>BMAC01000187.1:1212760-1230342 GCA_014905375.1 Phtheirospermum japonicum
TGACAACCCTCTTTTCAAGTGGGGTCCGGGCAATCCAAATCATATGCCGCCTGATCCACAATTTCCCCCGCCGCATTATGCTCAAGCACCACCAGTGCCGCCACAACAAAATAATTTTCATACGTAAGGGCAGGCGTCGAGTGCAACTCAACCAAATGATCAGCTGTTGGTTTGGCAGCAAAATCAAGTGGCTGAGATGATCAGTAATAGAGAAGGGCTTACAAAGGTGAATGCAAAGATTGATGAACTCTCGAAAAAAGTAAGCGGAATTGACCATCTTTCCGGTATTGTGCATGATCTTGCTAAAAACATGGATAGGATGGAGAGAACTATGGGACAAATAGCAACTGATATTGCTAGATCGAATAAGGAGAAAGACAAGCTACCAAGCCAGCCGGAGCAAGCGTCGGCAATTCACATCCTTCGCATTGGGAAGAAGATCGAAAATGGCATAGAGAACCAAGACGAGGAGCTAGTTCCTAAACCGGTAGACAAGCTACATAAATCCCCCAATAGATATGTTCCTGGTTCTATTCAAGGGAAAATTCCGAGCGACACCTCTGGCATCGATGAACCGCCGCAACCGAAGCAAACAACGATGCAGTATAAGGATGCTGTTCCTTTTCCGAGCCGATTACGTCCAGCGAAGGAGAACAAAAAATTCATGGAGTTGTACAATCTCTTGAAGAATGTGAATATAAACCTGCCACTTTTAGAAGTGATCAAGACGATGCCCGCTTACGTCAAGTTTTTTAAGGAACTTGCCTCGCGAGAAAGACGTTTGGCGACAACTAAATACGTTCCGTTACTGAAGGAAGTTAGCGCAATTTTCAAGAAACCATTACCACCTAAGGAACGAGTTCCCGACAGTTTTTGCAAAATGATTTCACTAGCCAATGGGAAGAAAGCAGTAGGTATGTTGGATCTTGGAGCGGGAGTTAATCTAATGCCTTATTCGCTTTATCGAGATTCTGATCTTGGGCCCCTCAAACCAACAACTATGCGCTTGCAATTGGCTGACCGCTCAATTCGACGACCGTTAGGAGTAGTCGAAGATGTTTTAGTGCAAGTTGGAGAGCTCGTAATTCCTGTTGATTTTGTAATTATGGACATTGGTGAAGTTCTGACTGAGGACAACGAGCACACCATTTTATTAGGGCGACCATTCATGGCGACTTCCCATACTCTTATTGACGTTCATAAAGGGAGAATGACGATGACCGTTTTGGGAGATACAGTGACCTTTTCACTGAGAGATATTCACAACACTCCCTCTCCTATTATGCGAGAGGAGGATTCATTCATTGACCTCGTTGCAACATGCGTCAACGAATTACGAGAGATCGCAACGGTAAACAAGTTAGGCGACGGAAACGACGCCGGGGTTTCAATCAAAGGAGGGGATAACCGAGTCGATTCAAGCAAGAAGTACGACGAGTTTGAGGAGCCTACGCACCTAAGTGGAGAAGAATTGATTGAGTTGTTGGGAATTGACATACGCGACATCGTGGCAGGATTTGGAGGCAATTTTGATGAAGAATGTTCGCAAAATTTGAGCAAGAGGTGGAGTTTGGAGATCCACCGTACGCTGAACGATAAACGAACAAGACAGCATCGAGCAAACGACGTTAAAATTTGTGCTTCTCGGGAGGCAACCCGAGCGTTATGTATCCTTTTGTATTTTATTTTTATTTATTTATTTATTGTTTTATTTTGGTTTTTAGTTGTTTATAACAGATGGAAGAACTCGGACGGGGAGAATTGATCGAACGAGCGAAGGAAAATACGCCCAGGATTCCGCCCGCGTCGACGCCGAGAAAGCTCACGTCGGTCGACGCAGCGTCGACGCAAAGTGCCGAAGAATTACGTTCTGTCGCGTCGACTGACGCGGCGTCGACGCGACCCGCGGACCGACCCAGAAACGTTTAAATTTCGGATTTTTGGCCCACGACCCGACCCATGACCATCTCGACCCGCGGGATTGGCCCAGAAATTTGTTTAAAAACAGATTTTTCTTCCCCTTTTCACTCACTTTTCTTCCTTATCAAATTTATTGTTTTCCTTTCTCTTGCTATAATTGTCTTTCATAATTTTCAGAGTTTGGACACCACATCACCACAAGCCCAGAATTCTTACAAACTAATTGGTGAACGAGCAACCTCTCAACAAAGGGGCTACAAGGGTTGAGGCATATTCGAGCAATTCCGGGCAATTCTCGCGTTTTCAGGGAAATTCGACTACTCTACACGAGGTACTTCGCTTGAATCCTTTCTTGGGACCTTATAATTGTGTGTTGTTGTGTTGGGAAGTTGTTGGTGCAAGGATTACTCAAAGAATTTTGTTGGTTGAACACGCACGCCAAGTGTTCGACAAAATTCCCCAAAGAACAAAGAATCTTATTTTTCAAGGTTTTTCACCCCCGTTCAATTTTGTATTGTGTAATTATGTCTCGAGCGGGAAAATGCAAGGATATCTCGGGGAAGTATGGAGCACCATTCCCGGTTTTTTATAAAAAGGAAGGGGACATGTTTAAGAACATTCGAAAATGGGGATTTGCTACGCACCGGACTTTGAACGTCCAAGGGATTGCGGATGAGGCCTCGAATGGGTCGGACCACCACACCGACCTTTCACGTTATGTAGATGGCCTCGGATGTGGGTACTTTGCCCAAATGCACTTGCCCGGTTTTCGAGAACTCATGCTCGAGTTTTTCTCGACTTTGGCGATTCGGAACGATGAGACGTTCTCTTGTCGACTAGGAGGGAATGATGTGGTTGTCGACGAGGAGATTTTTGGCAACATTTTCGGTTTCCCGACCGTAGGGGACCACCCGGTTGGAGTTCAGGGCTTCGATTTAGCCTCTTTTTGGGGGATGATTACCGGGGGAAACACGGGGGATTGTAAGAGGTTTCCTTGCTCGAGGATTCAAGACGACGCCCTCTATGTTGCCTACAAGATTCTCGCGCACATCATTCTTTGTAAGAATGAGGCAACTTACGCGACTAAAGCCGAGCTTTATGTTCTTCAGTGCCTCGTTGATTGTCGTCAAGTCCGGTTGTATCCGTTAATTTTACAAGGGTTCTATAATGTCACCAAGGGTACTTCGGGAAGCAAGTCACCACTTCTCACGTTTGCGCCTTACATTACCGGCCTCGCCCGTCACTTCGGGTTTGATCCGGCCGGAAGCAGACTTAGCCCACTTGGAACCTCTTCACTACCACTCGCGCGTGCGCCGGCACCCCGAGTGAGGTCCTCGACTAGGGGAGGGTCTTCGTCTCGACTACACGACGAAGACGATGATGGCGACGAGGATATGGAGCAAGCCCGCCGTTCTACTTCGGGCCCGAGTCCCGATTGGGGGCAATTTTTCGAGGAGAACCGAGCATTTCAATTGAAGATGTTCGATAAGCTCCAAATTATCGACTAGAAGATTGATGCGAACCACGACAAGAACCGGAAGAGCTTGAAGAAGATGCGAGCTCGCATTTCGAAGCTCGAGGAGCGATTTGAGGCGGCGTACCCCACACCGAGTATGGATGTCGACGAGACCAACAACGAAGACGATGAGTCCCGCGAGTTCTAAACTCGTTCTTTCTTTATTTTTATTTATGCTTTCTTAAAAAATAAAAAAAATAATAAAAAATAAAAAAAATAAAAAATGTAAAATCCAAAAATATTGTTATTTTCTTTGTTTTTGTGTGTTTTATTTTTCTTTTAGGTCATTTCGTATCACGTACATTGAAGAAGTGGCCAATTACACAAATCACAACTAGCGGCTCGACTACTATTATTTCAGGGATGTTTTCTTTTCCCTTCCTCCTTTTGATTTTTGGATGTATTTGTGGCAATCCGGAGATTGCCCGGATTTTTAGAGGGCGGGTGGTCGAGTGTGATTTGTATTGATTGATTGTGTAATTTTATTTGATACTTGGCCTGTAATAATTATATTCTTAAACGTGATTAATTACTATTTCTACGCTTAATTGTGTTTGTATGGTTTGCCCGTCGAAGTTGACTAAGTATGATTATTTGTTTTCGTCTTTGAGCGTGCATAAGTGCATAATTTTTCAAAATTTATTATTATATGTTGTAAAATGGTACTTGGACGCAATCGATTTCACGAAACCTTAAAAGCAGCGTCAATTCAAAAAATTTCATGCAAAAAGCCAGTGAGTAGCCTGAGTGTTTATCATCTTTGCATGTGCTTGAATAATTTTTAGTTTTGATATCTCTTTGAAACCGCTGTGTGTAGTCGACTTTGAAAATGAAGTTAAGGCGCATATAAAACCTTATTCCGGCCATATCCATATATTTTTAACCACTATAAATTCCGAATGAGCCAATCATAGCCAAATATCCATGCCTATAGCCATGAGTGTTTCTAAGACGACCCTACAACCCATTAAAAGCGTGGGGTGGGAGTTCGTATTTTTATTGGTTACTTGAGTCTTGGGAATTTTTATTAGGAATTTATTATTAAGGACCACCATGCGAAAAATAAAAAAAAAATTTAAAAATATAAAAAAAAGGGAAACCCCATAAAAAGAATAAACGGGGGAGAGGAAAAGAAAAAGAAAGATGGTGAGTCTTGTGTTATTAATTGCCTACGCACTTGTAAAGGCTTGAGTTTAATTGTTTATTTTATGAAACCTTATGTTTAAAAGGCAAAGGAGTTGTGATTAAGTGGTTTGAGCTTATAGTCGGTTTTACGGTTTGCGAGTTGGGAAATAGCCTATATTTTAAAGGCTACGTTATGAGAGTTAAGTGAGGTTTTTATTTTTGAACGAGGTGAAGCAATTTGCTTCGTGATTAGATTAGGTTGGGTGAGTTATTTAGCCACACGACTAAAATTTGGCGTCGTTGCGGGGGAAGCAACGAGTAGGAATTAAAAATGTTTTTCGTTTTAGTTTTTGTTTAATTTATTATTTATTTGCTTTTACTTGGTTTTTGCCATTTGGTGCGTTGACGTGTTGTTGAGTTTATGCAAGGAAGGCGATCACTTCAACGCGACCTTGTGCCTTTCATTGACAACATTCACCGTTCAAATCCGCCAAGACCAAGACCCGTTCTTATTCCCGAGGACAATTCCTCGACAACAACCGACTTTGCTTGCGATCAAGTTCCCCGACATTATGTTAGGAGCACATTCAGTTCGAAACGGCGATTCACCACCGAGATCACCACCACGCCCCATTCGAGCTGAGCATGGTAATGATCCGAACAAGTCACATTCTTCTAGACGTGACGAAAGGAGAAACGAAGGAGTTAACCAGCAGCACAACATAGTCAATCACCCACTCAACATGGAGAATTTGAGGCAAAACGAAGAGATGAACGACAATGTCATGCGTCAGCACAACGTCTAGAATGTGGCATTTAGGAACGAGGATGTTTTGCAGCGAAACGCCTATATGAACAATCAACGACACGTGAACGAGTGGTTGGAGAATCAAGATCATGGTTACGAGCAAAACAATTTCAGAAGGAGAAACGAGCGCGAGCACCGTTACGCGCACAACGACCACTACGAGAGAGCATATGACCAAATTCGAGAACCAAGGGGAGATTGAGCACTTAGACAACGCGACTTGGCACGTCCAAAGGTTGTACCCTTCAGGTCCGCCATTGTTCTTGGACCGACCGCAAGGGCCGTGGAGATTAAACCGCATCAACTCAACCTACTCCCAACCTTTCATGGGAATGCGCATGAAGACCCCTTGGCATTTTTAAATTATTTTGTTGATGAAGTTGGCCGATTCGTAGTTGGAACTATTAATTCGATTGATTGGTTGTGTGTTGGGAGTTGTTGGTGCAAGTTTTGCCTCAAGTTCTTAGTTGGTTAGATTTGGAGACGAAGATCACGGATCGAAGAACGACAAGTCCGAGACTTCAATTTCGCGTTTGGAACTCAATCTTCGCCAAAGATCAGCGTTCAAACTCTGGAACAGCCAGAGCTTTTCATTGCTTGTCGTAGTTACAATGAGTACTCTAAACTTTTAGTTAATTCCTTAGTTAATTGCTTAGTTAATTTCGTTGTTAATGCTAGACTAGTTTTGTTAGCTTAATCGTTTTATGCTGGTATTTTRGATATTGATTAATTTAGTTTATTTATGCGATTTAGTTTATGCTTAGTTAATAGTTCTTGGATTCGTATGTTAGCGATAGATTCTTAAATTCATGCTTCAGTTACGTTAATTAGCTTTTAAACTTCGTARCGTTAATCGATAATATAGTTGTTGCTTTTAGTTGATAATTTAGAATAATTAGTTTAATCATCTTTAGTATACTGCTTAGTTCGTAATTGATAATCTAGTTTAAGGTAATTAAGTTTAATTAGTTTAAATTATCGTCTTAGTTTATAATGATCGAATCAATCTYTTYAAAMCCMYAMMTGTATATGTATGTTATTCAAAATTGAGAAAAACATTGATAGGACCGAACAGTTGTTTCCTCGAGAGATACGACTTGAGTCAAACTCATCACCCTACAGTTACCTCATACACTTGCGAGCAAACTGATGTGCTTTTAAATTAATTATTAAAAATGGGGTGCACAGAAGTTTGAGTCAGTTTATGAAGCAATTTCACGATAGCTTTGGTTGTCCGCAGGACTTGGTGATCGTTTCAGACGCTCACAACAGTATAGAAAATGCTATTAGAGATGTGTATCTCCCGACAGTGCATCATGGTTTGTGTGCTTTCCACCTCCAGATTAATATGTGTCGTTATCGATCTGAAGTTCTTCTTTTGTTCAACAGAGCAGCACATACATATAGAGTGTCGGTGTACGAGGCATATACGAGAAGCATAAAAGAGAAACACCCACTAGCCTAGTGGAAGCTTGTTCGTGCGAATCCTAAAAAATGGGCACGTGTTCAATGTCCAATGCGTCGTTACGGGTTCATGATGTGAAACCCTGCTGAGGCCATGAAATCTAGATTACTCTAGGCAAGAAAACTACCGATTTGTTCTATGCTTGAAGTTGTACGTAATATCTTACAGGTTTGGTTTAACGAAAGACGAGATGCGGCAGAGAAGATTGAACACAAATTATCACCAGTAGTTGCAAAGAAGTTACTGGAATTAAGGGATTTTGGACAGCGTATGCAAGTGTTTGCGATTAGTGCAACTCAGTTTACTGTGAAAGACGCGGCTCACTCATACATCGTTGATTTATGACAGCGAACTTGCACGTGTTCTGTATTCTAACACGACTTGATCCCATGCGCGCATGCATTGAAAGCGATTTGGTAATATTTTTTTCCAGTTAATATTTTAACTTTTTTTTGTTATCGAACTTCTTTAAACACGCTCCCTTTTTGTATTTATTTAGTGAGGAGAACCATTCTGTTTTTGGGTATGTTCACGAGTATTAAAAATCAAGCACCCTACGAAAGTTATATTCTCCGATAGTGATGCCCATGCCAGACCCATGTCATTGGTTTGTCCCGACCTTTGCCCGACAGCATATTGTACTTCCACCGACAAATCCAAGATAAGCCAGCCGTCCTCGAGTGAGGAGATATTCATCTGCGTGTGAGCGTACAAGACGCCCCCGCGCACAAACATGTTCTAGGTGCAAAGGGACTGGTCAAAATCGTGCTACTTGCACTTACAAGAATCCTGTGGAACTGCCCCCACCAAGCAGCACATCCCACCGTGAACGTCGTCCCACAAGGTGTGGTAGTTGTGGCCTAAAATGGACATCGGCGTAACAGATGTCAAGTTCAAGTTCACAACCATGACGGTGGAAATTAGTTTAATTTGTATGAGATTAATATGTGCTTTATTGAATGAAACAATATCTATTGTAATCTTATTATTAAAAATAATATGAATGGGACGTTGAAATATAATATATTATTATTTTTGTCATGTTATATGTCTAATATTTTTTTTAATTTCAATATTATACTTAAAAGTAAATATAATATTCATAATAAATATAATTCATGTTTAGTGTGTTATTTAATTTATAATTTCTACCTTTTGTTAGTTAATAATAGATTCATAATCAAATAATAATAATAATAATAATAATAATAATAATAATAATAATAATAATAATAATAATAATAATAATAAAAACATAACACTCGAGCAACAAACGCACGACCTACGGTGTATAAAACACTGACATTATTCACACCGATAATAATAAAGATGAAGAGAAGATCCCACTACTTGTTGCATTTGTTCCTTGTCTGTGAAGTCCCTTCGTCGTGTGTGTAGTTGAACATTGGTTGTTGCATAAATATTGTGTCCATCCCTTTCAGGAAAAGTGGCTCTTGTTCCATTCTATAAATTGCTTATAATTCAGGATCAACCTAGTCACAAAGAAATTACTGGTTAATTATGCATTTAGGAATAGACTAGATAACAGAAAGTTGAGTGCATACATGTGCAAAATTCATCCATTGTTGCTCGGTTGCATGCACAACCCTTAACTCACGATCCCAAGTGACTCCCGGGGTTTGAATGATTTGCTTGAAGAAGGTATAACGATGTTTAAGGTGTTTGACACGTTGACTAACCTCATTATAAGTTAGCTTAACCGAGAATTGTGAAACTACCACAGATCTCGCAGCCAATATGGCATAAGTGTTGTTTTCGTCATCAATGAACAAGTTATTATTGTTGTACTGGTTCACGAGACATCCAATAAGAAAAGTGTCCATTGGACGAGTCCACTTTCTCTTATTTTCATTGTAGAGTATGGTTTGAAGACCCAAACTCATATTTGTGAGAATTGGATGAAGCTAATACTCTTCCAATGTGCTCCAAATAGATATTTAAAGCGAGAATACACTATCTTATGTTGTACATGTCAACGTCACTGTTGTGGTCAATCTCACTGTAGTGGTCATAGCTAATGTACAGGTTCAGTGTTGTTGTACATGTACATGTCAACGTCACTGTTGTGGTCAATCTCACTGTAGTGGTCATAGTTAATGTTCAGGTTCAGTGTTGTTGTACATGTACATGTCAGCATCACTGTTGTGGTCAATCTCACTGTAGTGGTCATAGCTAATGTACAGTTTCAGTGTTGTTGTACATGTACATGTCAACGTCACAGTTGTGGTCAATCTCACTGTTCTGGTCATGGTGTGTTATTGTACATGGCACATGTTGCAGCTAAAGTTGGACAAATGTGTAGATATGATATGATAAATAAACAAAGATAATATATATGGTAGATTTATGTTCTCTTTCTTGCTTTTTGTTAGTAAAATCCAAATTTAATTTTTAGTTTTAACTTATTTTGAGGGATGCACCATAGTGTTCGGGCCGAGAGGAGTGAGTATTTGGGTCGACGACTCTAAATGGTTAGGGGCAATTAGCATTGTTTGGGGCGAGAGGAATTAATTTTCAGTTGTAATTTATTTTCAGGGATGACACCACGAGTGTTTGGACCGAGGGGAGTGAGTATTTGAGTATTTAGGTCGACGACTCTAATTGGTTAGGGGCGATTAGCGTTGTTTGGGGCGTGTGGTTAATTTCAGAGCGAGTTGTTTTATTACGGACGAGGAGCATGTTTTTAACCATTTTTGGGAGGATATAAACGATCCCGAACACAAACACATCTTCCACCACCAGCATTGATATGACATTGTCTACAACACAAAACAAAAGCATAAGACCAATAATTCAGCAGCATTTGGTCCATAATTTAACACGTTGTTAACACAACAATAAATAATAAAGACAAACACGAGGCCTCTCATTCCTCTTCGCCATTCGCACCATATGTTTCCTCATCTTCCGTTCTCTCTCTCTCTATGGTCACAGCCAATGTACCACAATCAAACGTAAATATCAATCTTGTGCCGATAGTCAGATTGTTTTCTTCCCTGAATACTCTCCAATACTCCGTCAGTAGACCAAACCTTCCATCGCTTTTCCGCCTGATGACCCTAGCCACCCACTCCTTTCCACGCTTATTCTGCAGCTTTATAGCTCTTTGGGCAACTAATCTAGTATCATTGGCAAACCAAGCGGAAGATTGAAACAATACTTGGGGTGTTCAGTGATAACTGTAGTAAAGCTTTTGATCTCTGCCACATCAGAATAAAAATCCTCACCTTTACCGGAAGGGTGCCGTTTAAGTGAACAAAGTGGTTTCTTGACTCCATCTTTGCCATAGACAGTAACTAGGAATGTTGCATCTCTAACTAACATAAAGACCGCAAAGTCTAGTACACTAGTTTGCTGGTTATCCTTCAAAAATTCTGGCCACCCATATTCGAAACAAAAACGTTCATCAAGTTGCGTAATCTTGACCTTCCAACATTTTCCACTTTTATCATTAATAACGAGAAATGCTTCTTCAAGCATTTCACCATATTTGTCGATAAACGCATCTGGTATCCGCAACTTCGAGGAAAGATCAAACAGAATTTTGAAGAATGATGCATCGTTGTAGCTCATTTTACCTTGCCTGAAAAATAATATCTTATTCAAAATACTTTGTATAAACATTGGTACAGAAAGGTAATTTCAAAAATCAGATGATAAATGTTAAAGTAAATAAATTAATAAAGGTCATTTTTCTTGGTTGCGAACGGAGCAAGAACAGAAACGGTGGTGAAGAGATTGAGATTCTGACCTCGGTGAGTTATGTGTGATGAGATTTGATTTCCGTGAAGTAATCCCCTTGAGCGTTGCAGCGGCGGTCCGGCGAAGATCGGCAACTCGGTGGAGAAGAAACTGAGACGAAATGAAGGAGTTACAAAGGATGAAAACCCTATCCAGTGTTCCTTTCTTTTGTGTTATTTGGTTTAGAGCGACGCTTATCGACTACAAAGGGGCAGAGGATAGGGTTTCGAAACCAGGGGTAACTTGGTAATTCTGTAACTTTGAGATATAAATTGGGTTTTAACGTTTTATGGGAGGATTTAGAAATAGTTTGGGTCGAGAGTGTTTAGTATTTGGGGCGGGAGGTTTTAGTGTTTAGGTCGAGCGGGTTTAGAGTCTGGGTCTAGCAGGTTTAGTGTTTGGGCCGAGAGGGTTTACTGTTTGGGACGAGAGGGTTTGGGGAGAGCGGGATTATTATTTGGGGAGAGTGGTGCTCTTAAGGACGATTTTAAGGACAATAATTTTTTTGCCACCAACACAATAAATCTCTGTCATTTTGATGTCAATTTTAATTTATTAATCTATGAATTAAATAATTGACCATTATTTGATTAATACTTATCCCACTAAATTGGAAAGGGGAAATAACATAAATTAACACAACACAATAGCATTACATAACTTACCACCACTACAAAAAAAGTGACCTATAGTAACATCAAATTGTAACACTTTTTATATCGCAACATCAAAATTGTAACACTTTCTATATTAGGTACTTCTTGTAACATATGTTTGTAACACTTTTTATAATATAATATTTATGTAACATTTATGTAACACTTTACAAATATGGAACACTTATACGTAACACTTTACTAATATGCAACACTTATACGTAACACTTTAATTAGGTAACACTTTTTAAGTAACACTTTTATTTTGTTAACTTTTTGTAACATAAATTTGTATCACTTTAATTCAACAACAATTTAAGTAACACTTTTAATTAATTAGTTGCTAACACTTTTAAAACTCATTTTTTACAAATTTGATTTTGCAAAAAAATATTAATTTGAAGTTGAGTATAAATTCCTTATATTTGAATAAGTTGTATTATTTAAAAAAGAGATGAAAGCATTTAAATTTTCTCTCTCTTTTTCTTTTTAAATTTTCAAGTTTGGAATGCATATTATTTATTAAAGGTATTTTATTTTTCTAATTAATATAATAATAACTTTTTAATAAAAACCCAGCATTTTTTCAGATTATCTGCCGCCACAATCACATTAATTCCATCTTAATCTCGACACCCATCTCATACTCCTTCACCAGCTGGAACGCATTGGCCAGCTCCTCGGTTGCCAATGGCCAAGCCTCCACTAGGACATTACACCACGCTTCATTCCCACGCCAAAGTTGAGCAACAGATTTTGCAGCACCACGCTTCATTCCCATGGCCTCTTGCGGAGCAACAGATTTTGCAGCACCAATAAGCACGCTTCATTCCCACGCGCCTCTTGCCGAGCAACATATTTTGCAGCTTCTTTCGGGAAAAGTTTTCAGTTGAAAAATTTCAGAAGAACATTTCAGCTGCATCTAAAATCACCTTGATCGCCCAAGAAGATCATCGAAGAAAATCAACGAAAACACGTCGAAAAAGTGTTCGATAAAATGCCAATGATAATAAACAGAACTTAAAGGCGCTTTCCAGGTATAATTTCTTCCCATTATATCATTTTTAATGCTCTATATGTATAAGATTGTACATAGGCTGTTGAAATTTGAAAGTTTGTTTTATATTACTTATATTAATCATGTTCTTGGGTCGAGTATGAACAAATAGAAATATTTTGACTCTCATAGCTGTAGAATTTTCATTTTCAAATCTACTCATATGCAACTTCTTCGTGCTTTATAGGCAATGAACCAGTCCTCAGAACAAGGACTTATTTTCATTGAAGGCTCTGGACCAACTTACGCTACTTCCACGGTAAAAACCCTTTTGGCCTCTCAATTAAGTTTCTGACACCTTGAAAGCCCTTGGAACTGGGAATATAAATATGGTACTTTACTAGTGTTCATGTCATTTGAGATGATTGATAAATTAGTTTGAGTGCTCGACTATAAAGCATGTTTGGTACTTGGAAATTTAGGTGGTGATATGAATGTTGTTACTATAATCATGAGAGTTTATGATTATGAAAAAGAACTTTGCTAAGTTGACAGTAGATCTCATAAGTCAATGATAATGCTTGATACAAAATGCAAATAATGAGGTAGATTAATTTAAAGATCTTGATTTTCTTTCTGGCATTGTTCTACAAAGAATCTGACATTACAAGAACTATATCTTGCTGCATTTGATTGATATAGACTTTGATAAATTCAATCTGTTGACAGGAGGATATTTTCTTCATAAACTAAGCTTTTTTCGAATTATAAAAGAATTCATTTATTTTTCAAAATTACGAGTACTCCCCTGAAGTTTGATTTTATCTGACAACTGCACCCTCAAATAGGTTCAATTTGTAAAACAGAAACAAATGTCAGGAAGATATAACTAATTTTGAAAGATTATTGGGTCTTTTGAAATTAGACTGAATTACATGGGTAATGTTGGTAATTATCCTTTTTCTGGTTACACTTAAAGGTAATTTGTAACTTATGGTATGATTAAGGTATCCGAGAAGGTGCCTGCTCATTTGAAGAAAGATACTCTATTTAGAGACAAATTGAACAGTGTAGTTTGGTCTAAATTTCTGGAGCATTTGGAGTGTGTTGTTTTGTGGAATTAGGAAATGACAAAATTTTAGATTAATGGATGATGTTTAGTTCAAGGCACTGTATGCTATACGTGAGAGTTGGAATTAAGATTGTTATTTGTAGCTGATTTTTTCAGTAAGTTTTTTTTTTGTTATGTTTGCCTTTTGTAATGTAGGATTGTTTGTTCTTATAACAGAGTGTTGATTGTATTATACTGGGGACTGATTCTCTATTTTATTTTATTTTTGGTTTGGTTTTGTTTGATAAGTACTGTTGGTGCTCTATATTATGCCAATTTATATTGCAAATAACAATTTTAAGATTTCTTTATGCTTTCTTTCTCTTTTCTTTTTTTTTTCCTGTGTGTGCGAATAAAATATGTTTAATAATAATAGTTTATCATTAATAATAATCACTTTAGTTTATTTAATGTTGATTTTTCCTTGTATAAATAATTATCGAGCACCAGTCTTAGAAAGTGAATAATCTGACTGCTATTTATATGTAAGTTTTGACCACTGCCATATGTTTTTGTTTATTTTTTGTAAACGTGTTACATGAAAGTGAAAATTTAAAAAATCTACTTAAGCACTCTGTATTATTTATAAATGAAATATTTGTTAGTTCATTGTAGGAAGAATTAGGATGAGTAATTTCATGCATGAGTGGAAATGTGGATGGTTATACATGGTTTGACTAATTTAGTTGAACATATGCATCGATCTGCAGATGAGTGTGAGTGTCTGTGTGGCTGAAACAAAATAAAATTGTGTTTGCTTTCATAATATTGTATATATGAAATTTGATTTGCAGAATTTCATTTGAAATATTTATATTTCAATTCTGCTTTTTACAATATAATTTCAGCAATTGATTTTAGTTTCTATCATATCACAAGTGCACACATTAGCTGGGAATTATCTTTGGGTCTTTAAATTTATCATTCGAAATATCATGGCCGTTGGTTTTCTCTATTTTGGTACTCATTCCTGGTGATGTATGTGTTGCTGCTAAAATTTTGTGGGCTTTGTGAGTGTAGGATGCCAAGGGGAATGATGTTGATCTGAACACATACAAGGGGAAAGTCCATTTAATTGTAAACGTTTCATCAGAGTGGTACGTGCTCACTTAAACTATTATCTTAGGCTCCATCTGTGCTAGTGTTAATGCATATGCAAAATTGAAGGATAACTTGAATTAAGAGTGAATAGGTGGTTTTTCTATCTTTGGAAATTTGTTCCTGTGAATTAAAAAGATGTAAATTGTATCATTATGCTCTTTAAGGAAAATCTATGAATTATGCTTCCTAAGATAATTGATCGCTATTAGTCTGTTTATACGTTATCCTGACTTTCCTAATCTTGAGTACAATTATTAAAAACCCATAAGATAATTAAAAATTTTGGAGTTTTTTTTTTCTTCTTTGAAAGGTAGCAGCAGTCTGTTGTAGTAGTAGGTTAATATATTGTGTTGGAGAAAATTTCATTTTGGTCCCATAGGATTGAATCAATATCAATTTTAGTCCCATAAGTTTAGCTTTGTTTTAATTTTGGTCCATCCTTAATTTCTTTTTTTTAAATCCAAAAAAGTAAAGATATTCTGACATAACTATGTAGAAGAAAAATAAAACACTTGCATGTTAATTCGAAAGTCTCAGATCTAAGAGAAACTCAGAAGATGAATATTAGAGTTAAGTTTTACACGTGGAATTTGTAACTCCCGTTTAGATCACTTTTTTTCAAAGAGTAAAAAAATTACATTTCAATTCTATTTTCCAGAATAGAATTTCAGTAATCGGTTTTAAAAGTAGTAATTATGTTCATATTTGTCTATGTTGGATTTTTTATGTTTAGTTTTTTGAATTTAGTTCATTTTAATTGTCTCATACATTTGGAATAAAGATTTTTCTTTTGCTTCTATGTTGAAATATTGCTCTAGCTTTATTAAAATTGTGTTATCTTAAGTAATTTTGAAAACTCATTTATATCTCCACTCACAAAAGGGGTATTCCTCTTTCTGGAACTTTGGCAATATTCTATTTAAATGACTATCATATTATTTTGTGTGTTATCTTATCTTAAGATTTTCCATAAGATTACGACATTTGAGATAAAACCACTAGATTCATTATTTTGATATTCTTTTTCTTTCCACTTGAGATAATAGAGTGTTAATATATTTTTTATTGTTTATATTGATATTTTGTACTCTTCATAAATTTATTTATCCTTCATTGTCATGCACTAATGTTCGTGAGTCTTAGTGATTTATGTAATCCATAAATTATGATTGTATTAGTCATAAATTTTGATGTGGTTCATTTCTTATGAAGGTTTAATAATTGATCATGAAGTCAATAGTTGGATCCACCACTCACAATCCAGTAGTGAGTATGCTAAAGGAGTGGAGGATTTTCTAAATTATGCATTTTGTACTCGAGCTGAGGGAGACCAAATAAGTTGTCTGTGTAAGGAGTGTTATAATCGATTTTGGCATCGTCGAGATGAAGTCTATAACCATTTAATTGCAAATGGCATTGGTCCAGGAATTAAAGAATGGCATTTTAAGGAGAAAGGTGCGCCATCGTCCATGCCAAGCACAAAGAGGGATATTTCACATGATGACATGGAAGGTTTAATATATGATACTCATAGGGATATGGCTGATAAGCTTTCTAGCTTCCATGAAGATATCGAAGAGGGTGTCAATCCAGAGCCTAAGAAGTTCTTTAAACTAGTTGAGGATGGTAAACAAGAGATATATTCGGGTTGTAAATCATTTTCAAAGTTATCATTCATGATTAGGTTGCACCTTTTTAAGTGTGTTCACGGGTTGAGTAACATTGCCTTTTCTGATATTCTCTAGATCATCCAAGAATCAATTTCGGAAGCCAAATTGCCGAAATCCTTTAATGAATCTAAGAAGATGGTGAATGACTTAGGTCTTCATTATAACAAGATTGATGCCTGCCGAAATGATTGTATGCTCTACCGGAAGGAACATGAAGGTGCTACTTCTTGCCACGTTTGTCATGCTCCGAGGTGGAAAGAAGTGGAAAATAAAAATGGGATTAACGAGACTGATTCTCAATATATTCATCGGATTCCAGAAAAAGTAGTTTGGCATTTTCCCTTAAAACTTAGGCTGCAAAGGTTGTATATGTGTGCTGAAACAGCTGATAAGATGAGGTGGCATGATGAGAAAAGATTCAAAGATGGGAACTTACGTCATCCAGCAGACGGTAAAAGTTGGAAAGACTTTGATTCGTTTTATCCTGATTTTGCTTGAGAGTCTCGTAATGTGCGATTGGGGCTTGCTAGTGATGGTTTTAACCCGTTTCGAACCATGAGCACTTCACATAGTACATGGCCAGTGGTTTTAATTAATTATAATCTTCCACCGTGGTTGTTTATGAAGCCAGAGTATCTTATATTGTCTTTACTCATTCCAGGGCCTGTCTCCCCAGGAAATGACATTGATGTTTACTTTCAACTTTTAGTTGAAGAGCTAGATGATTTGTGGGAGTTAGGGGTGGAGACTTATGATGTTTCAAAGCCCCAAACATTTCAGATGCGGGTTGCTTTATGATCAACAACGAGTGACTTTCCTGGTTATGCAATGTTGTCCGGGTATAGCACAAAAGGTAAGTATGCATGCCCATATTGTCACTATGAAACAGACCATTTACATTTGCATCATTGTAAAAAGTCTTGCTACATGGGCGCTCGTAGATTTTTAGATGCAAATCATTGTTGGCGTCATGACAAGAAGTCTTTCAACGGGGAAATTGAGATGAGGGCAGCACCAAATCGTTTAACAGGGGCTGAGGTCTTACATTTGTTGCAGGGCTTTGAGAACAAGTTTGGTAAGACACAACCGAGAAAAAAGATGGAAATTGCCCGTGGAGGAAAAAGTCTTGCTTTTCTAAATTGCCTTATTGGTAACATAATACATCTCGTCATCATCTTGACCCCATGCACATAGAGAAGAATATATGCGATAGCGTTCTGGGCACTTTGTTGGACATACCGGGAAAAATAAAAGATCATCTTAATGCTCGGTTAGATTTGAAAGAAATGGGGATAAGAGCTTCCTTACACCATGTCGAATCTACAAGTAAGCGCTACTTGTTGCCTAAAGCATCTTTCTCAATGACCAAGGAGGAGAAGACTTGGTTTTGTCAGGTTTTGAAAAGTGCCAAGCTACCACAAGGGTGTGCATCTTATATTTCACATTGTGTT
>BMAC01000187.1:1255429-1267244 GCA_014905375.1 Phtheirospermum japonicum
GTGTCGACGATGGTTGAGCGTTGGATTCCGTTTCGGCGGTGGTTGTCGTAGTTCTTTGGGCCTGGAAATGGGGTTTGATGTGGATTTTTGCCGTAAATTGTCGGAGTCTGCGATTTATTGTGATGTTGGCAGGGTTGAATGGTTGGGATCGGCAGCCGATCCGATTATGATGGCTGCCGGAACATGGGATTTAAGGGTTTGGATTGTTCTTTGAATACAAAGAATTTAGAAAATAAAAGATGGATTTTACCTTGCTTGCGGCCGAATGACAAATTGTGAAGTGATTAAAAAGAGGTTTTGATTACTAGCTTAGATTTAGGGCTCGTTCGGTTACCTTGATATCCCTGGACAAGGCCGGAAATATCATATTATCCTATGTTTGGTTTACACTATAACATCCCGTGATAAAGTCTTATGCCTGCACATTATCATGCTCTGGCGTGACAAGAAATCAAGGGTAAGGTGCCTGGATTTAATTATCCGGGTTTTAACCCCTGACCGAAATTACCTTTTTATCCTTAAACAGTAAAAATTATTGACCCAACAAACCTTAGTTGCACAGAAAACTAAGTATGGCCTTCCATAGATACCCGCTGAAGTCTGAAGAACCCTAATTTCACAAGTCGAACCAATATCGGTCAGGGGTTCTGCGATTGGGAAAACTACGGCTGCATAATTGGGCGAAATTGAACATCAATCCACCATCGAAGGTAAGAAACTTCATACGTACGTGTCTTCGCTGCCTATTTCTTGTAATATGCAATTAATTGTCTGTGGACACTATTTCTGTGTGCGAAATTGTCGATTTAGTTCAGTGTGTGTGTGTGTGTGTGCTTGTATGTGTGGCGACACAAGCTGACGCATACACTTCTGATTGTCTATGTTTTCTCTTGCAATTAAAACATTTGTGCACTCCATTTCTGTGAGTGTTGCGTTCGATTTAGTTCAGGTTGTGTGAGTATTCATGACAGGGTGACGATACCAGCTTCTGCATATACTTCTCACTGTTAATATGTTATCTCTTGCAATTATTTTTAGTGGCCACCATTTGTGTGTGTTTTGTCCGTTTTAGTTCATTGGTTTTGTGTGTTCATGTCCAGTTTTAATTGTTGAGGGTAGGATGGACCGTGAAAACGAGGATGTACAGTTGGCTATAATTGTTGAGGAAATTGTTAGTCTCGTGAAGTTATATTTTATTCTGATTAATTTATACCTGAGTACAATCTCCGTGACACGAAATCGATGGCAACGAGCACGTGGAGTTGTTCATTACAGAATGGCTGACAGGGTGCCCGACCAAATAAACTGGATGAGGAGACTAATTGACGTGAACGACACGACGTGCTACAGATGGATAGGAATGCATTTGGTAGGCTATGTGTATTACTCGAAACTGTAGGCGGTTTAGTCCATTCTCGAAATGTGCAGACTAGCGATTGTCTTGTCGGTACTAGCACACCATAAGAAAATCTGGACTTTGAAATTCATTTTCCTGAGGTCGGGCAGCACTATTAGCATAAGTTTCAATCGTGTCCTTGATGCCATCCTTCGATTGCACACTATATTAGCTGCTGATCCGACTCCAGTTGAGGAAAACTGTACCGATGAAACGTGGAGATGGTTTAAGGTACTAATTGGGCTCCTGTACTGTATCAAATCAAAAAAATTTAAAAATTATTTGCACAATTTATTTTAGTTTAGCGGCACACGTCATGTATTAATGTGAAATTATTTATTGTACGCAGGGTTGTTTAGGCGCCTTAGACGGAACCTATATTTATGTGCGGGTCCCATTGACAAAATAACCTCGTTACAGAACTCGTAAAGGAAGAATAGATGTAAACGTACTTCGTGTGTCTCCGATCGAAATATGAAGTTATATACATACTTAGTGGCTGGGAGGGGTCGGCGGCCGACAGTCGTGTTTCGCATGACGCAATTTGTAGGCCCAATGGGCTAAGAGTGCCTTCTGGTACGACGAACCACACTATAAATTATATTTGGGTTACAAACACCCAAGTTTACTAATTTCTGTTTGTCCAGGTATTTACTATTTGTGTGACTGTGGGTACGCGACGGGCAAGATTTGTAGCACCATATCGAGGGGTTAGGTATCATCTGAAAGAGTGGTCGAATGGTCCATTGGGTCCCCAAGATTACAAAGAATTGTTCAACCTAAGGCATGCAAAAGCAAGAAATGTAATCGAGCGTTCTTTCGGACTGTTGAAGCAAAGGTGGGCATTCTTCGTAGCGGCGCCTTCTACCCCATTCGCACACAAAATCGAATCATCATGGCTTGTGCTCTCCTACAGAATTATATTCGTTCGGCGATGGTGGTGGACCCATTGGAAGGACAAGAACTCGGTGAGGCAGATGATGTCGGGCCGGAACAGCATCTCGAGTACGTTGATCAAGTGCAACCTACTGACGAGTGGATGAATTTTAGGGATTCAATGGCATTGAATATGTACAACGAGTGGAGAGGCATATGATGTTGTATTTTCATTTCTAGCCGGGGAAAATTGTTGGATCTTGTCACTACTATGGTGTTATCCTTTCCTTTTTTGTTTCTTTTTTTTTTGGTTTTTTTTTCTTACTTATCTTTATGCCCTGGACTATGTCTTCAGTTATCTGTATGAACTTACTGTGTGATGACTGCATTTGTGAACGAACTTATTCATTGTTGGTGTTTTTATTGATTGATTTATCAATATTTTAGGTCAACTTGCGATACCTTACTGATACGATTGTATATTATTAGTGTGTTTTATAATTGCCTGTATGATTGGAATAATTTTACTATCTGGTATTTCAATTCTATTAGGTTCCTATGGAGTCGATTGCGAGTGTGGGGAAGTCTACGCAGCCGAGGGCCACACGACGTGTTTGGACTCCGGAAGAGTAGAAAGTGTTGGCAAATGGGTTAAAGGATCTTGTTGTCCGTGGCTGGAAATGCGACAATGGGTTCGGGTCCGGCTATACTCATATACGGGAACAGCATATGGCACAAGCATTCTCGGGTACGGACATTCGAGCAGAACCGCACATAAGCTCCAAGATTCATGTGTGGAAAAAACACTATGGGTCCCTGACTATGAAGCTCGGCAGGTCGGGTTTCTCTTGGAATGACACAAGCAACATCGTTGGAGTGAAGGACAACGAGCACTGGAATAAATTTGTGAAGGTAAGTGTATACGTATACATACATATGTATGTGTATATATATATATATATATATATATTCTTTCGTACTAATATTTGCTTGTCTCTATTATTTAATTTCTGAATACACAATTCACACACTTGTTATTTTTGCATTAATATACACATGTATGCATTCGTTGAATAAGTGGTTGTGCATAGTAGCTGCATGTGGTTTGTGTCCAATGTGAGGGTGTGAATTGGATTAAAAAATGGAATTTACTAATTTCAGGAGGACGCCGGGGCTAAAAACATGTGTTTTAAATCATGGCCACTGTATGGGGACTGGTGTGATATCTTCGGCAAGGATCGAGCTACAGGTGAAAAACGCGTAGGGGTTCGCCGATGCCGTGGACGAGCTACCCCGTCACCCCGAACCAACGAATAAAGTAGACTACGATGTACAATCGCACTCTGAGCATGGGAGTCCTACGGTGGAGTGCTCAAATAGGAGCCGGCGACCTTGCGAGAGCAGCTCTATTGGCCGAAAAGGAAAACGTAAGAAGCACGTTGCGCACGAGCCGTTGACATAGCGCGTTTATCAATTGATAGAAGGTTTCTGTGAGAAAATGGATATTCGTCTTAGGGACCTCGCTCTGCGTATAGGCTATGAGCAAGACGCCAAAAAACAACGGACTTCTGTGTTCGATGCAATGGCCTCGATGAGTTTCCTAACGGTGGAACAAAAAATAGCCGTGTCAAAGAAGCTGTGCACCAACAACGATGACGCGGACCTATTTTTCAGCCTGGACGAAGATAATAAAGCGGTGATGGTCGGATGTTGCTCGATTTCTGAATTTAGAGTTCCTTCTCTGGTCGCAGTCCTTATGGAAATCAATATTTTGTTTTGTGTTTGGTAATGACTTTAATTTTCCATGTGTTTAGATCGACATTCTGTATGATCTTGCACCCTGACCTTGTGGTTTGATTTGCTCCTTGATTAGTAGGTAAATGTAATTCCGACTTCTAGCTAAGGAGATCCTGTCACCAAAATCTGTAATTTGTTTATGTGTTTTTTGTGGGTTTCATATTTTAATTCGCGTCTAAGAAATTCATATGTGCATATTGATTATGGTGAACCGTATTCATTGGCTTCATTGGTTATATATGTTCAGGCTGTTAGATGTAGGTATGATTTAGGCTGCATCGGCAAAGTTTATATTTTTGGATTTGTGGAACAATGGCTTGAATTTGGTGACGTTGGGCAACAAACCATGCAGTTGACGTATAACCGCATGTGCATAGACAAAATCCTCCTACTTATATAATTCCATGAACATCGGCGGCAAATTGGTTTATGAAACACAACTAATACAATGAAAAAAAAAAGGTTTAAAAAGAACAAAGGTTTAAAAATTATCCTTATCCAACGACGTATAACTTGATCTGACCACATCAGATGAAAAAAGTTTATAAATAATATAAGTGAAATATAAATCTTATAAATTAAATTCTAAACAATTACTTGACATGACCGGAAAAAAAATGAAAAAAAAAATCACCAACAAACAACACTACGGAATCAATAATATGAGAAAAAAAAAATGAAAACCATCAGATCTAATTAACGTAAATAGGTCTGCCTACTCCTTTTATTTTCTTTTTTATTCTTGGATGATATTTTAATGCAATTAACGTAAATAGCTATCTAACAAAAAAATATCCAAAGATCGAATTCGTGATTTACTTAATAAATAATATTAGCTTATAATATTTTATAGTTATGCCCAGATAAATTACATTAAATACCCAGATAAATTACACGTGAAATTATTCTTAATGTTTAACAAAAAATTCGATATAAAAAAGTAATCACGAAAAATGTAATAACTGTATTATCTCGAAGTTGAGAATTGTTATGTCTGAACTTTTAGTAATTGAAATAGGTATTAAACTTTCTTTTTACTGTGATTACGTAAGTTTTCAAACATCATTAGTTGACGATGAAACTGCAAAGCCAATATTAAAAAAAAAAAGACGAAAATGAAAAGAAAAAAAAAACAGTACATCAGAAATATTTAGCACTGTTATTATATTTTAGTGCTATTTATGCAAATGTTCAAATGTGATCATTGCCGAAAATAAATGACTACAGAACCGATTGGCAATGCATGGGACGGTAATAAAGGCAGATGCATCATTGACTTTCAAGCATTAATGATGGAAACAACCTTCATTGCATTCATTGGTTCTTGGGGTGAATTGATGCCGTAAATACGTTACTCTGTTTTCATTACTACGCAGGAATTACGGTAGGTAAATGTTTTTCCAACATGTATTGGGTAGGTATGGACTTCTGAGAGCAGTTGATACATTTAATAAGTTGTATAGCTACAAAAGGAACATTTGTGACACGGCAAATAGATCATTTCCATATTTGCAACTACATAATAGATTTGAAGAAGGAGAAATCTGGTGTGAGAACCCATCTTCGTTTCCATTCGTAAATCCCTTTTTTTTTTGTTATCCTATAATTCATTGTCTGTCTTATCCCAGTACTGTTTTTGTTTGTAGTATTAATTGGATATCTCTAAAAATAAAAATTTGCAGGCTGCAGAGATGGTGAGGACGAGGAGTCAGCGAGCCCGTGAACTATGGCAAGGGCTGAACTGGAACCATGGTGTCCCGGGATACATCCGGGACAATCCACTAATAATTAATGAGAGCGATGCGTCGGACGAGGAAGAGAACGTGTCCGACCACGAGGAGCACGTTCCAGACGAGGAGGACAACATATCAACCAACGACAATGATTTGGAGGTTCGCTATGATCCCGCTTGGTTTAACGACGCCGTCGGTGAGATTGAATCAGATGAGGAGCCACCTCAAGCAAACGACGGCGACGATGATGATGCGGCGTCCACTGTCACTGAATGATTATCGTAAATCTCAAAAGTGTTATCGCTCTTCTTATATATTAGGTCGTTAAATGTTTCTGAAAATATTTATGATTTAAGTCTACTTAAGATTTTAGTAGTCTTGCTTTTCAATGTTAGTGCATGTTCCAGGTACGACTTGTAATAGGTTTAAATCATGGTACTAGGTAAATGCATGGTTTCCCTATTCACTAGTCCTTTTGCCGTGTACCTCAGATTGGCACATGGTGTGATTTCCAAATTATCAGTGTATTAAAACGGATTTCCATCGTCCAATATCATTAGTATGATTAATCTTTCAGTGACAATATTTGTTTTACCACTTTGTAAATAGTCCAGACCATATTGTTACGCAAAGGTAAAGATTGGACCCTTTATAAAAAATATGTGAAGTAAATCCAACAAAGTTTGGTAACGACCAAATAAAGACATCGCATCGTATTAATATTTTATTACACATAGGTTAATTGTAGCATGACCCTTCCATTGAAAAATTGTCCACGCTCTTACAAACTTAATTTGTTTAGCAAACACGCAACGATGCGAAATGGAAACAACGGAAATAACAAATTACAAGTGGGTTTTAACCGCATAGGTGGTACAAAAACAGATGGGCCTCTAGCCGTCGAACTTTTTCGATCCATTGCATGGGGTAGGAACATACCAACGTGGTGGACGGCGCAACGGTGCGGGAGTCCTAGTACCGGAAACACATGAGGTACTTTGGTGTCCGGGAGACGACGGTCGTTGCGGTGGTTGGTTAACGGAACTCTCAGACGTGCAACCGGACCCTCCAACTAGTTCCTCACATAATTTACGTAAAGATCGGCCATCTTTTGAATCGGATTCAACAATGTTGATGGGTTTTCGATGAGGAACACAAGGCGGCATAGCAGGCTGGGCAGCCAACAAGGAGTCTTCGTCTTGAGAGGACACGTTGATGACTAGATCATTTGGGGTCGGTGATGAACCATACAAGCCATCGAAGATATTTTGCAAATCGTCCCAATTCGGATCACCCGACACTTGATAGGAAATGCAAAAGGGTTCTTTCTGTTATGAACACGTAAATAAAATTTGTGTCATTGTCCTATTAATTACTTCAAAAATATAGAAAAATTCGACAGGAACGAAATTTATGATCAACCGAACTATACAAAACCTCGAACATGGACTACCAAGTTTCATAAGGTGCACTCATCACCAGACTCGCAACAGTGTTTCACACCGCGTTGGTGGAGCATCCGACGGAACACTCGATATAAATTTTGGAGCACGCTTAGCCTATCGACGCAGTAAGTGTAGCTGAGGTCCGTACCAAATTCGATGTTGAGCATGTCAGTGCAGAATTGAATGGACGTAGTGTTTGACCGCCCGGGCTTGAACAACCCAAGGATGCGTTGGTCAACCAATAAATTGATGAAAGACCGGTCGATCTCCTCGATCCATTGACCCCTATAGAGGTATTCTTCCTGATCTACGGGGTATATTGGGTACATGTTGCCCATTTGATCTTAGTGGAATTTATAATTTAGGTAGTACCCACAGTAGGAGAAGATGTTGTGTTGCTGTCTTGCTATATTTAGTTTTTTCCTAGTACATTTATAGACCAATCAAATAATTAGTATGGTGAATGGTCCAGGCTGTGCATGTCTTGGGAATTATGTAATAATAGAGTGTGTGGCTTGGAAAACAATACATCTTACAACAAGTTTTGTCTGCAACCAGGGGAATATATTCCCCGTGGACGAATTGTATTATCAATTGATGTGTGTTCAGTCCAAGTCCTTGCAACAATGACAAGGAATATATTCCTGACCAACTGCATATAGTCCCTTTTTTTGTTTGTTGTAATGAAAACACTGCAAGTGGGATTCAGATAATTCAACACCCACACAGTGCCAATGTTTGCTTTTTTGGAAGAGTGTCAAACATTTTCCACTCAATGCTACTGATCCAATATTCCTCACATGTCATAACATAGGAATGTCCAAAAGGCATAATGCTTACATACGAAATTGAACATTAACTGGCACACATTGAACACATATGATACACATAACCTAATATTTATAGTGAAGCTAATATACCTCCATCCCAGGAACAGTGGCAGGTGTACAAAATAGCCTCACATTCGAATCACCAACGATACTATATCGGCAAACTTCATCTTATCTAATTACATAAAACCTGGACTAAACATTATCTTATTACGACCCTAAGGATTTCTGCCTACATGACCATATGTGCACCAATTACGCACCCACGACAACTTTCACGGTAGTGAATTATCCAACAGGATATCACAATCATAGTGACACACCACGAATAGACAGTGCAACGTGAAGCCCGGTCCAGACGTGCCTTGTAACTGGCCAACTTAACTCTGTAGTTCTTCAGACTTAGCGCAAATTGCTCGTTCGTGGCCCTTTCATGTTCATTCATCACAGGATCAAGCCAATGGAAGAAATTACACTTTTGTTCCTGTCAACGCATAATTGAATAGAGTGACATTATTAAAACAAGTAGTTTTTATTTTTCACTACTCAAATTAAGTAGGTATGAAAAAGAAGTATTTTATAAACCTACAAAAACCAATCAACGGGGAAGCATGTATTTACCCCCCCATCGCGGACACGACACAAAACGTCATTCAGGATTCCTCCTTATTTTAGAAATTAGGACTCTTACGTCCATATCACAGTTGCATTTAGTAGGGACCTCTTGATTACAAGTGCAACAACGGAATGACGTATTGTACGTTTGGGACGATGAAGAATTCCGACTCGATCCCATCTTTTTGGGTGTTCGTGTTAGTTGGGGTATAACAAACCCATATTTAAGTTAAATTCAATAATTATTGGCAATCCTCAATTTAAATTCAGAAAGTTCGAGATCGACAAATTCACAAATTTAACCAATAATAAAACAAAGTGCGAAATATTCGATTCCCAAACCCTATGTAAAACAGGAAACACGAAGGACAAACATGTACTCATGATCCATTTAATGGCTGACAAAAACAACCACCTACCATTTTTATTCGCGATTAAGATTAATAGATTAATCGTACGACGCCGCTAAACCTAAAACTAGGAACAACAATAATTAATTGGATCATTTGTGCAAAGTGCGATGTCGAGATATTAGTACAGAAGATACCTTTACAATTGGAACGGAATGCAGGTGCTCACCGTTGGCCTGCATCAATCGTACGCTTCATCACCATTACCCATTATATCGGCGCCTCAATTCGCAATGTGGAGAATTAGGGTTCGTGAAGGAGATTATACCCTTTTTTGTGGACTGAGATAAGATAAACCAATTTTATGATAAGGGTAGTTTGGTCAATTCTATTTTTATCCCCCACTATCCCGCCAACCGAACACCGTGTTCGCATTTTGTCCCAAGATTTATCATTTTCACAATCGATCGCAACGAACAAAATACAATTTTTTTCACAACAGTGCTATCCTGTGATGGGATACTAATCAGTCCAATCCCGTCCAGCTAACCGAACGAGCCCTTAGGAGTTTGTAATCGATTAGGAGTGTTTTGCCGTAAAGAGAAGAAAATCAAAAAAGAATTTTAGATTGACTTTTCATTAGTGGATCAAATTTAAAACAAACGCTTACCTATTTGATAGCCTTAGCCGGCCGTGAAGAATGGTCTTTTAAGAAAAATGAAATAAAATCACTTAACATAAAGTCGTTGGACCTTTCTAAATGAAATCACAAATCATTGCAAGTTAAAAAAAAAGAAAAAAAAGAAAAAAAGGAAAAAAATCTTAGAAAAGCATTTTAAAAAATATGGGATGATACAGTTAGTTGGGTGATTGGCTGGAATTTAAGTTTTATAAGCAGATTATGTTTCTAATGGACAGTGGTTAGAATTTTGAAGCACATGTGCATAATTATTGTTCTTGGCCTATATGTGAAATTAGGTTAAGAGATTTTGTAAAACTAACAGAACTTGCATATCTATTAGTCATATTACGAATTCAACGCCTAACAATTTGATAGAATTGATGTAGATTAACAGAAACATTACTATTTCTGTTATGATATGCTTATCCTGCTGTTAACTATATGAGGCAGTTATTATATTCATTGCAACATTGTTGTCTTATTGATATATAAATTTGTGTGTTTTTAAACAATTTTTCAATTATTAGGGTATATAAAACAAATTAGTTGAAATTGAAAATAAATTAAAAATTATATAAAAATTTGACATATTTTTAAAACAATGCAAGTATTCTTGGAAAAAATATAAAATTTATACAATTTTTAATAAAAGAAAATATATCTTTTTACAAAAAAAATTAGTATTTTTATCCTCGTTCCTTATTTTTATTGGGTTAAAGTCGGTGAATTACGTGTGGAAGTTGACCAAAAAATGATATCCCATCTTTATATTTGTCGTGGGCCTTGTGGCTACTTTTTGTTATTTATTTTATTATTCTTTTTCCTCTAAACTTATTGCATTTTGAAACTCTGCTTTCCAGTTTATTCATTTATTTTGGATTTATAATTGTTTTTATCTTTTTTTTCCCTTTCCTAGTCTGCGTCTGCTTCTATTTTCTCAAATATTGGTTGCATTTTTTAATTATTGAAATCGATCAATGCTTGGAATAGTTTTATGCATAAAGTAAAGACATTCACAAATAAGTTATTACGCAGAAAGATATGTGCAAAGTCAACTTCTTCAAAACCATGGTTAATAAAAATCGCAATTGAATACTGTTAAACAAAAGAAATAATGAGATTGTATAAATTGTTCACGAAACACATCATATCATTCAACTTAAATTACTAGGAATACTTTTCTAGCATTGCCGACTTCACATTATCTGAACCCGAAAGAAAATCGCCCACCAAAAAAAACAACCTCATCGACAACTTGAAAAATATATAACATCTATGATATGAATAAGATTACGGAAAACAAAAATAAAGAAATATTAAAGTAATGAATAATCAAAAAAGAAATTTTAAGTTATTGCTTGCTACAATGTGTAAATTCATGTTGTTAGATGTTGACAAACTCAAGAAGTTGTGGCTTCTAACAATTATTGAAGGAGTAGAAACTTGGAGTGAAGAAGCCTATATATGGTATATATCATGTACAATGTTATCATTCCTATTAGAAAATATATTCTCAATATAAGTATCGACAAGTTAAAACATATAATTAATATTGAACTTCTTACCTCACATTTATGTACCTCCCGTGACATTAAAAAATCACTTGAGGATAATTCCCTTTGTTGAGATGTTCCAACATTACATGATTGGAGCATGTCTTGTGATTGTGGTGGTAAGCTTTCATATGGATATAAGCCTCCCGAATGCATTCATTGCCAGTTACTATGGTGATATCGTGCCTACAGGCTCATTCCATGTATCCCCTAAAAAAGTTGACTAGTCATATATATATATATATATATGGGTGGGTTCAAATAGAAACATGTCATTATATGCGAACCTGCGAACTAGTGCTTTTATTATATACCAGCAGTGCTTTTATTATACATATTAATATTTTCAGTTATATACACCAGTAGTATTTTTATTATACAATCCTAATGCTTTTAATTAAATAAGGAAACACAAAAAAATCTAATCCATCCATTTAATTAGATCTAAGGCTCATAATTGACCCTAGGTTCACATATAGGAACATGGTTCTCATTTGAACCTAATTCTCTCTCTCTCTCTCTCTCTTATATATATATA
>BMAC01000187.1:1271769-1279269 GCA_014905375.1 Phtheirospermum japonicum
TATATATATATATATATATATATATATATATATATATATATATATATATATATATATATTTGTGTATGTGTGTGGTGTGTGTGTGTGTATAGATATAGAAAAGACTACTATACATTCACAATACCATACTCATGCATGGTAAGCCAACCACTACTTGACACCTAACCTATATTAATAAATTAGAATCTTTTCAAACAAGTCTACTGGTTAGTGTGAATAGAAGTACCATACAGTGACTATACTGTAGAAGTCCCCATAGATATATGAGAGCAAAATACACATCGCCTATTATATAGGATGAGAATCATTAGCTTACAACGTGAAACAACCTCCGCAACAGATCTATAAAAAATTTTATATTAAGATATTTTAAAAATATTATACTCAAAATAAAATCTATTAAATATACTTAATTTCTGCATTTCTCATTGCAAGAAGATGGATTCCCAACAGGGCATTCATCTTCTATGTCCAATTTGAAAGTTTCTCCCAAAAAACCTACAATTTTAATTAAATAAATTATGAATATATAAAATATAAAGAAGATGTTGAAAAATATAAAAAATTGATAACCTAATAGGATGTTAATAGAATTTGAGCTTTGAGTCTTTCAGAGAAAATGAAATTATTATATCTACTAAGATGAAAATAGTAAAATGCAGCATACACATGATTTGTACTGTATGAGAGCTAAGCAAAAGATGAAACCCAACAACAATTGCAAAAGATTCGCCATTTACAATTTATCAATTGATTTATCTTTGAGTATTGGAGGAAAATATAATTACAAAAAAAATGGTGTTCTATAAATATTTGATTAATTGAAATGAACTCTTCATTTATATATAGAATGCCAACGATCTTATTTAGACGAAATTATAACCAAAATTTTATTGGGGATCTCGAAATTATATGTCGGAATAAATAGAATTTTCTTTTATGGTATTCCACTATTCTCTATAATTACCGCACGTTGTCAATAACATACACATTTATGCAAAAATAGATTATCTTACAGTTATTTTACTCCACAAGATATAAAGAAAATAATTACCTAATTGTAAAATGAAAAGCAGAAAAGAAGACATAAGAAAAGAATAAGACATAAATGAGACAAAGAGATGGTAGAGATTAGGGTTATCTTATTTATCAAAGACTCCTTTTATATATGGTATCAAATACATGTTCCATAATACATAAAGATAACAAATACCTAAATTGTCCTTCATCAGTTACTTGTTGACGAAGGCACACTAATTGTGTTTTTCCTTCAACACTCCCCCTTGTGCCAAGTCAAAGGGTGAAATGGTGTTTCATTGTTGTCTCGTTAAAACCTTGACAAGTAACAACACCCAGTGGGAAAAATAAAATTTGTTCTAACGAAAAAGAGTACAACACACCTATTTTGATACTCCCCCTAAAGTCTACACCTCTCTTTGATATGTATATCTATCAGGAGAATTTTGAAAGTCTTCACTTCTTCAATTTACTTGATTCTTGAGAAAGTGTATAGTTGTTGGTTGTAGAAGAGTTGAGGTGATATTACTCGTATTATGACATTTTCTTCAGTGATAGAGTTCAAGCCACTATTCTCAGAGATATGTATGATCATAACATTTAGCATAGATACTCACGAATTACTACATGTATGATAATGATATCTTTACATAGATCAAATGAGTAACCAACATCTACGATACTATTTGGTTCACAGTAGGAAGTAAACTCAACATTTTCTTTAGGGGTTACAAGATCATCTGCAGTTCCAATTATATATATGAATGGGAAAAATAAACTCGCGTCAGTGGTTTCTTTTAGGTATCAAAGTAAATTTTGATTCCATTCCAGTGACATTGCGATTTCTTAAGTTAAATCAAGATAATAATTTTGAGAAAGTAATATTTGGTCAAGTAATTTAGTAATGGTGCAATAAAGCGCATATTGTACATAGAGAATTTCAGCTCCCACCAGTTCTTCGTCATTCCAATGACGAAATTGATCTTTTCTTATATTTTCACTTCGACCAATCATAGGAGTGTTAATATATTGCACTTATCCATATTTAATCGCCTGATCATCTTTTGGATATATGCAAACTGTAGAATTTAGTATTCCACAAATTCGGGTTTTAGTTTAAACCCTTAACATAACCAAGTTATCCCATGGTTCATTATCTCAAATCAAGATTTCAAATAACTAGTGATATCTCTTATTTCTTTAAGAGTGAATATTATGTTCCTTTCATCGACATATATAATTATAATCGCAAATTTGAAACTTATTTTCTTCATAAATATGCAATGGCATAGATTATCTTTTTTACAATCAAGTAATCACTTAAACGGTTATACCCCATCCGTCCGAATTATTTCAATCCATAAAGTGAGTGTTTTAATTTAATTGCAAATGCACTCCGTGACTAAGAGTCACTTGCCTTGGAAAGGAAAGTCCAGTAAGCACTTTCTTAATATCTATAAATCATGATCCCCATAGAGATATGATGTAACCACAGGTATAAGCTGCATTCTCATTCTTTAAAACTATAACATCTATTGTGGGAGAGTACATATCCCCATAGTCAATTCCAGGGTGAGAAACTTTGTTCTTCAAACCTAGATTTTTATCTCATGGCTTTATTTTTCTCATTGCGCTTTCTGACAAAACTTTGTTTATGTCCTACAGGCTTTACACTTGGTGAGTTTAGCACTACCAGACCAAATACCCATCTTGTTGTCAGTGAATTTAGTTCTACGTGGATTGATTCTTTAGAATTAGGTCAATTTTCTCTTTGTTGACATTTCAATAGAGCGTGGTTCGATACCATTGTACTCTATGATTTCTTGAGCAACAATGTGTATATATCATCAATGTGTGTGGAAAATCTTTCCATCAACTCATATAAACTCTTATAGTACATTGGGATTTCTTTATTCTTTGGAATCATATTAAACATCGGAGCGTCCTCCAGTAATGATTCATGGACATAAGTATAACCAGAGATAATCTCATGAGAGAAATTATGTTCATTGATGATTAATTGAAGTTGTGCCATACATGTCCTCTTATTCCTTGGGCGAGTATTGATCGAACCAAGTGACCTCCCCTGTTCCTTTTTGGAGTCACGACCTCAATCATACCTCCACTAAGTATGGTTGCAATGTCTTAATTTGTGACATTGTGCCCCTTATGGGGTCATTTAATCTTGTAGACACATTTTCAACTGGTATATATATGATCTCGTCACTTTAGAAATTGAGTCTTGTATACTTTGAAGATCAATTGTTCACTTTACTTTACTTTCACGTTACATTGTGAAATGCGGGGATCATAATGAGACATACTGTCCTGTCGTTCCATTAGAAAATAATTTTTCTTATCTCCCCCTAACGACGAGAAGACTGTCTCATTAGAGTGACAAATCCAAAGACTTAGCGGTAAAGAGATTGTATGTCAAAGGTTTCAAATAGCGGATGACTGTTAGAGATCTATATCCAACATAAATACTTAATCGTCTTTAGAAACTCATATGAATGCGCTTTGGAGGTGCAATAGGCACATATACTGCATAATTAAATATGCGTAGATATGAATTATCGGGCTTATATCCAGTTACCAACTGGTACGCAAAATACTTTGTTAGCAGAGGTTCACAAACGAATAAGTATGAGTTGCGTGTAATATTGCATAACCCAGTGCAGAGACAAATATATGAGTGCGTATAAATATTATCTTAGTCGCCATCAATATTCTTTTGGACGGGGTCTTTTTTGAGACCTTATTATATATGCACATTAGAGTACAAGATGCATTGCATAGATCTTGATTAAAATCCAATAGACATCAAATACTTTGATATAAACTCTCTAGCATTATGAGATTGGGTGCTTTATAAGGGTGGTGAGTCTTCAGTCATACTTAATGTGCTAGAATTTTTGCAAATGCAATATTTCTGTGGAGAATACGTGCCGAAATATCGATCAAAACTATAAAATACTTGAAAAACTCGCATTTTGAATGGTTATGTCCACATGTATCACCAATTATCAATTATAAGAATGAAATATTATACTTTGTATCTTTAGCATATGCAAGTCTCAATCATATAATTTTGCTAATGAACAAGTTTTGAAAAAATGAGTGATGTATCTTTGAGATATGAATGTATATAGTGCTCCTAGTATTATAGAATACACTAGCTGTAATTGAACAACATTAGTTCGACACTATACTGTGCATCAAATTTCTATCTCATTGTGTTTCACTCAAAATAAAAGATGTACATGTTAATTTCTTATAATATGGACCATCATATCACGACAACCAAAGAATCCATGATAGTCGTATCAAAACTTGAATAAGTCATTGTCCACAAGTTCTTTGTTGGTCATATCTTATGATTCAATAATAAAAAAGTAGTAAAGTAAAATTACTAAATTGACTCTAAAATATGCTTTCTTCCACCTAAATTAAAGGTATAGTTCCATTCTCATAATGTGTTTCTTAATGATAATCATCAACATGAATATCATCAAACTTAATAAGGTTCGTTTCGCTCTTGGTCCATACTGAGCTTTTATGACTGTAATCAATGTACCACTAGGCATCAAGACTTTTTCACATATAAACATCAATTCAGTGAATAATTGTCTATTCCTCGATAAATTCTCACATTGTTCAGAGATATTTGAACGAAATACTTTTCATTCTAGTATTTTATATTATTTGCTAGATATATTACATTATATCTAATAGTTTACTCCTTAACCTTTTATGTGAATGTGTGGTAAATATACTCAATTATATTCCATGCTTCATAATGAAATGCAAAATTTACCAATAAGCCAAAAATAATAATTAAGTTAAATCAGTCCACATCAAATGAATCTAACTCAAAATAAGTTTTAGGACCAACATGTCTCTTCCCATTTGCTTTGAGTTATTTTCACTATTCATATCGATCCTGGTTAGTCTCAAGAAATTCCTTTATCTAGAGGTCTAACATTGGTGTTATGAAAAATAATGTCATGTCACTTATACAAGTGCATCAGTATGTTTGCTCAAGTGAAAAAAAAAATAGAGTGAGATCGTATCTCTCAATTACTTATCGTCGTTTAAAATGACTTTCTTTTTCACATATGGTAAGACATATTTTTAGTCACAACATATCAAAGTCATTGACCCTTTTTAACAAGCAAACAAATTTTTTCTTCACTAAATTCTTAGGTTTGGAAGTAGTGTTTCATAAAATTACCAAAATACTCATTTAGAGCACACCCCAAAGTTCATTGAAAGTTTGTAACTAAATATACATCAAACATAAGAATGAGGTCAATATGAATTCTCAAATTCATTAGAGAATTGACTTTGGTTTAGTTTGACAATTCCTTCTCAGTTGGGTTGGGTTGGTGGATGATATTATAGTGGAATTGTAGTTCTTCTAGTTTCCACATCAAACCAATGATGGTAGTACTCAATTTCTTTTGAGTATATTAAATTGTATTTAGATTGAGTTAGTTCGATCAATTTCTATAGATAATGAGTTTGAAGAATATATGTCATAATATTTCTTTGATATTATGTGAATATACTTTATCACAAGACTTATTTATACAATTCTTTATCGTTCATGAACCTTCATTATCATGAAAATATGCAAATGTACAATCAATAATGTATACATTGAAAGTAGCTTATAAAATCAACTTGAAGAGAATTATCAACATACATGATCTATCAATTCATCGAGAATTACCAACATACATGAATCTATCAATTCATCGAAATTCATGAAAGTAGCTTATAAAATCAACTTGAAGAGAATCACCAACATACATGAATCTATCAATTCATCGAAATTCATGATTAACTAAATATATTAGCAAAGTTCATGATCAATCTCTCATTTAATCATGTAAATAACTTTATTTACAATTTGTAAATAAAAAATCATATAAAATCATAAGTAATAATATATTATGTACTCTACGAATATCATTAAAGTATTACAAAATTTCATATTTGTCAATATTCTATATAACATCACATGCATATAATCATAGGTAACATATATACATATATATGCTTTGTATAAGAATGCACAATAATACATAACATGCCATATATCCATATAAATAAATATTTATTAGTTGCAGTTAATAAATAATAGGGTAATTCGATTTACTTTGTAGGAAAGACACGGTTCTTTCCTAATTTTATTTTTGCATTAGGTTTGTCCGCGATATGTTTCTGATGAAATAGACCTTCAAACCCGATCTCCACCATAAATATTTAACTAATATAGCTTGTGAATATTATATCCAAAATCCAGCTTCATCCAACGGTTACATTGTGCATAATTTAATTTTAATAAAAGCTGGGCGGACAGTTTCGGGAAACAGGATCAACTCTGTTCAGAATTTATTATAGGATTGTTCAGACCTTATATTCAAATCTTCACCATTAAAGTTAAAATTGTATATGATTGAAATAATATATCCAAATTTTGGCTTGATCCAACGGTCCGATCTTGCAAAATCTTATTTTAACGCTGCATAGAAAACTCTGAAAACAAAATCAGCTTTGTTCGAAAATTTATATATATTTTTACGTATCTCCAAATTCAATCTCCACCGTTCATAATGTAACTCAATGGGTCTTGAAGGTGCTGTAAATATTGTAACGCAATCCAACAGTTGAAACGTGAGAAAACAATTTTTTAAACTTACAACACAGATAGATTTTTTACCTACGAAAATTATATAATTGTTGTTTTGGTTACGGACACTTATTTGTCGATAGGTTAGAGTTTCGTATTAATAACGTGTAAAATAAAAAATAGAAAAGAAGAAGACATAAAGGAGACAAAGAGACTTAGAAATTAGGGTTCACTTATTCATCAAATACTCCCTTTATATAGGGTACCAAATACATGTTTTCATAATACATAAAGATAACAAATACCTAAATTGTCCTTCATCAGTTAATTGTTGACGAATGCACAATAATTGTGTTTTTTCTTCAACACTAATATATTTGTTCTCAACTTTCGCTAATCCATAAATTATCACCAAAACTTATATTTTGAACTATAAGATATAATTTCATGCATCTGATTTTCTTGATTACTGTAATTATAAGTTTGAACACTACAAAGAAATTGGGATATGCTGACTAAAAATACTAACGGACAACAAGCTGTCAGTATATATTGACGGATTGCTGACAGGTCACTATGTTGACGGGTTTGCTGACAGGTATAGTCCGTCAGCAATTTGCTGACGGCATACACCCGTCATCAATATAATTAAAATGTAATTTATAATATTATAGTTATAATACATATAAAATAATATTATATATTTATAATTTAATTAATTATTTATAAAATAAAATACATAATTATATTAATTATTTATAAATATAATATAATACACATTATACATTTATAAATATAATATAATTATTATATATTTATATATTTATAAATAATATTATATAATT
>BMAC01000187.1:1281769-1330378 GCA_014905375.1 Phtheirospermum japonicum
TTTCAAATTTTTGAATTTGCAGTTTATAGACGAAATTTGCGATATTTTTTGTATACAATCGTAGTGTTTTTTTTCTTAATCTATTGTTCTTTCTAAAGAACAATGTAGTGCTCTTTGTAAACGTTGATATATGTCCAAAATACCATTTTTAATTAATTATGCATTCTTTACATTATTACCATGCTGACATGTCATGATCTCAACCATCAAGATTATTCAATCTAATGGTCAAGATGAGTCCCTAGGTTCACATATAATGACGGGTTCTCATTTGAATCCAACCCTATATATATATATATATATATAAACACACTATTTATATAAACACATAATTCTTCATGTTATGTGACATGTGTCGTTTTCGGCGAACCACTTCCTTCATCAAGTAGAATCCTTGTGAGATTAAGTTTTATTATATTATTCACTTCTTAAAAAGATCATAATTTTGTTAAATATCAAAATAAATTCACTATGTTTACCAAATTATCAAAAAAAAGGTTTTGACGTGATAGTATTAAATATTTATTATTATTTTCTATTTATTTTAAAATATAAAATGATAATATTGATGTATTTTTTCTATATTATCCCTCTATTTATCGGAGGGATAATATAGGAAAAATACATAAATATTATCATTTAATATTTTGAAAATAATAAAAAAGAGAAGAAAATACTTAATCATGCCACATCATCAATTAAGCCCGAAAAGGATAATTTGGACCTTTTTTGATGATTTGACTAACTTAAAATATATTTTAACACTGAACAATGTCATGGTTCTTTTTTTGAGATGTGTACAATATAATATATTAAAAAAATAATATTTCCAAAAATATATATATATCATCTATTTATATACATTGTATGTCGTGTTTCTTTGTGTGTCGTGACATGTATCGTCTTCAACGAACCACTTCCTTGATCAAGTAAAATTCTTATGGGATTCAGTTTCATTATTCTTGTTCCTTGTATATAATTCAAATTCTGTAAAAGTAGAAGCAGAAAACTGTAAAAGTAAAGCAGAAAAGGTACGAGAGAAAAAGAGAGGCAAAGGAAGATTAGGGTTCTCATTAATCAAGGGTCCCTTTATATAGGGTACCAATTATACAGTTCTTAATTATATAATGATAATGAATACCTAAATTACCCTCATACTTAACTTGTTGATATAGACACACTAAATGTGTAATTCCTTTAACACTCCCCCTTGTGTCGAGTCAACAAGTAAGATAGTGCATGAGTAGTTGCCTCATTAAAAACCTTTTCCAAGTCAAAGGGTGAAATGGTGTTTCATTGTTGCCTCGTTAAAATCTTACCAAGTGACAAAATTCAATGGGAAAAATAAAACTTGGTTTAAGGAAAAAGAGTACAACACACCTATGTTGAAACTCCCCCTAAAGTATACACCCTTCTCTGATATGTACATCTATCAAGAGAACTTTGAAAGTTTTAACTTCCTCAATTTACATGATTCTTGAGAAAGTGCATAATTGTTGGTTGTAGAATAGTTGTGGTTATATTACTCATATTATCACATTTTCTTCAGTGATAGAACAAGCCACTATCATCAGATATATGAATGATCATAACATTTGTCGTAGATACTCATAAACTACTACATGTATGATAATGATCTCTTTACATGGATCGAATGAGTAACCAACATCAACGATACTATTTGGTGTTTCACAGTAGGAAGTAAACTCAACATTTTCTATAGGGATTACAAGACCATCTGCAGTCCCAATTATATTTATGAATGAGAAAAATAAACTCGCGTCAATGGTTTCTTTTAGGTATCAAATTACATTTTGATTCCATTCCAGTGACATTGCACTTTCTTGAGTTAAATCAAGATAACAATTCTGAGAAAGTAACATTCGGTCAAGTGTATTAGTAATGGTACAATAATACGCATATTGTACGCAGGTAGAGAATTTCAGCTCTCACTAGTTCTTCGTCATTCCATTGACGAAATTGATATTTCCTTATATCTTCACTTTGACCAATCATAGGAGTGCTAACATATTGCACTTATCCATATTTAATTGCCTGATCATCTTTTGGATATATGCAAACTGTAGAATTTAGTATTCCACAAACTCGGTTTTAGTTTAAAGCCTTAACATGACCGAGTTTTCCCATGATGCATTATCTCAAATTAAGAATTTBAAATAACWAGMGATATCTCTTATTTCATTAAGAGTAGGTGTTATGTTCCTTTCATCGACATATACAATTATAATCGCAAATTTGAAACTTATAAATACGCAAGGGCATAAATTATCTTTTCCCAATCATGTAGTCACTTAGACGGTTATACCACATCCGTCTGGATTATTTTAATCCATTAAGTGAGTGTTTCAATTTAATTTGCAAATGCACTCCGTGGTTTAAAGTCACTTGCCTTGGCAATGAAAGGACAGCAAGCACTTTCGTATATATCTCTAAATCATGATCCACATAGAGATATGATGTAGCCACAGGTATAAGATGCATTCTCATTCTTTGGAATTATAACATCTATTATGAGAGAGTACATATCCTCATAGTCAATTCCAGGGCGTTATGAGAAACTTTGTGCTTCAAGTATAGACTTACATCTCATGGCTTTATTTTTTTCATTTCGCTTTCTGACAAAACTTTGTTTATGTCCTACAGGCTTTACACTTGGTGAGGTTAGCACTACCAAACCAAATACCTACCTTGTTGTCAGTGAATTTAGTTCTACCTGGATTGATTATTTACATTGAGGTCAATTTGCTCTATATTGATATTTCAATAGAGCGTAGTTCGATACTATTGTGCTCTATGATTCTTTGAGCAACAATGTATATATCATCAATGTGTATGAAAATTCTTTCCATCAACTTATATAAACTCTCATTGTACATTGAGATTTCTTTATTCTCTGGAATCATATTAAACTTCGAAGCGTCCTCCAGTAATGATACATGGACATAAGTATAATCAGAGATAATCTCATGAGTGTCATTACTTTCATTGATGATCAATTAAGTATAATCAGAGATAATCTCATGAGAGTCATTATCTTCATTGATGATCAATTAAAGTTGTGTCATACATGCCCTCTTATTCCTTGGGCGAGTATTGATCGAACCAAGTGACCTCCCCCTGTTCCTTTTGGGAGTCACGACCTCAGCCACACCTCCACTAAGTATGGTTGCAATGTCTTAATCTATGACATTGTGCCCTTCACTAGGACTTTTAACCTTACAGACACATTTGCAGTTTGTATATATATGATCTTGTCACTTTAGAAATTGAGTCTTCTATACTTTGAAGATCAATTATTCACTTTACTTTTTTTTTCACGTTACATTGTGAAATGTGGGGATCATAATGAGCCACAGTATGAAACTATTCATGTCATTCCATTAGAAAATACTTTTTCTTATCTTCCCTACCGACAGGAAGACTGTCTCATTAGAGTGATAAATTCGCTAATTTAGCGATAAAGAAATAGTCTGTCAAAGGTTTCAAATAGAGGATGATTGTTGGAGATTCATATCCAACATAAATACTTAATCGTCTTTAGAAACCCATATAAATGCATTGTGGGGACGCAATAGGCACATATACTTCGTAACCAAATATGCGTAGATATGAATTATCAGGCTTATATCCAGTTACCAACTGGTACGCAAAATATTTGGTTAGTAGGGGTTCATAAACGAATAAGAGTTGCGTGCAATATTGCATAACCCTGAGCAAAGACAAATGAGTGCGCATAAGTATTGTCTTAATCACCATCTATATTCTTTTTGACGGTGTATTCTTTGAGCCTTATTATATATGCACATTAGGGTACAAGATCCAGTACATCGATATTTATTAAAATGCAATAGTCATTAAGTACTTTTGATGTAAACTCTCTAGCATTATAAGTTTGGGTGTTTGATTAGGGTGGTGAGTCCTCAATCATATTAAATGTGCTAGAAGTTTTGAAAATGTAATATTTCTATGGACAATACGTGCCGAAGCATCGACCAAAAGTATAAAATACTTGAACTATCCGCATTTTGAATGGTTATATCCATATGTATCACCTTGGATTCTTTGTCAGAGTGGAATGTTTTGCTTTGTATCTATAGCACAGGAAGGTCTCAATCCTGTTTTTTTCTATAGATCAGGCTTTGAAAAACGAGTGATGTGCCTTTGAGATAGATATTGAGGCGGAGTGAGATGTAGGTAATGCATCTTGTGCTTCATAAGTTATTAGCTGCACTTGTGCAGCAGTAGTACCAACATTGGGCAGTGCATCGCGTTTATATCCCACTTAATGAGTCACTCGAAAGAAAGGATGTCCGTGTGAGTTTTTCAAAAATACGGATCATCATGTCACGACCGGGATGTCCAAGACGGTCATGCCAAAGCCTATATGAGTCAGTGTCACATATTTCGTTATTGGTGACGTCATAAGATTCAATAATTCGTATAGTAGTTAGGTATAACCCACTAGATTGACTCATTAGTTTCTCTAAGATGTGTTTTCTTCCACATTCATTTCCATTCTCACAGTGATTTTCCAAGTGATAGCCGTTGGCACGGATATCTTTAAAATTCAACAAGGTTCGATTTGCTTTAGGTGCATATAGAGCTTCTGTGATTGTTATCATTGTGCCATCAGGCATCAAGAACTTGGCAGTACCTCGCCCTTTGATTAGTTGGGATATCCCAATCATCGTAGTCACAGATGAGTTATAATGAATTAATTCAATAAATAATTGTCTATTCCTTAAAAGTATGTGAGTAGTCCCACTATCAACTGAACACTCTATTTCACTGTGCGACATTCCTTGTAAAAGTGGTGATAGTGTCATGAAAAGAGTTAGAGAAATTTCTCTAATTTATTGGAGTGTTGTGGACGATCTAGAATGATTTAATTTTCATTCGAATATGCAGCTCTATGCGTAAGATGTATTTTTGCACATCTTATTGCTATATTTGAACCAAGCACATAGTTTTTTAAATAATAAAGTCGAATACATTCAATACTTTAGAATGAAATTCGAAATTATTAATAATTCAATCAAATAAATATCTTGTCCAAAGTAAAGCTAATTCAAAATACCAAATTCCATAGTCTGAATAAAATGAGACAATAATGCCTTCACAAATTTCTTGAAAAATAAGTAAATAGATAAAGTTGATCACTCAAAATCAGGAACATCAAGTAAATGAGCAAGGTTCTTATTGCCATTGATGTCCGCAATCATGAGGTTGACATCAGCGTCAAGATCTCCATTTTCCACAAAGTGAGTCTCTTGTTCTTTAGACTCTCTAAGTTTCTTGTRGATGGCTGCCACCTTATMACTTGCGYGAWTGTTTKGGTACTAATGCCCAGTGTCACCACATCTATAGCAAGGTTCATTCCCAACTCTCTCTCGTTTCTTTGACGGATTTTCGTGTGGTGCCTTGGTTTTATATCCACCAGGCTGAATATTACCATGGACACTTGGGGCGTTTGCACCATCCTTGCGCCATACATGGGGAGAGCCTCCACGGCCCCTACCACGACCCCCATGGCCCCTGCCTCATGGTACATAATTACCATTTTGAGGGGGATTAACACGTCTAGTCCCCTTTTCTTTGGGGTTCTTTCCACTATACGCTTGACCATAATTAGTCTCGAGAATTTTCTTTGTCCCGACAAGTCTAGCATTATTGTTCAAGAGAACCTGATCATGCATCTCAGCTACTTGCAGCATATTAATCAACTTATTAAAAGTTGTAATTCTTTTGTTATCATACTCGAGCCTATATTGGTTCGCTAGTATAAGTGCTGAAATAGGAAAAGTGGATAGAGTTTTTTGTATCATATCATCTTCTGTGATTTGATTTCCACAGACGGTAAGACGTGCTTTTAAGTGCAACATGTCCCTGTTGAAGTCATTGACCCTCTTATAGTCAAAAAGCGGATTTCATTCCACTGAATAGTCAGTTCTGGAAGCAAAGTGTCATGTATGTTTCCAAAACATCCCTTGAGGGCATCCCACAGTTCTTTGGGTGTCTTCAACTGAAGGTATTCCCAGCGTAAGCTTGGGTCAATATGACGTCGCAAGAAAATTAGGGCATTTGCTTTAATTTTATCAGACAGCTCTTTGTCCGTTGTATCGGTGGATGGTATGATTGTGGATGTAAAATCCTTTCCCATGAAAGTAGTTTCCGCATCAGAAACCCAACGATGGTACTCAATTCCTTCTAAGTAGAATATTTCAAATTCGGGATGAGTGGGTTCAACCATCTTATAAAATAAGGTTGGAGATATTTGGATTACGTAATTGTAATGATTAAAAAAAACAAGAATTGAATTAGATTTTAAGATCGTAGGCCACATATCACATTTTTCGATGCTTTGTGAAATTACTTTATCAAATTACAAGTTTATATTATTTTGTATTAATCATGAATTTTCATTATCACGAGAATACGCACATAAATATTATTAAATAATTCTCTAGAGAATATTAATAAATAAGTAATATGGCAATGCGGTGCATTTCTTAAAATAGGAACAAAACAGTTATATAAGAACAAGAACAGATTCAAAAATTGTTAAGCAACAGGTATAGCAGAGCGGTCACAGTAACTAAACATGTAAGCCCCAACCCGGGTTTGAATCTGGCCAGGATCTGTTTTGCCTTTTTTTTTAATTAAGTAAAAGCAAATAAACAAATTTATATTAAGAGTACTACACATGAAATACAAGTAGTCCAATGGTGTAAGGGTTGGGCAAGGATCAATTCTAACAAAGTGCAATTTTTTTTATTTTTTTTTCAAACAAAAGCAGTATACATTAGCGCATAAAAAGCGACAGCATATTAATACGCAGAATCACACAGATTAGTACTACGCAGAATCACAGAAATACAGACACAGATTAATACGCAGAACCTCATAAATTCATATAACAGAATTAAAATAGATATATACTACTACGCTTTAATACCACATAACAAAAATAGAATTAAAACACCTACGCTTTAATACCGCATAACAGAAACAGAATTTAAACACTTAAAACAGATTAAAACAGCCGAATAGATATATTAATACCCCACATAATAGAATTAAAACTCAATTAATACTACACACACAGAATACAGATTCAGAAAACTAACAGTTTATATATACTACGCAAAACATCTCTTGTAGAACAGAAGAATTATAAAAACATCTTAAACCCTAGAACATCAATATATACTACGCGCATCTCCATATATATTCACAGAAACAGAAACTTAGAACAGAATTAATAATTGTCAAATAATTAATGAGGTTTGAAGGTACCTTGTAAAACAATTTGATTTGTACGATTGTACCTTCAAAAATTCAAGAGCAATGTTGATTTGTCCGATTGTACCTTCAAAAACTCAAGATCAATCTCGTTTTGATAACGTGTAAAAGTAGAAGCAGAAAACTGTAAAAGTAAAGCAGAAAAGGTACGAGAGAAAAAGAGAGGCGAAGGAAGATTAGGGTTCTTATTAATCAAGTGTCCCTTTATATAGGGTACCAATTATACAGTTCCCTAATTACATAATGATAATGAATACCTAAATTACCCTCATACTTAACTTGTTGATATAGACACACTAAATTTGTAATTCCTTTAAAAAATTCTATATTATTCTTTGGATTTATATTTAAACGTGAAGTTTTCATATTTAAAAACTATTCGAATATTTCAACTAAGAGAGAAATAAGTAAGTTTAACTATGTGAAAATATATACTTGCATGGAGCTTTAAGAAATAAGTTAGCCTGCATATAGCTACCAATAAACCTTTAAGAAATAAGTTGGCCTGCATATAGCTACCAATAAACCATCTAAATGACTCAGATTATCATTTTCTCACAAACTCAGGTTTGCGAAATTATTTAACATTCTTTAAAAAACTTTTATAATATTATTTTAAAATACATGATCAAGTGGTTCAAAATCTCAAACCAAGACCAGAGGTCTGAATTCGATTCCAATACTTCTCTCCCTGGTTTATGAGGATATCTTCTCCAATAAAATAAAATAAAATAAATTTTTATTATTATTTAATATGCTTGAAGTTATTAATTATAAAACGAGTCCAATAAACTTAATAGGTTCTGTCGTTTGAGTATGACTTTTGAAGATGTTAGAGATTCTGCTCATAATCCAGTCAGCTTTAATCTCCTATGCCTACTCAGCACATCTAGTCAGCTCAATATTGTTGTTATCTAGCTTTTTGACGCTTGCATGCTGACATGCAATGGCTTGTACTGAGGTGATCCACACCCTTCAATAATGTGCACAGCTGTGCCCTTATCAACGGCTCTCTTTTCTTGACTGTTGTGTTGTTTTGTAGCCACAGCTAGGTCTGAGCCAGGGTTTAGGCTTATATATGTAATCGACAAAACATCCTATTCCAATAACGAAAACAATGTTTACATTTTCCAGTTTTGGTTTGCTTCAACTTTTTGCAGCTTTGTGTCACTTTCCAACATGGTATCAGAGCAGGACTAGGGCCTGACTCTGATAAGTTTTTTTCACCTTTTATTTGTTTTGTTTCTCACCATCTCAGATATAAATAGCTAAAGCTATAGCTAGACCAGAGGTAGATCTAACCTCAAACACAGCTACTTTGCAAAATCATGCAGTAGCTCTCTCCCAAAATATTTTGTTCCAACCACAACATCAACTTATCTCAGTTAAACTTAATGAAAAAATTATCTTGTTTGGAAACAACAAATATTAGCTGCAGCTACAGGCTTAGGCTATAAATCATACCTACATGGTACTGCTGAGATCCCATCAAAGGTTGTCCCGAACCAAGAGGGCCTCATTGTCCTCAATCCCAAGTTTCAAACTTATCAGAGACAAGATCAGCTACTGGCATCTTGGCTACTCTCCTAAAGTGTTCTCATTCGTATGGTTGGCCTCACTACAAGTTATTAGATGTGGAGAGCTTTGGAGGCTAACTTTGCAGCTCAATCCGGAGCAAGAAAATTGCAGTATAAGATTCAACTACAAACAATGAATAAAGGACTATCCATGAGAGAGTACTTAAACAAAGTCAAAGTGTGTTGTGATAATCTGGCTGCTTCTGGGTACAAGATTGAAGATTTTGATCAACTGCTTCTTGCCTTAACCAGCCTAGGCAGTGAATATGATCCTCTGGTTGTCACCATCACCTCCAGTCCTGAAATATGGAGCTTTAATGATGCTAGTGGTCTGCTATTGAGCTTTGAATCCAGATTAGAAGCCACAAACCTTCAGTTTGATGAATCAGTCCCTATAACTGCAAATACGGTTGTCCATGGGAAATAAAGAAAGGACAATGGCAACTGGACCAACGCCATTAGCAACAATGGTAATACTAGAGGAAGAGGATCCTACTCTAATAGAGGAAGTGGCAGAAGAGAAGGCACCAGGGGAAGAGGTGGTAGAGGTTATAACAATAACAAAGCAGCTTGACAGATATGTGGCTACACAAATCACACTACCTCAAAGTGTTACTACAGGATGGGTCCCAATTTCACTCCTCACAAAGTTTCATCTCCTCTGGTAATCAAAGTTTCAACACATGGACCTTTTCAAATAATAGGTACAATCAATCTTGGCCTCACTCTTCTGCAATGACTGATATAGTAGCAACTCAAGATAATGGATCAGATTACAACTGGATACCAGACTCAGGAGCCTCAAATCATGTCACTCCAGATTTTTCAAACCTCAACATTTCATTTGAGTATCAAGGACAAATCAACTTCACTTGGGTAATAGAGCAGGTTTGTTCATCTCTAATATTGGCAACTCTATTGTTAAATCCCCTTATTCAGCCCCTAAACATCTGTTTCAACTTAACAACCTCCTTCATGTTCCTGGTATTACTAAGAATCTCTTAAGTGTGTCACAATTTGCTAAGGATAATAGTATGTTTTTTTTTTTTTTAATTTCACCCTTCTGTTTGTTTTGTCAAAGATCAAGCCACGGGGGCTACTCTACTTCAAGGGAAACTTAGTGATGGACTTTGAAAGTTTGACCTCTACCAAGTGCATTCTCCAAATTGTCAACCACCTTCATCCATTCAGTCATCCTTCAAGAATAATGTTGTCAAATCACCTTGTTGTTTTTCTGTTTTCAAGAAGAAAGTAGGTCTAGATATTTGGCACTATAGGCTAGGCCATGCTACCAATGATGTTGTAATAAAAGTTCTTAAGGATTGTAATATATTTCTAATAAATAATTTGCTAATTCCCCTTGTAATGCTTGTTTGCAGTCCAAATATCATAAACTATCTTTTCAAGAATCCTCCACTGTTTCACCCAAAAGTATAACCTCGCCTAGACCTTGCACTACTTCCAAACCTGCACACATAAACACGTCAAAAAAGGGACCACCGGGGGTTTTCCGGTGGAAACCTCTCCGATGCTTAAGTCAGAAAGCGTGTAGAGTGTTTATTAATGAGAAAAGCAAGGAATGCACAAAGAACGACATACCTCTCTCAGCCTTGGGGCTGAGATACTTATAGTTTTTCCCAGTGGGGACCCCTTCCGGGATCTCGGAAACAAAGGCTGCGAATCAAGAGCCGTTTAAACAAAAAACTCTGACAAGTGGTCCCACTTGTTCCCCCAGCAGGGATCAAGGACCAGGTCTTCCTTAGTCCTACTCTCCTTTCTGTTGGCAAGCCTGCCTTTATATTTGAAGGTTTACTCCATAAGAGGTCTCTATCAGCTCAGGACAACTCCTGGGCTGGGGTGACCCTGCTCTAATCTATATGGCTTTTAAGAAAACCAGGTCAAACCAAGCGCAAGCTAGCTTGAGCTCCCTTCTTTGGCTATCTGGATCCAGGTCTACCCCAATCCGGGTCTGGCCTATTTATCCCTCATCAACTCCTACTCCCGAAATGGTTGGGGTAGAGTTGTACCATTCCAGGGCCCTCAGGAATAAATGAGGTCCCACTCATCCTTTATTATTTCTCGTACTGGTACGAATCCCAAGAAATCCGCCTGACAACCAGGCCTAATCATTGTCTTTAATGGTGTCGGCCCACCTTCCCAAACGATTATTATTTTCCACACGTCTCTCAAAGTACTGACATGTCTGCCCGTATTAAATGCAGGGATCCCATCAAATCCCATTTTCCTCGATTTTCGTGTTTTTGAATTTATCTGCTTCCTTTTATTCCCACTATTCTTTCTCTTTCTCTCACTTTTTATTTTTTGACTTTCACAAAAAATCCTCAAGTTTCCTTCTCCTTTCTTTAATATTTTTCGGCGAATTTTCCGACTTCAATTCCTCCATTCCATTTCTCCGATCATCTCTATAGACCAGGTACTTCCTTAGTCTTTTACTCTTTTAATTTTTTATAATGTCGTCGTCTGCCCCTCTCTCCGGTATTCCTCTGGCTGTTCCCCTTCTCCGGAGGCGAGGGCTTCTTCTCCTCCGCCGTCTGTTACCCCAGTAGTGGCGGCGATTTCTTCGTCTTCGATGTCTACCGCTCTAGAAGCGGCGGAAACTCCGTCTTCTTCACCGTCTGCTAGCCATGAGGCGGCAGCGAATTCCTCTTCCTCGTCGTCTCCCTTCCAGGCAACGGTGGCTACCCCCTCATCTTCCTATGGCTTAGAATATCCTCCGCCTGTCCCTGGTCATCCTAAAATCCCTTCCATTCTCAGTGATCAAACGATGGAAGAGGTCCGTTATAAGTATAAAATTTCTGAGCCTTTTGACCCTATCAGTCCTCCGGCGTGTATTCTGGCTTGCCAGGCGCCGGCAGGCTGGTTGACCTTTTATGTTGACCAATTTCAGGCAGGCTTGCGCCTCCCAGTGAATCCAATGATGTTGGAGATCGCAGCCTTTTATAAAATCCCTGTCTTCCAATTCACCCCCAACACATTTAGGATCACGGTGTGTTATAATCTAGGCGTGCGCTATGCTGGCCTGGATCCAACAGCCCACACCTTCTTCCAACTTTTCCAGGCGAAGAGCTCTTACCCAGGCTGTTTCTACCTCAGCGCCAGACCTGGAGTCCACTTTTTCTACAAACTCCCTTCCTCCAATAAGGCCTGGAGGAAGAAGTTTTTCTTTATCCACTGCGACGGAGATTGGGGTTATCGTCCTAATCCCATTAATAAGCTACCTTCTTACCCGCCTATTTCTGTTGCGGACAGATCTCTCAGTTTGCAAAAAACAATCTCTACCCTTAATGGGAATCTTATTCACGTCACTAATCTCCTCCTTCCCCATGTCTTATACTTTTTTATCGAATAATCTGAAACGGGTCCTCTAACCAAGGAGATCGGTAAAATTCCCTTTATCCTGGTCTGTTTTATTATACCTCTTAATTTTCCCAGTTCTTATCTTTCTCTCTTCTCTTTTCAGAAAGGATGATACGCCAGATGTTTGAATCTGACAAGAAAAGAACAAGAAGCGCTCCAGAGCTGGTGGTCCATGGAGCGGGTTCATCTTCAGCTCCCCCAGTCCAGGGTTCACAATCTCCTAACTCCAACCCCTCCAGACCTTCCCACCATCCTATAATGGCGAGGAGTGCCTCTTCTGGATTTGAAGAAAACGTGATGCCCTTATCCAAGCGGCCCCGTACAATTCGGAGTGGTCCAGTTGCACCAGTCACTGCCCCTACTACACGCAGTGCTCCCATTACACGCAGTGCTCTTCCTCCAATAAATTCGGTCCTCATTTGTTCAAGCGAGGTGGCTCTCCAGTTCATGCGCAGGCAAATGCTGCCGGTGGACCAGCCCGAACTGGAGAAGATGAGCGATCGTGAGCTCCTGGAATCTTGTTGCCAGGACGAAGCAAGGGTAGATTTCCTTACTTTAATTTTATCCTTCATTACATGCCCCATCTCTAATCCCCTTTCCCGCAATCAGGCTATTTCTAAGAAAGCTCTTTTGGCCACATGAGCCACTAGATCCATGATCCAGTTTGATGTGATCAAGGAAAATAAAGAGTTGGTAGCGAAGTACGAGCACATCAAGACTTTATCCAAGGAGCGAGGAGTCGCGTTGAAGAAGCAAGGGGACAAACAGACTGAACTAGAGAATGAGCTCGCTGGGATGAAGAAAGATCAGGACAAAATGCTATAGACAGCCCGTTCTGAGGCAAGAGACGAGGCTTTGGTGGAGGCGAGGAGCCTTGCCAATGAGTCACTGGAAAAAGCCAGGGAGGGTTGGAAGACCGAGTTTTTGAACTCCGAGGAGGGCTTGAAAATTGTCCAAGTCGTAAGGGAAGAAGCCCAGAAATCCCTCCTGGGGTACAAGGAGCTCTATGCCCTACTTTTCCCGGAGGCTGTGGTTTATTATAACCTGGGCTTGGACGAACAGTCCAAGTGGGCCTTGGCCAAACCCGGGGTTCCCTTCGATCAGAGTTTGCCAATGGAGAACCCTCCTGCTCCTACCTCCTTTGCCTATGTCCCAGAGCTAGATCGACTGCACACCGCCGGGCCTGTAGAGTTTACCGAGCATGTCTTCTCCGTTCTCCACTCTCTTGAGCCTTGTCAGTCTCAACCAGACCTATCTCTTGTTGTGGTAACTCCTACTTCTTTTCCATCCACAACCTTCGCAGGTCTGGGTGAGTTGCTAGGCGGGGCTTCTCCAAGTGCTTTGAATGAGGGCGTGGTGGATCAGTTGGTAGCAGAGTTGGATGCCGAGATAGGAACTGAGACTTAGGCTTTTAAGATAGTTTCCTTTGTTTTCAGACAGACCTTTAGTTGGCCTGTGTGGCTGGTCTGCCTTTTTTTTTTCTCTGAATTTGTATTCTAAATTATTTTGATGGAAATAAATGCATTTTGTCATGTAGTGATTCTTGGGTTTCTATGGTTTCCTAATTTTCCGGAAACCCTAGTACTTTTGATTCCTTGGCACGTGCCACTGTTTTCTTTATATACATGCATGTATGCCTCATTTTCTTTCAATTCTCCGAAATGGCTTCTTCTCCTCTTCTTGAAGAACTTGATATAGTGAAACGGAAAAACATCTCCCTGGTCATCGAGAACTTCAAGCTCTCTGACAAGCTGACCATGCTCCGGGAAAAGATTGGCTACCTCTTCCGTCTTCTGGAGAGGAAGAGACAGAAGAAGTGCCACTACAAGAGGGAGTGGGCAGAGCTCCGTCAGGTAATCGCCAGCTGCAGGAGGAGAAAGCCGATTTAACAGAGTCAGTGCATCGCTTGACCATCGCTGCCGGTGAGGCACATGCTCACTCTGAGCGAGTTGACAAGTATCGTCAGCATTATCACGAGACTGAGCGTGAACTGTTGCGCGCTCGTCGGGCTCTAGCTTTGGATCAGAGATCTTCAGGCTCTCATGGATGATTGTTTTCTGGGCCTTCACGTTGAATTTGTCTATGTTCTTATTTTTAATTTTCCTGCAATGTAATCATTTCTATGTATCAAGCTTTGAGAAATTTTGTCAAACGTTATAATCTTTTGTTTTGGGGATTTTTCAAGTTTCCTTTACTTTTTCCTCAATCATTTTAATCGATTTAAAGTTTTTTGGCAAATCCAGGCTTTCTAAACCTTTCGCCAGATCTGTCTCATCATACCAATCAGTTCGGGTACATGGGACCTCTGCCCTTAGACAATCCTGGCTTAAACTGACAATCAAGTCAGGAAAATGGGGCATCCTCCCTTAGCCAACCCTGGCTTAAACTAACAATCAGATCAGGAAAATGGGGCATTCGCCCTTAGCCAATTCCGGCTTAAACTGACAATCAGGTCAGGAAAATGGGGCATCCGCCCTTAGCCAATCCTGGCTTAAACTGACAATCAGGTCAGGAAAATAGGGCATCCGCCCTTAGCCAATCCTGTCTTCAGAGAAGTGTGCTGAAGATATAATAAGAACAAACCTGCATTTTTATAATAAATAAACATTGGGAATTTCATTTTTATACATAAAATTTTCGTAAGTTTGAAATGTTCCAAGCTCGGGGTAACTCAGTGCCGTCTAACTCTTCCAATTTGTACGCGCCTCCCGCCAGGACCTTTGTGACCCGCAATGGTCCTTGTCACGTGGCATCCAGCTTTCCCTTGGGCTTTCCTAGGTCAGCCCTTCTTAAGACCAGGTCTCCCACCTTGAAATGCCTCCTTCGCACTGATTTATTATAAATTGCTCGGGCTCGTCCCCTTGCATGCTCCATTCTTACCATCGCCTGTTCTCTTTTTTCTTCAATCAAATCCAAAGCATCCCGTACCAATGCTTCATTTTAAATTTCTTCATAGCTCTGTACTCGGTGTGTTTCCAAGTTGATTTCTGCGGGGATGATGGCGTCCATACCATACACAAACTGAAAGGAGTTTCACCCGTGCCTTCTTTGGGGTTGGTGCGGTATGCCCAAAGTATTGCGCCCAACTCTTCCACCCATTTGCCTCCAGATTTATCTAAGCGCGTTTTAAGCCCTTGGACTAAAATACGATTAGTCACCTCAACCTGCCCGTTTGCTTGCGGGTGATAAACAGATGTGCAGTGCTGCTGGATTTTCATTTTGGTACACCATGCCTTTATTTTGGCTCCCACAAACTGGGTACCATTGTCTGAAATTATTACCCTTGGGACGCCAAAGCGACAAACGATGTTTTTCCAGATAAAACCCATTACTGCCTCTTTCGTGATTTTAGCCAGGGCTTCAGCCTCCACCCACTTGCTAAAGTAATATATGGCCACAATCAGAAATCTTTTCTGGGCTGGGTCCATTAGGAATGGGCCGACCAGTTCGATCCCCCATTTTGCGAAGGGGCAGGAAGAGCTCATTGTCATGAGCTCTTCCGCCGGCCGATGAGTCAAGGGGGAAATCTTCTGGCATTTTTTGCATTTCCTGACAAAGCCCTCGGCCTCTCTCCTCAATGATGGCCAGAAGTAACCAGCTCTTAACACTTTACTAGCTAAGGCCCTCGCCCCCATATGATTACCACAACAGCCTTCATGAATTTGTCGGAGGACATGAGTGCCTTCATCCAAGCTCAAACATCGCAATAGAGGTAGCCCAAATCCCCGTTTAAACAATGTTCCTTTGACCATACAGAATCGGGAAAACCTGACTCTTACCCTCGCTCCTTCTCTTTTATCCTCTGGCAGCTCTCCTTTCTCCAGATATGCCTTAATAGGAGAATACCAGTCCTCCTCCTTGTTCACTGAACATATCAGATATGTGCCAAATTCGTTATCCGCATCAACAAGGTAATTGTCCTTTCCTGGCAATCCACAACAGAGCTTGCTACTTTTGCTAGATAATCTGCTCTTCCATTTTCTTCTCTGGGGATTTGAAGGACCATCAGAGCTTTCATATTCATAGCGAGCTCCTTGAACTGAGCTAAATATTTTTGCATGTGATCCTCTCTAGTCTCGAATTCGCCACTTATTTGCTTGCATACCAATTGCGAATCTACCTTAGCACATACTTGCTCTGCCCCAAGGTCTCTTGCCATCTGAATTCCTCTCAACATGGCTTCATACTCAGACGCATTATTTGACAGAGCATAATTCATTCGAACTGCATACTCGGTCACTGCACCCGCCGGGTCAATCAAGACTATTCCTGCTCCGCAGCCCAGACTTCCTACCGAACCATCCATGAAAAATGTCCACTCCTGCTTTTCCTCAGGAGAGATGGCCATTTCTTGCATGAAGTCAGCCAGTGCCTGAGCTTTGATGGATGTTCTAGCCTCTCTTGTCAAGCTTCTGGATTCAGCCTTTTCACTCAAAGACTTGGGCATTGTATATCACTTCTTAGGAATTGAAGTAACTCACACAGATACAGGAATGCATTTGTGTCAAAAGCAGCATATTCATAATCTCCTTCACACAGCGGGCATGTCAAATGCTAAGGGATCTGTTACCCCTATGATATCTTCTCCTCACCTCTCCAAATTTTTTGGTATCCCATTCTCTGATCAGACACTATACAGAAGCATCATAGGTTGTCTCCAGTATTTCACAATCACAAGACCTGACATTGTGTATATTGACAATAAGCTCAGTCAGTTTATGCAATGCTCTCTGGATACTCGTTGGAAAGCAGTTAAGGGAGTGCTTAGATACATAGCTGGTACACCAACTCTTGGTTTGTCCATAACCAAGTCCAATTCTAACAGATTGATTGGATTCTCAGATGTTGATTAGGCAATTGACATTGATGACAGAAGATCTGTCGCGGGTTTTTGTGTTTATCTAGGTGCCAACCTGATCTCTTAGTGTTCTATGAAGTAGGCCTCAGTCTCAAGATCAAGCATAGAGGCTGAGTATAGGAGTCTATCCCACTATGCTTTAGAGGTTATGTGGATCAAACATCTTCTGGCTGAAATTCGAATTCCTACTAAGATCATACCAATAATCTGGACTGACAACATAGGAGCTGAATCTCTTATCTCTTGCTGCTAATCCGGTGTTCCACTCTAGGATTAAACATGTTGAGATAGATGTTCATTTTGTTAGGGAAAAAGTCATTCAAAGGATACTCAGTGTTCAACACATTCCATCCATTGATCAAACTGCGGATGTGCTTACAAAGCCCTTAAGCAAACAATCTGTCATCCGATTCAAGAACAAGCTTCATATTACTGCTTCACTGGTTTTGGGTTGAGGGGGAGTGTTAGAGATTCTGCTCATAATCCAGTCAGCTTTACTCCCCTATGCCTACTCAGCACATCTAGTCAGCTCAATATTGTTTTTATCTAGCTTTTGGATGCTTGCATGCTGACATGCAATGGCTTGTACTGAGGTGATCCACACCCTTCAATAATGTGTACAGCTGTGCTCTTATCAACGGCTCTCTTCTTTTGACTGTCGTGTTGTTTTGTAGTCACATCTAGGTTTGACCTAGGGTTTAGGCTTATATATGTAATTGGAAAAACATCTTCTTCCAATAACAAAAACAATGTTTACATTTTCCGGTTTTGATTTGCTTCAGCTTTTTGCAGCTTTGTGTAACTTTCAACGGAAGATGACATGAGTGTTTGGCTTTATTCCATTTTCTTGGTTTAAAGTTGAAGAAACATAACGTTCCCTCTCTTTTTTTTGGGTAGGGAATTTGGGTTTATTAAAATGATATGTAATTTGTTAATCAATTGTACTAGCTACTAATAGTTTTAACGATATAAATGTTAATATTGTGCTAATAGATCTATTTATTTTCCTAAAGAAGAAGAAAAAAATCCATTTATAATAGCATCTTCTGTGTGTATATATTAATATATGCATAAAGACAATATATAAGTAGATTAAACGAAAACAGGTTACATCGCTATATATATCCGAATATATTGTCCCTTTTATTGAGAAAAAAAAAACCAAAAACACGCGTTTTATTGGCTTATTGCATTTATTATATATATCCGGATGGCGATGGAATGATATATGGCGTTTGCATGCCCTTAAATACACTTGTAAGTGCATCGGCATGAATCATAACCTTGTTTGTGTTGAGGTACTTGCAAGCATTCTGCTTTCTGAAAATCGCTGCCCATGATGTGTTTGCATTGGGCTTCGCAAGCAGATGTATCTGTAGTGCCGCCGCCGCTGGGGGGCGGGGGGCATAGTTCGTCGAACCTACGTCCAATGTGCATGTGCGTTTCTTTTTCTTCCCCAAACAACCTGCATGCGTATACGCGAGGTTATTATTATTATTATTATTATTATTATTATAAAAGATTATTCATTTGTACGTACCTGAGATGAGAGCAAATACCTGAGATGAGAGCAAAGCAGAAGATCACAACCAATAAAGATTGGGAGAACTTGGCCATTTGTTGTTTATTCTTTTAATATTTGCGAGTGCATTAATAGACTTTTATATATGAAGACATATATACTGTATACTATCAAAAAGAAAAGATGTGTCAAATAATCAATTATTTATTTATAAATTAGCTAGAATGTCAACAATTAAGCGTTACATGATGTCAGTGCATGCGAAATCATAGATTAGTTGTTTGATTTAAAATTATTAAGATCACGCCGGAAGAAAGGAAATTTATTTATTTTTTTCATTATATTATCCACTTTCCAATTTAGAACCAAAATATTGTCCAATATCAAAACATCTACATTACGTTGGTAATATTATCAAAAAAAAGTACAAAATTATCCCGATTCGGGCTTTTTTGCTGACGTGGTGTGATTCAATAATAATTCTTATCATTTTTTTTATTTTTAAACATTAATTGAACAAAAAAACCTGAGAAAAAAATCAATTTTGGTCCATTATGTTGGCCATATTCCAGAAAAGGTACGTGACATTGACCATCATCAAACCACATCTGTTAAATTGGTCAATTCATCGAAAATGATCCAAAAGGTTTGGTCGGGATATTTTTTTGACGTGGCTTTAGTTTATATTTACTTATCATTTTTATTAATTTTAAATATTAAATTGACGATAAAATCCTATTTGCCCTTCATTATTTTTTCTTGAATCAAATTAATATATTTTATTAAATAAAAATTTAAAAGAATCAGTGATAAATAAAAAAATATAAAGTAGATCTTACAAAATCATAAAATAAATATAAATCTTTTATAATTTTTTATTATTAGTAAAATTTTGATTAATAAAATTAGAAATAAATATAAAAATATATATTGTATTTTAAAGAATTATTTAAAATATAGATATTTATAAAAATAAATGTGATTTTATTGATATAAAACTATATGTATATTTTATAATTTCTTATAATATATTTTATGTTTTTATATTTATATCTAACTGTATTAGCTAATTCATTTTATTAATAATCATTTCCTAGTATAAGTTTCTATAATTATTTTATAATTTTTTAATATTTATTTTATATTTTTATATTTATCTTAGATTTTTAATTATTTTTTATTGATTCAAATTTTATTAATTAGATTAAGGAAAAAATAAAAGAAAAGCGGTAAAGAAAAGGGAGGGCAAAATATATTTGTAATGTTTATAATTATAGAAAAAATGAAAATATAGCATCACGCCACGTCAGCAAAAAGCTCGACCAAACCTTTGGACCATTTTTGATGAATTGACCAACTTAGCAGATATGGTTTGATGATGGTCAATATCACGTACCTTTTTTGGAATGAGCCAATATAATGGACCAAAATTGATTTCTTTCTCAGGTTTTATTGTTCATTAATATTTAAAAATAAAGAAAAATGATAAGAAATTATTGAATCACGCCACGTCAGCAAAAAAGCCCGATCGGGATAATTTTGTACCTTTTGTGATGATATTGCCAACTTCGTGTATGTGTTTTGATAGTGGACAATATCTTAGTTCTAAATTGGAAAGTTGACAACATAATGGATCAAAAAAATAATTTTTCCCTGAAAGAAAACATAATAAGATATAATGCATGTACACTCTATTTTTAACTCCGTAAGGTAGTCGGATTATGTGGACGTGGACATGTACTCGACATGCCTCCAATATGTTTCGGATGCTTGGATACGACTCAGACACGGCAGGACACAGTCCAGACATGTTTTTTCAAAAAAATTAAATATTTTTTACAAAATTTTTTATTTTACTTGGGATTTAATCAATTATTATGAATGAGTTTGTGATTATTTTAGATGATTAATTGAAAATAAAAATTATTACAATTTAATATGTATATTGAATATATATATATATATATATATATATATATATATATATATAATTATTTATATTATAAACGTGTTCGAGTTGTGTCGTGTCCTATATCTTTAAAAATAAGTGTGTTGTTGTATCCGTGTCGTATTGTATCCCAAGTCCGTATTCGTGTTCATGCAACTTAGATAATAACTATAGCAATAATTTAAGGAAAAACTCTTATTTGAAAATTGAAAACTAAAAATGACTCCCCTAAAAAAAATGATTTGTTGCATTTTGCAAATGCACAACCATAACAATTCTATAAAATATTGGAGTAAGTCATGTCTTTAGGCCTGTTTGAACTAGCATTCGTCGAGATTATGAATCATATTATTCAGAATCCTCATAATTACTTGAATTATGTAAATAGTAATAATTCTTTATTATAGGATTCAGAATATTTTATCGTGGATGTATGTGTGAAAAGTAGATAATAATTTATTACTCCCTCCGTCCCATTCTATCAATCGCAATTTGAAAAAAAAAATATCTCATTCTATTTGTCGCATTTACATTTTCAAGAGAGAATCATTATTACTTTTTACTTTCCCAAGTAAATGTTACTTTACTGATTTTACCCCTGTCTTTATTATTTCACACTTTTAATAATTTTAAACAAAAGAATATTATGGTCATTTGATACTTTTAATTATAACACCAATCATCTTTCTTAATATCCATGAAATTGTCAATTGCGACAGATAGAATGGGACATAGGGAGTATTATATTGTATTTGATTCCAAATCATGTCTAAATTGTGAATGATATTGTATGATAATATTGTATTTGCTAGTATTTAATTATTTAATTGTAAGAAATTGTTGAAATTATTAGTTGAATATATAATTTTTAAATTTTAAAACAAATGAATGTTCAATATTCAAAATAACGGATCCAGTATTTCCAATGTCATTGCAAAGAGTCCCTAAGGAATTAAACATGAGAAGTGCGAGACTGTTTGGATGCATCTCCATTTTCAATTTCCAACTACCAGGGTCGAAAAATGAGTTTTAAGTAGCTATTAATTTTTGTATGAAACTTTAAAATATGTAGTTGTCTAAATCTATTTTTATATAAGTCTAACTAGTTTAACACCGTGTATTACACGAGATTTATAAAGTTGTAAATATAAAAATATTTGTGAGAATTAGAGAGTTCTAAATAAAATAATAAAAATTTAAATGATATATTCTCAACCCGTGCACTTGTACATGTCTAATCTATTTATTAATTATGTGTATTAAATTCTTTTAAATTTTAATATTTAAAATTAAATCTTCGTTAATAATTTTATATACATGCTTATCAAAATTTAAAAGATGTCATATTTTCACCTAGTGTCTAATCTCTAATTATTAATTATTATTATTATTAAGTTATTAATATTTAGATTAACCTCATTAATAGTTATTAGTTACATACTTTGAAAAATCCAAAATTTATTACTCTCAACATGTGTCACATTGTATCGATTTCTAATTAAGATTTATTAATCATCGTTATATAGTTTTATATTTTTATAACTAATTGAATTCATTACTAATACTTAATTACATACTTAGATTATTACAAATAACTCGACATGTTTTGAGAAATTCAAAAGCTATTACTCTCAACCCGTGTCGTATTGTATCTGTTGATGGTCGACCTGACTTAAGTAATTATTTAGACCTGAGGGTAACATTGGACCGAATAAAGGATTGAAGACAAATAGGAAGTTAACCGACCCGGGAATACGATCACCCGATACGCATTATAACTAACCCGGGTCATCTCAAGTCGATGAGCTAAAAAACACCCAGCGATGCCTGATAGGCGTACACAAGCGCCGAGCAGGTGCTCGGCATGCCGAGCACACTGCCAAGCACTGCACGACGACCATGAGCAGGCACCCGCCGAGCGCCTCGCACCAGGCAAGGCCCAAATGCCGACCAAGTGCCGACCAGGAGCAGGTACCCGCCGAGGACCTCACGCCTGGTGAGAGCCAAGGCGCCGACCAAGTGCCGACCAGGCGCATATTGTGCCGAGCACCTCGCACACCTCGCGGGGACTGAAGTGCTAATCTACCAACCAGAAGCATAATGTGTCGAGCACCTCGCACACCTCGCGGGGCCTGGCGCTCCAACCTGCCGACTAGGCGCATAATGTGCCGAGCACCTCGCACAGCTTACGAGACCAGGCGCACAAAAAGTGTCGAGCACCACGCGCCTCGTGGACTCGGCGCGCAGAACTGCCGAACAGGTGTGTGTGACGCCGAGCCGCCTCGCTACCTACCGAACAGCTTCTCGCCGCGCCGAACAGGTATGCACACTCCCGGTCAGCGTCAAGCTCCAAGGCGCGCCGAGACCGAGCTGCCTCCAGAAACTGCCGAACAGATGTGTGTGTCGTTGAGCCGTTTCGCGCCCTGCCGAGCAGCCTCTCGCCGTGCCAAACAGGCGCGCGCACTCCCGGTCAGCGTCAAGTTCCCTCCCAGGCTCACCCAGGTCGAACTGGTCCCAAAAATTTCCGAGCAGGTTCGAGTTCGACATAGCAGGTCAGGTCGATTTGGTTCTGAAGACTGCCAACTACGGTTGAGTTGGACCTGATGAGCTGGATCGACTCGATACCCAAAATCGTCAGGTGATCGACCTTGAGTTCAGCCAGTTCGTCCGGAAGGGTCACGTGAATCTTCCGGTTTGGTTTGACACTCACAAAGGGAGGTTGGGTCTATTCGTTCTTTGATTCCAGTTGGGAGTATGTTCGGAGGATAAGAACGGTTCAACCCAAAACTGATTGGCCATGAGGGAAGGTCGGCTCGACCTGAAGACGGTCCGAGGTCGGATTTGAGGCGGCGGAAGAGATATGATCAAGGCTTTATTCTCTGACTCAGAAAGGGATATGCAACCAATGAGAAAACGCCAGGTGTCTAATTAGGGTTAGGGTTTTTGTGATTGGCTTATTGGCCAAGTAAGTCGGTGCACTCAGGTGGTGACACGTGTCCAATTAGGGTTTGGAAGGAAAACTATAAATAGGCCTCTCCAAGAGAGAGAGAAGGGATCCCCAATCTTCTAGAGAGAGAAATACATAGAGAGTTTAGAGAGAGAAAGGCTTGTATTCAGAAAACTACCCTGTACAAGGATTCGGTTAAGGCCGATCCGACCTAATTTTTGAGGAATAAAAGTCAAGCACTTTTTCCTATTTTTGGTTTTCTGCTTTCCTATTGCTGAACTGCTCATTTTCTTGTTTTTAATGATTTAGACTACTCTTAGATCTAAACAAAATGGCGCTAGAAGAAGATCTCTTGTGATCTACGGTTCCACTTGCTCGATCAGCTCGTCYTGTTTYGTTTCCTATTTTTTGTGTTCGATTTTTGTTTTTTCCGCGAGCTGCTGGTCGTCAACCTTTATCGTGGTTGAGGTTTGTTAAAAAAAAAAAGAAAAGAGAGAGGTAGGAAGTTTTTTGACTCTGTTCATCGTTATGGACCCATCAGAAAGCTCAAGACGAAACCCTGCAAAAGAACGGCAGGAAAAGACTGTCCAGTAGGGCCCAAATGAGCTCGACCCTGAACAGGTGAGGTCATTCATGCAGCACCCCACCTTTGCCAAGGAGTTCGAAGAAATGATGAAGAGAGCGGCGAAATCAATCTTGACTCCAGAGATTGTGGTCGGCAACCCCAAGAATGTCGACCTCCTGGAAGGGCATTCGGAGTCGGACCCAGCTCGTGAGATAGAAAGAAAAGCCGGGAAAAGAAAGCTAGAGGAAGTTGAGCTAAATGCTAAGAGCAAGCCTGAGAGACCTCCCATCGCACGTCGCCTCACATTCTCCTCCCCCCAGAATGTCTTTGCTCGGCTCGGGAAGCCATCCAGCAAAGCACAGGAAGAACATCCCGAGAGGTCGGCGAACAGCAAGAGCATTGCCATGAGCATCCCACACAAGCCAAACGAGGAGCCGGCAGAGCTCAAACATTTGAAGCAAAGGATTGTTGAGCTCAAGGCCAAGCAGGTCACCCCCTACTCCAACCCACATATCCGATCTCACGACCAGTCCTGACCAGCTCGGCGTGTGACGATGATTCCCCCCTGTCTATCCAGATCCTCTCCGAACCACTGGAGGGAAAGCTAAAAATCCCCCCAATCGCTCTGTATAAGGGGAGCAGCGACCCTGACTCGCATCTAAGCCATTACCAGAACTACATGGATATGCTCGGCGCATACGACACATACAGATGTCGAATGTTCTCCATGACACTGGATGAAGCCCCGTTAAGATGGTATCGATCACTGCCGCGCCACTCTATCTGCTCATGGCCCCAACTGAGGTCTTCATTTCGAGGACATTTTATGGTTTCCAAAGCTTCAGTTGCACCAAAAAGGGCCATCGCCACCATCGTCCAACAGCCGAATGAATCGCTGAAGAGCTATATAGCTCGGTTCACGAAGCAAGTTTCTGAGTCCCAGCCCTGCGGTGATGAAGCATTACTGATTTTAGCTCAGAACGGATTATTTGACAACTCGTTCTTCAAGTGGGTCAACAACCAACAGGGTCCTCAAACTTTCCAAGAGTTCCTGGCGCTGGCCGCATCTCAGATCGCAGCCGAACAGAACATGGCCGCATCTCAGATCGACAAAGCGACAAGAACCCGAGTCCTCAAGTGACCACAAAGAAGTTTCTGTAAGAAAATCATTCTGACCTCCTCGCCGAGTACAATGAGGTCTACTCAATGGCAGCTGCCACGATTTTTGAACGGATTAAAGATTTGGACATCCTCCCCCCTGCTCGGCTAATCAAAAAAGACCCTTCCCTGCTCGACAAAAAGAGATTTTGCAGGTATCATGGATCGATAGGGCACAACACGGAGGAATGCCATGACCTGGTCCGCGCCTTGATCAAGGTCTGCGACGATAGGAACCTGCTGCCTTTCTCCAAGAACCACCAAGCTCGGCAGGAAAGAAGAGGCAATAATCAGCCACATCCACCCCCACCAGCCGGAGCTGGAGGGCCAAGGGAGATTTTGACCTTCATCAACACTAGATGAGCAGTGGAGGAAGTGTCAAATCGAAAAAGGAAGACCCTAGTCAGGGAGCCAAGGAACTATATTCAGAAAACAAAAGTCATCAGGTCCGACATCTTTCATTTTGACGACCAGCCTAATGAAGAGGATAAGCTAGTGTCATCCTTCACCTTCCATGAATCAGACGCAGCTCCACTAGACCATCCCCACTCTGATGCTCTTGTTATCACCGTACCCATCCTGGGGATCCGGACACATCGAGTGCTCGTAGATCCCAGCGCAAATGCAAGCATAATTTACTTACCTGTCTACCGAAGAATGAGGGTACCCAGAGAATATGTCGAGCCGTGCGAAGATAGAATTAGAGAGATAAGTGGAAACTATGTGCAAGCTCTGTTTCAGGTGAAGCTGTCTGTCGAGCTCGGCACATGTGAGGAGAAGAGAACGATTCTCACAACTTTCAAAGTGATCGACGTTTCGAGCGACTACAATGCCCTCATAGGTAGACCTGCTCTGTATGATCTCAGAGGATCAATGTCAGTATACCACTATTCGATTAAGTTCCCAGGCTCCCTCGGAGAATGCGAACACAGAGGTGATCAGGTAGCAGCTCGAGAATGCAGTTGGTCGATCAGGCCCAAGCAGATAAACATGGTCGAACTATCGAGAAAAGAAGGGCTGACTGAGGAGATGAAAGGCGATGAGCCCAACAGTCTAATTTTGAAAGGCATGATCATTGAAGATCCGGATGAACCCAAACCTGCAAATGAAGAGAAACACACAACGAAGGTCGATGAACTGAACCTTGTGTCCGAAGTCGACCACCCAAGTCCCGTGTCGAGCAGAATCGAGCCAGAACCAGGTCAGGAACAGGGGTCGAACACAGATGTCAACGCAATGGAGGTCGGCCTGAGCACAGAAAAAGATGACGAAGCAAAGATGGCACCACTAGGAAAAATCTTTGTCGAGGCCGACCCAACCGAGGTCGACCGGGAAAGGGATAGAGGTCGGCGCCCAGGTAAAGAGCCGATGAGAGAGTCAGAAAAAGTCTGCCGAGTTAAGAAGGCCGAGCCAAAAGAAGGGGAGGACGAGCTAGACCCTCGAAAAATGAACTTAAAGAGAAAGGCCACCCATGCTGAGCCAGTGGAAGACCTAGATTGGGTTTCGGTCGATGAGCTTGACCCAAGCAAATTGCTCCGGGTCGGCCACGATCTCCAGGAGCCCATCCGATCCCAGCTTATCAATTTCTTGAAGGCAAACCAGGATGTGTTCGCCTGGACACATACTGACATGCAGGGGATCGACCCGGAGCAAGCTTGTCACCGACTCAACATCGACAAAAACGTCAGATCGGTCATCCAGAAGAGAAGGAAGCTCGGCCCAGACCGATACGAAGCTCTGGAGTTGGAGGTTGTCAAGCTGCTAGATAACAAATTCATTCGAGAAGTCAGGTACCCGGTTTGGGTATCTAACCCTGTGCTCGTCAAGAAACAGATAGGGCAGTGGCGACTATGCATTGACTTCTCGGACCTTAACAAGGCATGCCCCAAAGACAGCTATCCACTCCCCCACATCGACTATATAGTCGACGCTACTGCTGGACACGAGCTAATGAGTTTCATGGACGCCTACTCTGGTTATAACCAAATCCCGATGCATTCGGGTGACCAGGAACACACCTCATTCTACTCAGCAAGAGGCCTCTACTGCTATACCATGATGCCATTCGGCCTGGAAAATGCGGGGGCTACTTATCAGCGTCTTGTCAATAAAATGTTTGCTAGTATGATAGGAAAACGATGGAAGTGTATGTAGACGACATGCTCGTCAAATCTTTGTACTCCTCCGATCACATCGATGATCTTAATAAAATGTTTTCTATTTTGCGTGTTTACCGAATGATGTTAAACCCCAAGAAATGCTCTTTTGGAGTTGGGTCTGGTAAATTCTTAGGATACATGGTGAGTCAAAGAGGCATTGAAGCCAACCCAGACAAAATTCGAGCGATAGCCGAGCTAGAACCTCCTCGAAGTGTGAAACAGGTGCAGAGCCTTACCGGCAAAATGGCCGCCCTGAGTCAATTCATATCCAGGTCGACAGACAAGTGTAAACCATTTTTCAAAGCAATCAAGAAGAGTAAGAGCTTCAAATGGACACCAGAATGCCAGATAGCTTTTGAAGAATTGAAGAACTGCATGGCAAATGTGCCGACCTTGCAAAAACCAACCAAGGAGGAGCCTCTCTATCTCTACTTGGCGATCTCGGCAGTAGCAGTTAGTTCGGCACTCGTACGATCTGATGAGCTAGGACAACATCCAGTATACTATGCGAGCCATGACATGCACGATGCCGAGCTAAGATATTCAGCCATGGAAAAACTCGCTTATGCACTCATCATTTCCTCGCGCAAGCTGCGCCCTTATTTCCTCGAGCACCGAATAATTGTGTTGACGAGCTTCCCTCTAAAGCAGATCATGCACCGACCCGACACATCCGGAAGAATGATCAAATGGGCTGTCGAGCTCGGACAGTTTGATATAACTGACGAACCGAGAACAGCGATCAAAGGACAAGCCCTTGCCGACTTCATAGCCGAGTTCACACCAGCCGTCGAATTCGTCCCAGCAGAGGCCGAAAAATGGCACCTGTACATTGATAGATCGTCGACCACCGGCCGAGCTGGTGCGGGGATAGTGCTGATCAGCCCCGAGAAAGTGCCTTTCTGCTCGGCGGTCCGCTTCAAATTTCCGTTGACCAATAATTAAGCCGAATATGAAGCCCTCTTAGCTGGTCTCGAAACAGCATCCTCCATAGGGATCAGAAATCTCAAGATTCACAGTGACTCCCAACTTGTGGTAAACCAAATCAGTGGAGAGTACGAAACAAAAGAGCCTAGGATGGCGCAATACTTAGAGCTCACCAAGGCACGACTTAGAGAGTTTGAAGCCGAGGTGATCCACGTGCCAAGAAATGATAATGTTCCAGCCGATTCACTTGCCAAGCTCGCATCGAGCTTAGGTATCGAGGAACTGAACACAGTAACAGTCAGCCACCACTCCACAACAGAACTTGATGCCGCCGCAGCTTACTCAGTAAATCAAGCAGACCAGACCAAAGAAGCCAAAACTGAAAAGGGTTGTTGGATGAAACCATTCCTTCTATACCTCGAAGAAGGAACACTACCCGAAGACAAAGCRGAGGCTCGCTCGRTTCGTACCAAGTMAKCTCGATACACCATTRTGGATGRGCRACTCTAYAAGAGAGGGTACTCAGTCCCCCTACTAAGATGTTTGAACGAGCAAGAGGCCGAGCACGCTCTGACGGAGGTGCACGAAGGCGTTTGTGGGAACCATGCAGGAGGACAGTCATTGGCGCACAAGCTCGTCCGGCAAGGATACTACTGGCCGACCCTAAAGAAAGATGCGATGTCAAAGTTCAGAAGATGCGAGAAGTGCCAAATATTCGCACCTCAGATCAACTCCCCAACCGAACCCCTAAACTCAATATACTCGCCGTGCCCATTTGCCAAATGGGGGATCGACCTTATTGGTCCGCTACCAAAGGGCAAAGGAGGAGTCAAGTACGCAGTGGTTTCGATCAACTACTTCACAAAATGGGCCGAAGCCGAGCCCTTGGCCTCGATCACCGACCAAAAGATAATCAACTTAGTTTGGAAGTCAATCATATGCAGGTTTAGCACCCCACTCTCAATAGTGTCGGACAACGGCAAACAGTTTGATAGCAAGAGGTTCAAGGCATTTTGCGGGGAACTAAACATCAAGAACCACTTCGCGACACCATACCACCCCCAATCGAACGGACAAGTAGAAGCGGTTAACAAAATTCTCAAGTACACGCTAAAGAAGAGATTGGAAGACCTGAAAGGCAGTTGGCCCGAGGAGCTACCAGGCGTTTTATGGTCATACAGGACGACCCATCGCTCGTCCACCGATGAGACCCCTTTCTCGTTGGCTTTCGGATCAGAAGCAGTCATACCGCTTGAGCTGGACACTCCGTCTTATCGAGTGGCGCACTTCGAAGAAGAAAAGAATAACATGTCATGTCGAGCCGAGCTCGACTTATTGGAAGAGAAGAGAAGAGAAGCAGAGATGAAGAACGCAATCTAAAAACAAAAGAGCGAGCGGTATTACAACTCTAAAGTAAGGGAGAGGAGCTTCAAGGTCGGAGACCTAGTTCTTAAACGCATCCTAGGAACGAACCAAGGACCTCTCAAACCAAAGTGGGAAGGACCGTTTCGCATAGCTGAAATCCTTTTACACGGCGCCTATGAGCTAGAACACCCTGATGGCACAAAACTGCCACACCCCTGGAACGCAGTGTGCCTCAAAAAGTATTATCAATAAAAGGTTATTTTCGTTCGAGCATATATTTCCCAACGAACCACGGGTGATTCATACCCACCTCACCTGGTCGACCAATTTAGGTCGACCAGAAAATCCAAAATATTGGAACCATCCCGAGGCCGACACAAAGGGAAAACCCGATATGGTCGACCTCAAAAATAATGACGAGAAAAAGAAGTGTGGTGATGTCAAGTCATTCACATCGGTCGACCATCAACAGTATCAGTTTCCAATCAATATTTATTAATCATTATTATATAATTATATATTTTTTTATGCTTATTGAATTCATTACTAATATTTAGTTACATTCTTAGATTATTGCAAATAACTCATAATTTACTTATATTTAATTTTTAAAATTCCATAAATAAAATTATTTTAACTTTGATTATATATACAATTTATTTAATTAATTTCATAATTAAGTATTATTTGTAATTAAAATTATTTCATATCTAATTTGAGTTAAAAATAACAAATTTAATTTTTTTTTACTAATAATATATGACTAATTTATATTTTTATATTAAGAGAATAAAAGATCAATATTGAATTAGCCAAAATATATTAAAAGAAAATTATTAAATTAGGCAATATAATAATAAAATAAAAATATAAATTAGGCAAGATACAATAAAAGAAAGAATTAAATTAGATAGATATTATGCTCGAATGACACATAAGCAATCGAAGCGCCATAATTTTTTATTTGCTAAGAGCATCTCCTCCAGTTGAACAATGTTGAAAGTGAAAAAATTGACACATGGCATAAAAATGATTATGTGGCACATTAAATGCTTGACATTCTCAAGAGTAATGTTAAATTCTAAATATTATTTTTGACAATGTCTACAATTAATTCTAAATATGCCATTCAATCATGTTATTTCTTTTTCTTTAATTTTTTCTAAAAATAAAAAATTAAATTATCACATATATAACATTAACATTGATGCATTGGAGAACTTTTTTATTAAATGTAAATGTCATTTGCCACATAGGTTCAATTAACACTATTGCATTGGAGATGTCCTAAACAAAGAATGCGAAGCAGACACATAAGTTAGTAAGATTTTGCATTAATATATATGGGTCATAATAAAATTGTGTTTGTCTGAGAGTGTTTCAAAATATTTTTAACGCTGATATTTGTGGTTAAACTTGGAAAAAAGTTTGTTTATGTTTTTATTGTACAATTTCTAATAAACTTTAAGAAGAAAGAAAAAGTATGAGGACACCATTTAACCCTCTGACTACCTATAACGCAAACTGACCATTTTTTTCTCTTATTAAAAAAATCAAATTAAAAATTGGTTACGATTTATGATAGATTAATAGATGTAAATACAGATGGGAGTAAAGTGTTTTCACGGCACTGTAAAATTCCTTTTTAATAGAAATGTGTCGTGAATGCATCATGCTTCCCACCACTGTATTTACATCCATCGATCTAAAGTAAAGACATGTAAGGTCCCGTAGGGCAGACATGGAGAACGAATTAGACAAAGGAATGACAGAGTTCGCTATGGTTTTATCCAAGAAGGATTTATATCTACTATTATTTATAATCAACTTTTGATCTAGTAATTCTTATTAAGTGAAAAATAGTGCATTTACGGCACCGTAAAAGTCCTTTATGTTAATATACACTACTCATATATTGAAGTTAATTTGCTCTTTGTTAAGATGACCTCCTAGAACATTTTCAATCCAATAGTGTTAATTATACCTATGTGGTAAAATACATTGATATTTTATAAAAAAAAAAAAAAGTTCTCAAATACATCAATGTTAATATTATATATGGTAATTTATTTTTTTATTTTTAGAATAATAAAAAAAGATAAATAACATGATTGGATGATATAATTTAAAATAATTGTACACATTATTAAAAATAATATCTAAAATTTAACATTACTTTTAACAATATTAAATATCTAATATGTTGCATAATTAATTTTATACAACGCGTCAATTTTTCACTTTCAACGTTATTTTAATAAATAATCTTACATTCACCATTGGAAAAGTGGACCGAAAGATATCTCCAAATCACGCTCATATCTTTTCGAAACTTTCTAAAATGAAGTTCGTTCCAAAAGATAAACTTATGGTACGGTCTAAGAAAATGTTTAATTAATATAGGTAAATTATTGTTTGTTTAATTTATATTCTATGATTAATTAATTTAAAATTAATTTAGATAAATGGAGTAGCTTGACTTTAATAAAATTAAATAGTGGTATAAATAAAAATAAAAGGACAATAGTCTTTGTCAGACCAGACTAACGGATTATCCATCAGGCCAAATTTCATACCAATACATTAATAAAAAAATAAATACATTATAGTATAAAAATCAATACTTCATATAATGGGTTAGAGATTTATAAAAAATAAATACTGTCGAGTAATAAAATTAATATATCATAATAAAAAATCAATACACATTCTCATATCGGGTCAGATGATTTAACGGAATGACCCTTTAATCTGGCCTAACACATTATTTGCCAAAATGAAAACTTAAATGTAGTGATACCTATTATTTTGAACGGCCAAAATATCAATTAAATTTATTTTTGGGGAGGAAGATAATTAAATAAAAAAACTGGAAAAAATAAATTGAATGAGGCACTCCTCCATCTGGCGGACTTGTCTAATACTTTTGAAAGAAAACCGCTAAAAACATATATTAAATGAGGGTACTAAGCTTTTTAATTAGTGTAAAATCTTCTCAAAATGGCAATTATTTTGGGAAAGACCTTCGTAAAGAAATCAATTATTCTCGTTTGCAAGCAATGGTACAGGTTTTTTCTAGGACACTCGATAAACTTATAATTATCGCTTGACAATTGACAGTACAATGTTACTTTTCTTGAATTTGAATGTTAAAATCTTAAGTTGAAATCTTGTTGTCTCCTCACAGGCGGAGCACCCCAATTCATGGTTAATTTTTTTTTTATTATTAGTTTTAATTGATAGTTTAAAAAAATAAAAATAGCTCAATTTAATTAAAATAACCCATGGTAATTTTATTATATTCTAATTCTATTTGAATTAGTTTGTCCAAAACTCATAAATTATATCATTGATGGTTGGTAATTTAGAAAAACTTTTTAATGTGAGTTTATCGACATTAATTTAATAATTAATAAATTTTATTGTATGAAAATTGCGTGACAATATTTATTTCCTATTCATATCACTATTGACTATTTAAAATTAAAAATATTTTATAAGTATTTTCTAGAAGCGCATTTTTTGGCTTAAAAAACAAGTTGCCAAATATTTTTGAGTTAAATTGTATGTTTTCTTGTTATTTTTATGTCCGCACCGAGAAAATACCCGTGTTTTTTTTTTCAAATGACTAAGTAACACTGTCATGACTAAAAATTATTTTTTCAAAAATTAAATAGCTAATATCACCCATTATTTTTTTATTAAAACTAATATATTATTATATTATGGTTTTTAATTTCACACACACATATGCAAAAAGATCGTGACTACGCCCGTCTCCTCGTGCTACAATTTTCAGTTGTTTTGGTCACTTTCATTAATTGAGATCACAATTTGGACAGCTAAATCTTATTTCCTAGACAATCTTTAAAATCGAGAAATATGCAAACAGAGCATTCTTTTGGACACCTTTAATACCATAAATCTCAAACCCGCTCTTCAATATTATTGTCATATCAAAACTTAAATTAAAAAAAAAAGGAAATTTTACGGTGCCTTTAACAACATCATGCCCTCCCACCCCCCTGCATTTACAACCACGGATCTTTTAATCTAAAAAAACCTAAAATTGATTTAATGATTTTAAATGCACCCCACTAAGTGGAGAATGGTGCCATGAAGGCACGTAAAAGTCCCAAAAAAAGATTGGTGTAGATCAGTAGATGGTCTTAACATGGGACGGGATTATAGTTTCTTTATTATATTTCCTTCATGGTTAAATTTAGCATTGCCGGTGTCTATAAAGTGATTTTTTATACACTTGCAACCATTCATGCAATTAATTAAATAGAAAAATTACTGTAAGACCGTCTTGTGTCTTCATTTCCTTCAAGGTTAAATTTAGCATTGTCGGTGTCTATAAAATGATTTTTTATACACTTGCAACCATTCATGCAATTAATTAAATAGAAAAATTACTGTAAGACCGTCTTGTGAAGACAGTTGCATGAGACAGGCATACATTTATAGTGAAAAATATTATTTTAAAAATAATGTAAATAATTATTTTAAAAAATATGAATTTTATCTTAAAGTACAAATTTTTTCTTTGAAAAGTTTGATAATCTTACATAGGCCCGTTTGGTAACCCGGATATAGCAAGATAAGGGCTCATAATCTCCATTAATCTATTATTTGCCATTTACGATTCCAATCTGAGCAAATCAACCGGCCCGCGATTTAAATCCTACAAATCCCCGACAACCAATCGCTACCTTCTCCCTCCGACTAGTTATCGGCCCTATGAAATCGGGAGTGTTTAACTTTATAAATTTTGGCCAAATTTATTCTCACTCAGTTTCAGATCTGGCTACTGACTCAGTTAATTCTCTTCCTAAAACAATTGCTTAAAGTATGCTTTCGGATCTGGCAATTTGCCCCAATTAATTCTCTTCCTAAAACAATGTGAATGACCCATCATATTTTGAAGTTTCTCTCATATTTCCCGATCTCTTTCCATTTTATTTCTGTCTGGTGAAACTTTAAAGAATTAATTGCGTCTCAATATATTTCTTGTGGGCTTTTGATTTTTTCTTCCAAGGATTTTGTATTTGGGGAAAATTATGAAAGGTGATGACTTTTCATGAAAAGGTTCATCAAAATTTCAAGTCTTTTGATAAATTGCATTATGTGGGAAGACGGGATGGGCAACCGACAAGGTAAGTGAATCTGACTTACCAAACAAGGAACAATATTAAGTGGAAACAGTGAAGTAATCGGGTAGTGGTTATTATCTTATCCAGTCGAATCTCGCTCTCAAACGTGGACATGACATGATTATTTAATTTCTTATTATTTTTCATTTAATTTTAAATATTAAGTGTAGAAAAAATATCATTTTTGCCTTCTAATATTATAAAAATATATCTAAAATATAGGAATATAGGAAATAACTACGGTGCTGTGAAGGCACCATACCCCTCACCCCTGCATTTACATCCATTGATCTACCATTATTCATAACCAACTTTTGATCTAAAGGTTCTTATTAAGTGCGGAATGGTACATTCACGGCACAGTAGAAGTACTAAAATATATTATGTTCAACTTAATTAAATGTATAATCTTTTTAAAATAGATAAAAATATTATTTTTAAAACTAATGAAACATTACTCCTTGACTCAACGGCGGCACGGAAAAGATTATTAGTTTTTCAAGAACTGATTTATTTTCCTTGATTTAAATGGGACCTTGATTTAATGGCGGCACGGAATAGATTATTAGCTTCCAATTTTTCTTGATTTTAAAAATATCATTATAAATTAAACAAGAAAAAATTAATAAATAAATATTAATAATGTTTACTAGTCCCCGAACCCATGGAACCTCGCCACCGTACCATTCCCTTTCTCCCCCAATTTCTCTGAATTTCCCAAATCCAAAAATCGGTCGATTTCTCCTTGATTCAACGGCGGCACGACGTCTCCGTCCGACAGAAACCGGCTACAGCGAGGTGGCAACATAAACATTGGAAAATGGCAGAAGCGTGGCGGTGCTCAATGAAGATGGGGCTTCGACACAAGGGTATTGTCCTGCAACCCCCATCCCGTTAACCACGCGGTGGCGACCCATCAAAGAAAGGCGGAGGCGATGGCTTCTCCGACGACCATTGGCTTGACTCGACGGCAGCGTGTGGCTCTAAGAATGGATGATGATTGTGGCGGTGGTTTTGGTTTCAGGACCGTTGGTGTAAGTGAGAATTCGACAGTGTGGTGTGATGATAGACAGGAATTAGACGGCGGTCGGGTTGTGTGACTGGCGGCTGAGGTTTGGCAGTTTGGGGCGGCACTCGTGTTGGCACAGCGACTAGGCCCTAACTTTGGATCTGAACATGCGGACGGTAGTGGTGGTTTTGGATTTGGACTGGTGGTTGTTGGAAATTCGGGTTTCGAGACAACGATGGTGGTTTTGGTAGTGGTTCACGGAGGAGATGGTGGTGGATCCGTGGTAGTTGATGGTGAAAATAAAGAACAAAAATGAAAAATTAAAAAAAAAAAATCCTTTACCGGTTTGCTTTGAAATTCCTGTTTTGTATAACTGAGAAGAAATGAAATGGTTTTTTACATTTAATTAAGTTGAATAGAATATATTTTATATATTTTTATAATATTTGCATTAAGAAACTGTATTAAAAATATTTTTAGTTGTACATAAAAAGAAAAAAAAAACAATATTTTTTAGAAATAAATGAGAAAAAAAAAACTAAATGGTAAGGGCGAAAATGATATTTTTCCTACACTTAATATTTAAAATTAAATGATAAATGATAAAAAAAATTAAATAATCATGCCACTACAAAAAAAATAGCAGTTTTCCGAGGGAAGAACCGAGGGAATTGTCTTCCCTCGGTATTTTCCGAGGGAAAAACCGAGGGACTGTAAAATCCTGAGTTTTCTCCGAGGGAAAAAAACTCCCTCGGAATCTCTCTCGAAAATACGGCGCCAATATTTGCCGCCATAATTATCGAAGAAAAAACCGAAGGATGACCGAGGGAATAGTTTCCAAGGAAAAAATGCCCTCGGAAAATCGAGGGAAATTACAAACCCTCGATTTGTTTTGTTTTTATTCTTTAAAAAATTAATTAAAAACCGAGGGATATTTATTTCCCTCGGTTTTAAAACGAGGGAAATAGTAGTCCCTCGGTTTTATTTCTTTTATTTTTTAAAATATTAATTAAAAACCGAGGGAATCCATAATCCATCGGTTTGAAACCGAGGGATTAGGAATTCCCTAGGAAATTTTAAATTTTAAAAAAATAAAAAAAATAATAATAAATAGGATTTGTAAAATTAGTAAAGAAATAGAAACGAATCTCATTATTTCACGACCAGGGCGGGGAGGGGGTGCGTCTCTGCGTCGTGGGACCACGGGGTCCGGGCGTCGATCGTCTAGGACGCATTTTCTATTTTTTTTTTTTTCGATTTTAGATGAAAAATGAAAAAAAAACTCAAAAAATTAGAAAAACTAGTAAAAAAATAGAAACGAATCCCATCATTTCACGACCGGGGCGGGGAGGGGTGCGCCTCGGCGTCGTGGAACCACGGGGTCGGGCGTCGATCGCCTAGTAGGCGTTTTCTATTTTTTTTTCGATTTTAGATGCAAAAAATATTCGAAGAAATAGTAAAAAAAAACCCAGAAATTTACAATCGGGGCGGGGAGGGTACGTCTCGGCGTCCCGGAAATAAATCTTATTTTTTATTATTTTTCTATTTTTTTTAAATTTTTTTAAATTTAAATTTCTGAGAGGGATTATGGATTCCCTCAGAAATTTTAAATTTAAAAAAAATTAAAAAAAAAAAAGAAAAAACCGAGGGAATTATGGATTCCCTCAGAAATTTTAAATTTAAAAAATAGAAAAATCGTAAAAATGAAACCAATCCTAACATCTTAGGCACGTGAGATAGTTTTGACCCAATTTCGATAGAAAAATACCAACGGGTACGTGCGTATCCACACGTGACGTGAGATTCGACCAACAACAAGATATACAATCGATCGATGAACTCCTTCGGTTGGAAACGCGAAGTAACGAAGCGTCGTGATTTTGCCGAGGGGGTGGGGAGGGGTGCGTCTCGGCGTCGTGGGACCATGGGGGTAGGGCGTCGATCGTCTAGGACACGTTTTCTATTTTTTTTTCGATTTTAGATGAAAAATGAAAAAAAAACCTCGAAAAAATAGTAGAAAAAAACTAAAAAATTATAACCGGGGCGGGGAGGGGTGCGCCTCGGCGTCCCGGAAACAAATCCCATTTTTTATTATCTGTTTCTATCTTTTTCTATTTTTTTTGAATTTTTTTAAATTTAGAATTTTCGAGGGAATCCATAATCCCTCGGTTTAAAACCGAGGGATTATGGATTCCCTTGGAAATTTTAAGAAATAAAAAATAAATAAAAACCGAGGGTTATTAATTCCCTCGGTTTACCGAGGTCTGAAGTCCCTCGAAAGTCTTGACCTAATTAAACAGCGGGCAAGTCGCCCGCTGTTACTTTGCGCACACAGAAACAGAAAGAAAGAAGAAGAGAAAAGAAAAGAAAGAGAAAAAAAAAGAAAAGGAGAAAGAGAAGGAGAATCAAGCCTCCACCAGCGACCGCCGACCGCCGCCGCTCTCTTGCCCTCGCTTCTCCGCCGGAAGCATCCACTCCATCGCCGACCTCCACAGCCGACCGCCGACAGCCGCCGACCTCCACAGCCGTCGCCACCGCTCGAAGGTCCACAGCCGTCGGATGTTGGCGTGGGTTACGGCGCCGGCCGGGAGGTGTTATCCCTCCAATAGCGGGTTTTTAATTTTTTTTTTCTAAAAACGTGATAGGGTGTCACGCGATTTTATTTAAGTTTTCAAAATATATTTCAAAAATGTGACGGTGGTAACTGCTTATTTGGAACCTTGGCAAAGTGACGCGATGCATATAGATCACTTGTTTGAGAATTAATATCATATAAAAAAATTTGAAACTAAGTTTCGAATTATTCCAATATTCCTTAGACCCGTTTGAGATTTAGTATCAAATATAGAGTTTGATACTAAATTTCGAATTGTCCCATTTTGGATGTGTCTCGTAGTATGGTTATCTTATGTATATGTTTGTTTTTAGTTTTGAAATTTCGGTTTTTGCATCTCTCTAATTGTTCTCGGGTGCACTGAAATATATGTGCACTACGAGAACTGAGGGGAGATGTTGTCGAAATTTTGAATCTAAGAAAAATGCATATTTTAAGATAATACATACTACTAAATGTCACGTTCTTGGATGGGATAGAAGTCTTACCAATTATAACTCGAATTACTCATTCTTCTCGTAATGCTGCCGAAATTTTGCCACCTTCTTTAATTCTAGAACACGCTTAACACTCAAAAATCTTAGGATGGTAAATGATCGTAGTTGGATGTACAAACGGAATATTTCTGGATTTCTAGAACACGCTTAACACTCAAAAAATCTAACAACCGTATAATGTTAGGATGAGTTCCGATCATATTTGGATGTACGAGCGAATCAACGACGGCTATTTATCCTCAAAATTCACAGATGGACTTGAGAGTTTTATTAAATTTGCGCAAGCAAATTCCACTCATAAGGACGGACAGACACTGAAATGTCCTTGTAATCGTAGCAGATGTAGAAATAGAATCTACTTGGACGTCGATGAGATTAAGTACCACCTGGCAAAAAACGGGTTTGTGCCAATTACTATAGATGAATTTACCACGGAGAAACGCGGCTCGCCACCTCTTGACCCCATCATGATTTTCATGCTGGAGGACCTTCTTACATCCCTTCTGGAGAATCATCAAACACGTACATTAATATGGTTCAAGATGCAGCTGGTCCCGATTTTGACGTGGTGGCCGATGTGGAAGAGTCTCCGAACGCTGAGGCTCAAAGATTTCACGACATGTTGAAAGCTGGAAATCAGCCATTGTATGAAATCAGAGAATCACATGTCTCAAAAGTGTTATGATCAATTGAGTGAATCAATCAAGGAGATTGTATCGAAAGACAATCTCGTACCCGATAACTTCTACAACAGTAAGAAGTTGTTAAGGGGTATGGGCTTACCGGTCGAGAAGATAGACTGCTGCAAGAATAATTGTATTATCTACTGGGGAGACGATTCTGATTTGATAAGTTGCAAATTTTGCAATGAACCTCGGTTTAAACCTGTTCCTCGTGGAAAAATAAAATGACAGAAGGCTCGTGTCGCGTACAAGAAGATGTACTATTTTCCATTAACTCCTTGTATGCAGAGGTTGTACGCATCTAATGCCACAGCGAAAGATATGAGATGGCATGCTGAACAAGTAGTTGAAGACAATGTTATGCGCCACTCATCCGACTCAGAAGCTTGGAAACATTTCAACGAGACTTATCCAAGCTTTGCGGTTGAAAGTAGAAACGTGAGATTGGGTCTTTGTACAGATGGTTTTCAACCAAGCACAATACTCATCGTGTCCCATCATAGTCACACCCTACAACTTGCCTCCTTGGATGTGCATGAAAGAACTGTTCATGTTCCTGAGCGTTCTTGCACCAGGGCCAAAGAATCCAAAAGACAAACTTGATGTGTTTCTGCAACCCCTAATCGCTGAATTGAATCAGTTGTGGACGGTTAGGGCTCCCTCGTACGATATATCTAAGAAAAAAAATTTCAATTGAGAGCAACCTTTATGTGGACAATCAGTGATTTCCCTGCGTATTCTATGTTGTCCGGATGGAGCACGGCCGGTCAAAAAGCTTGTCCTTGTTGTATGGCACGGTCACACGCCTTCACTCTTAAGTGCAGTGGGAATCAATCGTGGTTCGACAATCACCAAAAATTCCTTGAGCATGATCACCGTTTTCGAAAATTAAACGAAGATTTTGAAAAAGAAGATCTGTCGAGACTCCACAGCTGGAAGTGCGCTCAAGGATAGAAGTTTTGGCAGAAATAGAAAGATTGGGGCTTCTGAAAGTCACTGAACTGGATGCAGCACTCGTTAACGCAAAAATATCCCTAACGTCTGGTTGGAGAAAATGAAGCCTTTTTTGGGATCTGCCATATTGGTGGACAAATCTAATTCATCACAATTTGGATGTTATGCACATCGAAAAGAATGTGTTTGACAATGTTTTCAATACGGTGATGAATATCAAAGGGAAGACCAAGGACACGCGTAAATCTAGGGAAGAGTTGAATGAGTATTGTAATCGCCCAGAGTTGGCGCCAGATGGGTCAGGAAAGTGTCCTAAAGCCTGTTACACACTTGATAAGCCGTTGAAAGCTGTCGTTTGCGATTGGGTGAAATCTCTTCAATTGAATTGTAATTATTGTTTTATTTTGCAGGAGGCTTGTTATTGGGACCCGGAGGTGTATAATGATGTACAGATACGGGATGTATTTTTTCCGATGATCGGGGAGATTTACGGGAGGCAGCTTAACGAGTATAAGCGGTATGTTGCCTCCCATGGTGGTAATAGGCCGGACTGCATCCCCGAGGAGGTCTATAGATAAACGATTTTGTTATATGTTTTCTTATTAAATTAGAATTTTTTATTTATAACATATAATTTATACCATATTATATATCATGCATCTCAACTAGGGCTTGGAAGGTTGAGTGGGATAAGCCCGAGAACAAGAAGAAATCCGAGCAGTGCAGCCAGAACAAGAGGAGCGAGCCTGCTGAGCCGGGTACTGGGATGTCGAAGCACACGGGGGGTGCTAGATCTACTATCGATTATGCTTTGGATATAGTAAGTAATTATAGAATATAATAATTTAATATTTATTTGTTTAATTTTAATGTTAATTATTTGAAAATTCTATTTGCATACAGGAGCGGGAGACGGGTGTGTCGGCTAAGTGCTACGATCTTTTTAAAACGTACGCACCAAAAGAAAGACGGCGCGTGGATAGATACGAGACCTACTAATATTAATGTGAGTCTCTTTCTTATTTTTAACTTATTCTTTGATTTTAACATAGAATTTTAATAACGAGTTGTATTTCAGGAGGAATACGAGCGACAGCTGACCCAGGAATAGGAACGTGCATCTTCCCAGGAGAGTAACGAGGTTGACCAAGACCGGGTTTTCCTCGGCGTCGTCGGGTCGAGAAAGGGACGGCATTACGGCACCGGCGCGTATGGGAAGATGGTGGCTGCTACGAAGGGTTTATTCAAGGGCCGCTCTTCCACCTCCTCCCAGGCTTATAGGAGCCACGTCAGAGAGCTCGAGGCGCAGGTCCAGGCTCAAAGGATGGAGCTCGAGGCGATGCAGCAGCAGTACGCCGAGGAAAGCGACAACGTGCGGAGGAGCGCCGGCAGAAGGAGGAATTTCAGGCGCGGATGGATGCCCAGATGGCTAAAATGTATGCTCGTTTCCAGCAGTAGTACCCCCCTCCCCAGCAGCATTACCCCCTTTCCATCAGCAGTACCCCCTCCCCCCCTCCATAGGACAGTTTGATTTTCATATAAACTTTTTTACTGTGTCGAACGCATGTAATTATTCTTAAATTTTCAAATATTTTTATAATAATTGGTTTATTTATTTGTATTTTCATTAATGATTTTTTTCAAATTTTTGGGAATTTTAATAATTGAACAGGAATTAAAATTGACATTGAAAATTAAAAGTTAATAAAAAAAATTAAAATCGAGGGGACAATCCCTTGGAAAAGTAAAAAAAAAATTATTAAAAAAACATAAACCGAGGGGATACTCCCTCGGAAATCCCTCAAAAATATCAAAAATGTGGGAATATTTTACCCTCGGAATCCCAAGGGAAAACAAAGCCCTCGGTTTTCCGAGAGAATACAAAGCCCTCGGTTTTACTAGGGGATTTATTCCCTTGGTTTTTTCGAGGGTTGCACGGAGATTTTTCCGAGGGAATGTTTCCCTCGATATTCCCTCGGTTTAAGATTTCCGAGGGAATATTTCCCTCGGAAAAAATTAGCGAGGAGTGTTTTTCCGAGGGAATTTTTTCCCTCGGTTTTGCCCAAAACCGAGGTAAAAGTCCCTTGGAAATCTGTTTTTTTTTTCTTGTAGTGTGCCACATCAGTATTTGGGCTCGAACGTGATAAAAATGGACCTTATTTTATGAATTTGCCAATTTAAAAGACGTGATTTGATGCTGGCCAACATCACATACCTTTTGTGGAAAGTGGACAACATAATGGATCAATAATGAATTATCCCATCTTACATATGACTGTTTCATAGCAGATAGGGGCGGAGTTAGGGGGTGCTCACGTAACCCGTGGCACGCCCCAATTGTTTATGAGTAATAATATTAAGGGGAAAATGGGCTATGGGAGAATTTTTTTCTTCAATTTGGCGTGTTGGCTACGTCCCTGTTATCAGCCCAACTGTTATTCACAACACAATACATCAACTAAGAATCAAATTATATCGACTTAAATAACTTTGTACAAATAAAAATTAAGAAATCATGGGTCCCGCGTAATCGGATAACCGATACCATGCCTTCTAGTCGGAAACATAATAAACAACGAGCCAAAAACGAACCCAACTCCAACCGGAAAATATCCAAAACCTCCCGTGCCTCAGTCTCGGGCTCTGGATATAAACATCCAACCACATTCTTATCCCTCAACGCCACCGCCACAAACACAAGCACAGACATAACCGCATGGAAAAAATCGACGAAACTCAATCTATACTTGCTTAGATCACGAGGCGGCGGTGATGGTGTTGATGATGACATTAATGTTGTTGTCAAACAACCAAACACCTTAGAGCGTGGCGAAACCATAGTAGACTTTTCCGTCTGAGGCCTTGATGTTGTCAGTGAAGGACGTGAGGAAGCAAGAAACTACCAGCGTGGGGAGGAGGACAAGTGTCTAGGGCCGAATGGCTGAGTCTCACGAGCCGTTTTTGGTGAAAACAGGGTTAGGAGTTGGAAGGCTAAAAGGGTGTTGATTGGGAGGAGGTTGGCTAGATGTGCCAAGCTTTGTAGGGCTTGGAACAGGACCGATTGAGCCGGTTTTGATGGTGGCGGTGGATTTGGTGAGGTGAAGGGTTGATTGGAAAGTGATATTGATGATCTTTGGCTCAGAGACATGATGTTCTTGAGGATTTTTTTTTCTTTTGAGGGGAGGTTTAAGGTTAGTGTTTCTTTATCTAATGTAAATTATTTGGGGGATGTTTGAGAATTTGTTTGTAATATCTTTTATTAATAAAAAATATTTTTTTGTTTTTTGTTTTTTTAAGGATGTAATGTGTTGGCTTGGGATATATATATTCTGCTAATTGATAAGAGAATACATGCAACTTGCATGGTTTGCAAGGTGTACAAGCAATGTTATGCACAATCAAACGTGTGAAAGAATTATGTATCAATCAATTGCTTACGGGGTGAGTGATTTGCATCTATTTGTACATATTTTTATTTTCGTTTTTGTTTCAGTTTGCGTGTTTTTCGCTTGCTTTTTGTTGCTTTAGGATTCGGGTTGGCCCTTTTTTGTATTTCTAGATTTTCTTAGTTTTTGTACGTTTTGTTATTAATTTTCGTAGTTTTTCACGTTTCCATTTTTCTTGGCCGTAGGACGTCCAAGCGGGGCCCACGCTCATTTGGGATCGTTGATACTCGACTCGGGAATGGACGGACAAAGCAAGGAAGCGCAGCGGACGAGGTTCGACAAACCGGCGGACGCGAAAAGAATGAGAAATCGAGCCGGGCGTTGGAATCCAGTTGACCGACTAAATGTTCAGTCGATCGACTGACTTTGAAGTCGATCGACTGACCCGGAAAAAATCGACTGGATTCCAGGGAGTTTTGAAGTTTTGGACATGGCAGTCGATCGACTGCCTACTTGGCCGATCGACTGCCGTCGATCGACTGGAGCCCCAAGATCGACTGAATTCCAAAGATTTGGGCTATTTTTGACGGAGCACTCGATCGACTGCCGACAAGGCCGATCGACTGCCAGTCGATCGACTGCTTTTTCAGTCGATCGACTGAAAAGCATAAATTTTGAAGATTTAATCAACCAGATGTCATTTCAATTGAACAACTTGCTCCTGCAGCTTTCTTCCCCAAGAAAGCTCTCAAAAACCAGAAAAACAATCTCCCTTTCATTTTTTTTTACTTATTTTAATTTCTATAATTTCTAGTAATTAGTTATAGATTAGTTAAGCTAAGATCTTAGTAGTTTAATCTTCAAGCTTTGTTTTAAGTTTCCATTGTGAAGAATCATTCAGTTTTCAAGCTTCTCTCCTTCAAGATTTTGTAATCGCATACATTTGGTAATATCCTTCTATAATCTAGTTTTTTTTTCATATTATTTCTTCTTAATATTATGTTATGTTTGTTATGTTTTGGATCATAGTCTAGTGGTTCTTTTGATTATCAAACTTTCAATTTCATTTTATAGCTTTCTAGCTTATGAACTTATGCTTTTAAGTTATCAAGTTGTAATCAATTTCTAAGTTTGTAAAAGTTTATTAAGATCTTCCTTTTGAACCCTTAATTAATGTTAAGTACTTTGTTGACTTATTCAAATAAGTTGACTTTAATTTTCCCTCCATTTTCCTAATTTCAAATTATTAGGTTTTTATAGTTAATTAGTTTAAATTGATCGTTTTTAATATAAGCTTTAATTTCCTTTAAAAGTTTTAATGTTTTCAAATCTTATATTTCAATTTAAATCTTAGTTACAAATTCAAAAACCGAACAATGACTACCGCTTTCTTAGGTTAAATTAGTTTAATCAAAACCGACGATAAGAACAACTGAGAAACCGAAAGCCGATCAYATCCATCCTCGCGAGACACGACTCGGGACAACTTGCCGCATCTACGATCGACTCCGTACTATTGCGGAGACGATTCTTAGAGCGCTAAGAAATCCTCGATCAAATTTTGGCGCCTTTGCCGGGGTTGGATTAAGGCCAATGGCATTCTTAATTATTCTTATTGTCGTCGTAAATATTAGTTAGTTAATTATTTTCCATTCGATACGCGTAATCTTTTTGTCGCTTGTTGTGTGTGCAGGGTAGGTCCCACATCCCGTTCTCTCCGCTAGTATCACCAATAATCGAGAAGCGAACGATGGAAACCTGCTCGAAAGCCCGATTCTGCCCTCCCACACTCTAAACGATCGAAAGACGCCTCCGCCGCTTGATTGATCTGGCCGAGGATGGCAAACTACCGAGTTAGTTTGCCATACGACAACCCTTACATCCAAATTCCCGAATATCCAAATCCATATACCGATCCCAAATATGACGACCCGTATGCTTCGATCGGGAAAGAGTGGATCTACTCTTCCGATCATTATGAGCCAAACCCTCCACATCAACCTCCGTTCTCATACCCCCACAACCCGAGTTTGGACGATCTATATGTTCGCCTCGCCCTTCCTTCTTCTTACCCCCATTTTGAATCGTACTCTCCATCGATTTATGATTCCGATTCTTCGATCTACAATTCTTACAACCTATACTCGAGTTACGATTCTTACAATCTACCTACCTCAAGCTCGTATGCTCCGAGCGATGACCCTTATACCTCACTATTTCAAGATTCGTCTACGTCCCCACTCCCGGACGTGGAGTCTCTCTTAGCCGAGCTCGTTGGAAGCCTCGATCGCATGGAGACCCACGCTAAGAAGATCGCCAATGACGTGGGTGAGCTAAACAAACCGTACCTCGATGAGATAGCCTTCTTTGATGAGGTGGTGCCCACGGTCGTTGATGGTAATTCGAGATTTGACGATTTTTCGGAAGGTGAGCGCTATGAGGTGGATTTTGAAGACGAAGAGAATGGGTCGGAAAGCAACGCAACCCCTCTCGGGTAATGCGAAGAGGTTGTAGTGGAAAGTGAGGGGGTGTTATCTTCGTGGCCTCCGATGGCACTTGAATTATCGAGCCTACCGACTTTAGTCGAGGAAGATGTAGTTATGCCGGCCTTGGAGGATGTGGAGTTGATCAAGCCTCTTTCGCCTCCACCCGAAAACTTGTTACTACTTAAACAAGAAAAGGTGGAAAAGGACGAGGAAGATGTGCTGGGTCCTACTCTCTCGTGCCCGACGACGACTATTTCTAAATTTGAGAGAAAGGAGACGATGGTTGGGGAAACGGAGAAGCACGTCGACACGTTTTGGGATGATCACGTCTGGGTGATCGACTACTCGCGCTTACGACCACCGAAGCAAGCCCACGTTCTTGATTTCTCGATCTTCCGGCTTGCACGAAGCGCCCGCCTTGGTGATTCTGATCACCCGGTGTGTCTACTCGAGAACACCAAGGCGTGGCATAATCGTCACCTGTTCTTGGATCCTGGATAACATTTTCGTATAATCGTCGAGCGAACGACGTAAACCAAACGCGCTACGTGGGAGGCAACCCACAACTTTCTAACTCTCTTCTTGTTTTTCTTTTAATTTAGTGTATATTCCATCTCTAAATAGTGTTAATGGAGTTTTTGGGGTTTGTGTAGGTCCAGTCCTGAAGTCTTGGGTGAAAAGAGGATCAAAAATGGAGATGGACTGTTGGAATTCAGTCGATCGACTGGTTATGTGCTGATCGACAGCCAGTCGATCGACTGGCGCCCGATCGACTGCAACGGCAGAATCGACTGGATTCCAGGGACTTTCGTACTTTTTGACAAGAGCAGTCGATCGACCGAGGAATGCAGTCGATCGACTGCCCTGATTGCCCAGAACCTGCGGATCTCTATATATAACAGTCGATCGGCCCCTTTTTCCCCCACACAGCAAAATCGACCGGAAGAGAAAGGCAGAAAAAAAAAACGCGGAACAATAAAAAAGGGGAGAAAAGAAAGGAAAGGAAAACGACTTAGGTCGATCGACAGGAAAGATCACGCGGGAATTCTCATTTTGTTCCTTCCTCTCTACATTCAAAATTCTCTTTGGGCATAGTTCGTTCCTTCGTTCCATTCGAACCAATTAATCGAGGTACTTCGCTTAAACGATCCTTTGGGAAATTGGGAACTTGATTATTGTTGTTGGTTGTATTTGTGGGTAGGTTTTGGGAACCATTTTCTTTTTATTCTCGTCCTTAAACCATGCCCACCAACTGTTCAACAAATTGCCCCAAAGAACATTTGGTTTGAGTTTTGCTCGTTTTTCCGTCGTTTTTCGTTCGTGTCGATTTTTAGAACCCTCCAATACAAAATCCGTCCTATTTCGTTCATATTTCTCATCTTTTACTATGGATGGCCACTCCAACGATGAAAATGTTTTTGGCCTTCCCCAATACCCCGATATCGCCGGAAACTACGGCGCCCCCTTCCCCATCTATACCACCTACGAGGGGGATCTTTTCCAAAGTCTTTCCCAGCGACACTTCGCTACCCCTCGGTTCGTAAACATTGATCGGTTGGAGGAATGGGTGGCAAACGGGGATTTTGATGGTTTCGGCACGCGTCTATTACATTTCATCGACGCGATGAACGGCCGAACGTTCGCGTCATTCCGGGCACCGGCTTATCGGGAGCTAGTGCTCGAGTTCTTCACCACGTACCAAGAGACCGACGACGGGGGTTGGAATGTCCGTTGTGGGGGAATTGTGCACCGGATCGATCAGGGGGTGCTCCAAGGGGTGCTCGGGCTTGACTGCCAACAATATTCATACACGCAGTTGCCCGGGTTTCACGCGGATGAGTTTTGGCAGAGTATCACGGGCGGATGAGGTACCCGTGATCGTTACTCGGCATCGTCCATCACCGATTTGGCTCTACTTGGGGCCTACAAGTTCTTCGCCCACGTCTTGATGGGTAAACACGAGAGCACCAACCTCACCCTCCACGAGGTGTACGTGCTTTGGTGCTTATCGAATGGACATCCGGTCCCGTTCTTTCCGTTGATCCGTGGGCAAATTCGAGGGATACGGAAAACGAGGGGAGGAAGCGTCGCACGTGT
>BMAC01000187.1:1337154-1370307 GCA_014905375.1 Phtheirospermum japonicum
GACGGCGGTGTAATTAAATAAACAATATATATTTAAATAAGAATAAAAGAAATGTCATAGTTTGAAAAAAAGTTACTATTTTGTGGCGGGACGCCATTCCCTGCGTCCCGCCCACCAAGATGCTATTCCCAAAAGCGTTCCAAACCTAAATTTACACCCCAAAGTTTGTTGGGGCCGAACTGGGAAAAAAAATACTGGGGTCGGGACGCTATTCCCCAAAGTTTGTTGGGGCCGAACTGGAAAAAAAATACTGGGGGTCGGGACGCTTTTTTGGAATAGCGTCCCGAGGTTGTCTTGCAAAAAAAAAATAAAAAGCGGGGTCGGGACGCCAATGGGAAAGGCGTCCTGGGGTGTTTTTGAAAAAAAAAAAAATCGGCCCTTAAAACCCTAACCCTAAACCTAACACACATATTCTTTATTTATTTATATTATTTAGTTTTTAGGTTTTTTATTTTTATAATTTATTTAAAATTTTATTAAGTAAAATAAATAAACATATCATAATAATGTTTTAAAATTACAAGAAGTTTATTTGAAAATAAAAAATACAATAAAATAATATAAATGAAAAAACGACAAGAAATTTTAATCTCAAATTAAAAATACAATAAAATTAAGATACATTAACAACGAAGATTAAAATAGCAATTACAGTAATTTGATATTACATGGATGCGATCAAATTCGTAATGGCGGATTTCCAATGAGATTGTGGTATTGACAATGCAATTTAAATGATTTTTATTGAATACCAAATCCATCAAACCGAATAAAGGTTCTCCATACTTTAGATATGCAACAGTAAACTCAGCATCGCCTGCTACGTCGTTCCAAAATCGTACTAGCCAATCTGGCGCTTGCACTTTGTTGGTCTCATGATCCCAAGTGCAATGTTCATTTCTCAACATCAAATGAAAATGCCTGTATCATTTTTTCCGAAGTTGAACTCGAGCGGTTATGTCATCCATTGTAAAGTCTCTTCCTCTTCATTTTCGTTACCACGCACCATGTGACCCCAAACTTGATGTGCACGATCCGAAGTTTCAGTGGGAATTGACATCGGAATAGGTGTCGTCTGGAAGTCTGGCTGCGAACATCCCATGTCACGTGGATAATCGGTATGCAGATCAGTGAATGGCTGTCCAACATATGCAGGAGTATAAAACTCGGATGTTCCCATTGTAGGAACGTGATCACCCCCCTCGTTATACGATGATCCACTAACAGGATCTACATTCAACACAGAAAAAAATAATTGTTTTAATATTAATCGTAAGCAAATGACATATAAAATAGTTATTAACGAATCACACAATTACCATGATAGATGACTGGCGATGGCCCGGGTGCGACTGGGGATGCCCTGTGCTCATCTGGAGCATGACGAGATACACTCCTCCTGGACGGTCCAGATATGCTCCGTCTTCCGCTGCCGGATGCATATGTCGTGCGCTCATCTGGCATATCCTCATGTAACTCCTCACGAATAAGAAGCCGTTACGTCATCTCATCAGTGACCGAATCAGCTACAGCGTACATACGACGATAAGAGTCAAAATCATCATCTGTAGCATGTGAAGAGACATGGCGGAGTCGCTGACTCCAAGTACCCTACAAAATATTGACGGTTGAACATCAAAAGTAAGAAATAATTAAATTCATTGAGTGGGAAAAGAGTGAATAAGATTTGTTACAATAGCCTAGCCTCGTAAATGCCGACGTCCGAAGGCTGGTATCCTCCCTCTGCATGTCTCTGCAGAGGAGTGATCAAACTTTGTGTATTCTGCTGATACCGACTTCGATATCCGCTCGCCGCATCCGCATCTCTCTGAACGAGAGGGCCTTCTATCCTCGTGGACCATCGTACCTCCCATGCCTGGATCCAGGCATGATGACGTACAGTCCACTGAACGTGATGCTTCTGTGCCTGAGAGACATTGTGAAATGCCTCCACGTCAACATCGTTGCTCGCTGATGTACTCTGACGTATGCCGAACTGTCGGGTCACTCGATTGGAAAAATGGTACTCAACAATCGACCAGCAGATCAGTGGGCACTAGCTTAGCCAGTTTTGAGTCAAACATCTTTCCCCCAATACTTGTATCTCCGGTGCATCCAAATCGTAGGGTTCCCATGTATCCACATTTGAATAATCGTCATCAGTTTGCACCATATTATCAATATAAGCAATATTTATTCACTACTCTACCTCTGACTCGTTTAACCGATCAAGTGACTCCCGAAATATTCGTAGCGTATTTCTAGAGCTTCGAGTATAACTATACTCCGCAATCCACCTGCGATAACATTCATGGAAGGTTATTCAAACGGAAATGATTACTAATAGATGTATAATTAGTATTACAATTAAAAATTATACCTAACACCATACGGCGGTACGGGCAACGTGACGTCTTCGACTGCATCGTAAATGGTCCGATGAAGATTGAAAGAACTGCCCGTGGTATGTGGTCTGACAGATGAAATTCGGGACCAGGCCCAAATCTGTAATATACCCAACGGACCACTGATCATCTTCTTGTCATCTTCTACAGCCATACACATTTGACGATATAAATGTGCAAGCACAGCACTACCCCAGCTAATACCCGATGCCGTGTCATCATCCTCAAAATGACGTAGGTAGCTTACGGAAATGTAATTGTTCGTTGTGCTTGGCAACAACAACGAACCTAACAATAAAAGTGCAATCCCACGAGCATACTGCACGACCTCGTCCTGCGGCGTGTCATCATTTGGCCATCGTCTACTGAGGTGCTCACTCAACGTCTTGAGTTTCAAATGACTCGCACCTTTCATCTCCACCTCATAATCCACCTGCAGGACTATGTAGTACCTGACATACTCCACCCATTCCTCCCTGCTCCACTCCGCGTCATCGTCGATCATCGGGTCACCTTCAATCAGAAGTCCATAAATAACAACCACATCCTGGAGAGTGATCATCGCCTCTCCCACAGGCAGATGAAACGTATGCGTCTCGCGACGCCATCTCTCAACTAGTGCGGTTATCAAATGGGCGTCCAGCTTCATAATCGCCCCGCAACATGCGACCCCGTAAAATCCCCAACGATGTAGCACTGACATAACTCGAGGATGTAGACCATTACGCTCGTCCCAGAAAATATAACCAGCTGCAAGCTTCACCATCATAACCCCATCTATAAGACCACCTACAACACTACTCGATCTATGTAAACTCTGTCGGCGCAAGAGCGATGATGCCATCTGCAAGATAGATACATAGAAACAATCAAGAATGAAATATTATGAGAATTAAGTATTAGACGAAAAGTTGTAGGATTTGATAAATTCATACAAGAGTGAAGTATTACTTAATAAATTTATTATTATTATTATTAATATTATTATTATTCTTGTTGTTGTTTTTCCATATAAATGAGATAAATATATATTTTTTAACAAGCCAAGTGCATACAATATAAAAGAAATACAACAACAAACCCAAAAATTACTTAGGGAATTCATACAACAACAATTATTAATGTTCAAAGCAATGCGAATTACAACTTCTGAAAGTGCTAGTGAATTATACATCGAACTCATGGAAAGATCATCGTCGTATCTAACATCAATGCCTGGAACCAGAACATCCACCGCCTTGTGAGGAACCAGTCACATCTTGTGCACGGTATTGTTGTCTTGCGCGTACTTGGGGTTGGTCCATTTTTTTGGGGATTCTACTACCCCTGAGTCGTCCAACGGTTCGCTGCCTCCTCGTGTGTGGATCATGAACAAATTCAAAACTTGCCTCATTCCAGTCCTCCGCATCGGGCAACGGTTCAAATGCCCCAGCAGAGTATGTGCATAGGTACGCAGCAGTGCTGTACTAATCTAGGACATAAACACGAGGATCCGCTCTAAATTCGGTACACACCTTTATTGCATGAGAGCACGGAATACCGCTGCTCACCCATCTACCACATGAGCATTCTGCTCTCGACAAGGAAACTCGAAAGACTCGACTACGAGCTCGTTCGTTGACCTTCACAGAGACTTCGGCCATTTGTGCAGCCCAATTAAAGCCCGTAACATGGTAAGATGACCCTAATTGTTTTCTTCAGCTGAATAGGTTATATATCTTATCGGGCCAAAATTGTTGCATGTTGTTAACTCTTGTCGCATCTTTCAAACGATCATAGTGATTAGAGTAGATTTGTCCTTATTTTTATTAGCTTTTTAGTTCGTTTTTCTATTTGTTTTTGGTATAAGTTGGACGATTTAAGCATAATTCCGTATTTTTATAATCCCAACTTATTTTACCACATTTTGATCGTAATTGATGTAAATAGGTGATATTTCATTGTTTTCACCTTACAGCTAAGTAACCGGAAGAGTCCAACACGTAATAGACGAAGTTCGATGTTCAAGAATAGGAGAACGAGCTTTCCGGTGAAACGAGTAGCAAAAGATCGAGAGACGGAGACAGACGCTCTGTCGCATCGACTGACGCGACCGTCGACGCTCCGTCGACGAGAGACATCATCCGCGTCAGTTGACGCAAGGCCGACGCACTGCCGACGCTACGTTCTGAAGTGTCGATTGAAAAGGCGTCAGTCGACGCTACGTTCTGAAGCGTCGATTGAAAGGGCATCAGTCGACGCACGGTCGACGCAATTCTCTGAAGCGTCGATGCAAGCCCACGTCATTCGACGCACCCGCCCAGCTGACGCGCACACCCAGGCAGCAACGACGCCGAACACCAGCACGCTTCAGTCGATGCACTGTTGATGCAACGGCCCAGAATTCAGATTTTAGCGTTTCTTGTGCGCCAAGACTTGCAATTTCTATATAAACCCTTCTTATTTCAGATTTTTAAAGAGAGACACCAGAGACACATATATACACGACCACCTAGGGTTCCATAGCTTCCAATAACAATAATTTCACATCTCATAACGAGATTTGAAGACGAAGATCAAGGATCGAAGAACAACGCGTCCAAAACATCGAATTCGAGTTCGGGATTCGATCTTCGCCCAAGATCGATGTCGAAACTCCGGAATAGCTGGAGCTTCTCATTGCTTTTAGTAGTTACAATAAGTTTTCTAAACTCCTAGTTAATTTAGTAGTTAATTTCTTAGTTTAATTCTTAGTTAATTCTAGTTTAATCGTTTTATGCTTGGATATTGGATATTGGTTAATTTAGTTTATTTATGCGAGTTGATTTATGTTTAGTTATTTGTTAATCTTAGATTCTTATGATTCATTGAGTAGTGATAATTTCTTACGTTCATGCTCTTAGATTCGTTAATTAGTTTTAATCTATGATTGCGTATTATTGATAGTTTAAATTATCTCTCGTAGTTGATAATTTAGTTTAAGTAACTAGTATAATTATCCTTAGTTTAATTGCTGCTTTAATTTATAATGATCAACTCAATATCTTTCAAAACCCCAATTGTACATGTATTTTACTTTAGTTCGTAAATTGAGAAAAACATCCGAAAGACCGAACAGTTGTTTCCTCGAGAGATACGACTCGAGTCAAAGTTATCACCCTACAAGTACCTCGTACTCTTGCGAGCAAACTGACGTGCTTTTAAATTAATTTATTAAAAAGGGGTGCACAAAAGTTTGGATCAAAAATTTTGGCGTCATTGCCGGGGAAGCAACGAGTAGGAATTTAAGATGTTTTTCATTTTGTTTTCTTTTTGATTTATTAGTTTCTTTTTACTTTCGTTTTTATTTTTATTTCGTACTTGGTTTTCGCCTTTTGGTATGTTGACGTGTTGTTGAGTTTATGCAAGGAAGGCGATCACTTCAACGCGACCTTGCACCATTCATTGACAACGTCCACCGTTCAAATCCACCAAGACCAAGACCCGTATTTATTCCCGAGTACAATTCCTCGACAGCAACTGATTTTGCTTGCGATCAAGCTCCCGACATTATGTAAGGAGCACATTCGGTTCGAAACGGCGATTCACCACCGAGATCACCACCACGCCCCATTCGAAATGGGTATGGTAGTGAACCAATCATTTTGCATGGACAACCACAACCCCGAGCTAATTGGGCTAATTTTCAGCAACACATGGAGAACGTGAGACGAGACGAGGGGAGAAACGAAGGAGTTAACCAGCAGTACAACATAGTCAATCACCAACCCAACATGGCAAATATGAGGCATAACGAGGAGGTGAACGACAATGTTATGCGTCAACACAATATCGAGAACATGGCATTTAGGAATGAGAATTTTCTGCAGCGTGATGCTTTTGTTAACAATCAAAGGCACATGAACGAGTGGTTGGAGAATCAAGATCATGGTTATGAGCAAAACAATTTCGGAAGGAGATACGAGCGCAAGCACCATTACGCTCATGATGACCACTACGAGAGAGTTAATGATCGAGTTAGGGAACCAAGGGGAGATCGTGCACCAAGACAGCTCGATTTAGCACGTCCAAAGGTTGTACCTTTTAGGTCCGCCATTGTTCTTGGACCTACCGCAAGGGCAGTTGAAACCAAACCGCATCAACTTAACTTACTCCCGACTTTTCACTGAAATGCCCATGAGGACCCCTTGGCATTTTTAAACTACTTTGTTAATGAAGTAGGGCGATTCGTGGTTCATGGCCTTCACCAAGAGGAAGTAAAAATGATTTGTTTCCCGTACAGCTTGAAGGACAAGGCAAAGTCATGGCTACTATCACTAGAGCCTGGCTCGTTGACTGATTGGGATATGATCAGCGAAAAGTTTTTAAACCAGTACTATTCGGCCCAAACTACGGGGCATCTTCGGAGGTAAATTACTACCTTTGAACAGTTGGATGGAGAGCTATTTCATGAAACGTAGGAGCGTTACAAGACGCTTTTGCAAGCTTGCCCCCACCACAACTATTCTCCGGAGATGACTAACCAGTTTTTCTTTGATGGTTTATTGGACCATGGGAAATGAGAAGTAGAGATAGCAGCGGGAGGAGATTTTGGAGATTTGACAGCCACCGAGGTGAGGCGGGTGTTGGAAAAGCAAAGCGAAAAATCTAGACAAACCAATTCTCGGCCTCGTAAAATGAGGGTTAACGAAGTTTCCATCCCCGATCCTTATTTAGATGACAGCAAGTTAGTCAAGGTGAAATGTGAGGAGATATTTGACGAGAAATTAGCTGCTTGGAAAGCCGAGCGAGCTAGCAAGGCCACTGCACAAAGGATGGTCGTAACATGTAACCAGTGTGGATCCCCCCAGCATTCAGCGGATGTGTGTCCAAACAACATTGAGCAACATGAGGGTGTTAACACGATCCAAAATTATTCGAATCAAAAGAAGTACACACCGCAATGTGATAATCCTCTTTTCAAGTGGGGCCCTGGGAATCCAAATCATATGCGACCTGACCCACAATATCCCCCACCACAATATGCTCAAGCACCACCAGTGCCGCCGCCACAAAATAATTTTCATACGCAAGGGAAGGCGTCTAATGCGACTCAACCAAATGATCAGCTGTTGGTTTGGCAGCAAAATCAAGTGGCCGAGACGATCAGCAATAGAGAGGGACTTACAAAGGTGAACGCAAAGATTGATGAACTCTCGAAGAAGCTGAACGGAATTGACCATCTTTCCGGTGTTGTGAATGATCTAGCTAAAAACATGGATAGGATGGAAAGAAATATGGGCCAACTTGCAACTGACTTTGCAAGGTCAAATAAGGAGAAGGACAAGCTACCAAGTCAACCAGAGCAAGTATCGGCAGTTCACGTCCTTCGTAGTGGGAAGAAGATCGACAATGGCATAGTGGACCAGGATGAGGAAATTGTTCCTAAACCAGTAGACAAGATACACAAATCCACCAATAGATACGTGCCTGGTTCCATTCAAGGGACGATTCCGAACAACACCCTTGGCAAAGACGAACCATCACTACCGAAGCAATCAACGACGCAATTTAAGGATGTTGTTCCTTTTCCGAGCTGGTTGCGTCCGTCGAAAGAGAACAAGAGGTTCATGGAGCTACAAAACCTCTTGAAGAACGTCAATATCAATCTACTGCTGTTGGAGGTGATCAAAACAATGCCCGCCTACGTAAAATTCTTTAAGGAACTTGCTTCGAGAGAGAGATGTTTGGCGACGAATCAATACGTACCATTACCAAAGGAGTTTAGCGCGGTTTTTAAGAAGCCATTGCCACCCAAGGAACGCGATCCTGGAAGTTTCTGAATCACTATTTCATTACTAATGGGCAGAAAGCAATAGGAATGTTAGATCTTGGAGCAGGAATAAATTTATTGCCATATTCACTTTATCAAGCATTTGATCTTGGACCACTTAAACCGACAACCATGCGCCTACAGTTAGCCGATCGCTCAATCCGACGGCCCTTGGGAGTAGTTGAGGATGTTTTAGTACAAGTTAGAGAGCTCGTAATTGCGGTTGACTTTGTAGTTATGGAGGTTGGCGAGGTACCGGCTGAAAGAACTGAGCATACCATTTTACTAGGACGCCCGTTTATGTCTACTTCCCATACGCTAATCGATGTTCACAAAGGGAGGATGACCATGACTGTTTTGGGCGAAACAGTGACGTTTTCTTTAAGAGATATTCAGAACACTCCCTCCCCTGTCATGCAAGAGGATGATTCATTCATTGACCCCATTACATCATGCGTAAACGAGTTACGAGAAATCGCTACTTTGAGCAAACTGAGCAACGGGGATGACTCTGGATTCTCTATCGAGGGAGGGGATAAATGAGTCGATTCAAGCAAGGAGTACGACAAGTTTGAGGATCATATGCACTTAAGTGGAGAAGACTTGATCGAGTTGCTAGGTATTGACATGCGCGATATCGTAGAAGAATTTGGAGATGATTCCGATGTGGAGCGACCACATAAATTTGAGCAAAGGGTGGAGCTGAAGCCACCAATAAGTCGCCCAAGGTACTATTCCCTCGACCCTAACGAAAAATTCACGCAAAAAGAACAAGGGCGAGACATGTCTCAACGATTGGACGAGAAATAAGAAGAAATCAAGAGAGGTTCGCACGAAGGAAGTCAAAAACACGCAGTATGAAGTTGGGGAATTAGTATTGTATAATCACGAATGTAAGTATAACCCAGCTGATTTTGGTGCTGCATGGAGCGGACCATTCTCGATAGAAGAATTAGATGAGTACGGCGTAGCCACGTTGTATGACGAGATCATAAATTCATCCTTTCAAGTTCACAAGCATAGGTTGAAGCCTTATTATGACAAAAGGAAGAAGAATCAAAAGTCGGTGGAGTCCGGAGATCCACCGTACGTTTGGAATTAAGCGAGCAAAGTAACGTCGAGCAAGCGACGTTAAAAAATTGCGCTTCTCGGGAGGCAACCCGAGCATTATGTATCCTTTTGTATTTTATTTTTATTTTATTTATTGTTTTTGTTTTTATCTTTATAGAACAGACGGAAGAACTCGGACGAGGAGAATTGATCGAACGAGCGAAGAAAAAGTCGCCCAGGATTCCGCCCACGTCGATGCCGAGCTTGCTCGCGTCAATCGACGCGGCGTCGACGCAGCTGCCGTGGTTTTAGCTTCTGTCGCGTCGATGGGCTTGCTTCAGTCGATGCAGCGTCGACTGAAGCGAGCCCCGGACAGGCCCAGAAGCATTTAAAGTCGGATTTTGGCCCACCAACCCGACCCATATCCGCCTTGACCCGCGGGGATAGCCCAGAAAACAGTTTAAAAACACCCTCAAACCCTCTTTTTCTTCATCCTTCACATCCCAAATTTCAATCTTCCACCTCCATCCTCACATATTTTACTTTCTTTAATTCTCTTGCAAACATTCACCAAATTAACCGCCATAGCCAAAATTTACAGAAATTCCACCTCCCAATTTTTGTTCAAGCAATTCTACAAAACGGGCTAGGTGGATTTGAAGCAACTTTCGGGCAAATTCGAACAATTCGGTCGTTTCTACGAACAATCAACGAGGTACTTCGCTTGAAACTATCTTGGGATCATAATTATTATTGTTGTTGGTTGTGTTGGGAAGTTTTTGGTGCTAGAATTACTCGAGTTCTTAGTTGGTTGAACACGCACGCCAAGTGTTCGACAAAATTCCCCAAAGAACAAAAAGTTTTATTTTTCAAGGTTTATCACTCCCGTTCATCTTCGTATTGATTGATAATGTCTCGGGCGGGTAAACGAAAGGATGTTTCGGGGAAATATGGAGCACCGTTCCCAATTTTCGACAAAAAGGAAGGGGACATGTTCAAAAATATTCGAAAATGGAGTTTCGCTATGCATAGGATTTTGAACGTCCAAGGACTTGAGGAAGAGGCCTCGAATGGGTCGGAACACCACACCGATCTTTCACGCTATGTAGATGGCCTTGGTTGTGGGTATTTCGCCCAAATGCACCTCCCCGGATTTAGAGAGCTTATGCTCGAGTTTTTCTCCACTTTGGCTATCCGGAACGACGAGACAATCACTTGTCGTCTTGGTGGGAATGACGTTTATGTCGACGAGGAGATATTTGGTAACATATTTGGTTTCCCGACCGAAGGGGACCACCCGGTTGGAGTTCAAGGCTTCGATTTAGCCTCTTTTTGGGGAATGATCACCGGAGGAAATACGGGCGATTGCAAGAGATTTCCTTGCTCGAAAATTCAAGACGACTCCCTCTACGTTGCCTACAAGATCCTCGGGCACATCATTTTATGAAAAAACAAGGCAAATTACACGACTAAATCTGAGCTTTATATTCTACAATGCCTCGTTGATGGTCGTCAAGTCCGGTTGTACCCGTTAATTTTGCAAGGACTATACAACGTCATAAGGGGACTCCGGGAAGCAAGTCGCCACTTCTCTCATTTGCGCCATACATTACCGGCCTCGCCCGTCACTTCGGGTTCGATCTGGCCAAAAATGGACTTAGCCCACTCGGGACCACTTCATTACCTCTCACGCGTGCACTGGCACCCCGAGTGAGATCTTCGACTAAAGGAGGTTCGTCGTCTCAACCGCATATTGACGACGACGATGGCGACGCGGATATGGAGCAAGCCCGCCGTTCTACTTCAGGCCCGAGTCCCGACTGGGGGCAATTTTTCGAAGAAAACCGGGCATTTCAGGTGAAGATGTTCGACAAGCTCCAAATCATCGACGAGAAGATTGATGCGAACCACGACCAAAACCATCGGAGTTTGAAGAAGATGCGAGCTTGCATTTTGAAGCTCGAGGAACGATTTGAGGCGGCATACCCCACACCTAGCATGGACGTAGACGAGAACCCCGAGGATGATGATTCCCGCGAGTTCTAAATCTCGTCTCTTTATTTTTATTATTTATGCTTTATTCAAAAAGAAAATGAAAAATATGAAAAATCCAAAAATATTGTTATTTTGTTTGTTTTTGCTTGTTTTATTTTTCTTTTAGGGCAATTCATATCGCGCACGTTGAAACAAGGCCAAATTACACAAATCGACGAGTAGCGGCTCGACTACTATTATTTCAGGGATGTTTTTTTTCCTTCCTCTTTTTGATTTTGATGTATTTGTGGCAATCAGGAGATTGCCGGGATTTTTAAAGAGGGTGGTGGTCGAGTGTGATTTGTATTGATTAATTGTGTAGTTTTATTTGATACTTGGCCTGTAATAATTATATGCTTAAACGTGATTAATTGCTATTCCTGCGCGATAATTGTGTTTGTATGGCTTGCCTGTCGAAGTTGACTATGTATAATTATCTGTTCTAGTTCTTCGAGCGTGCATAAGTGCATAATTATTCAAAATTATTTATTATATATTGTAAATGGTACTTGGACGCAATCGATTTCGCAAAACTTTAAAAGCAGCGTCAATTCAAAAAAATTTCAAGCAAAAAGCAAGCGAGTAGCCTGAGTATTTATCATCATTGCATGTACGTGAATAAGTTTCAGTCTTGATATCTCTTTGAAACCGCTGTGTGTAGTCGACTTTGAAAATGAAGTTAAGGCACATATAAAACCCTATTCCGGCCATATACATACATTTTTAGCCACTATAAATTTCGAATGAGCCAATCATAGCCAAATAATCCATGCCTATAGCCATGAGTATTGTTGAGACGACCCCTACAACCCATTAAAAGCGTGGGGTAGGAGTTCGCTATTTTTATTGGTTATTTAAGTCTTGGGAATTTTATTAGGAATTTTATTATTTTTGTAATTAAGGACCACCATCCAAAAAAAAAAAAAAAAAAGAAAAACAAAAAAACCCCATAAAAAAATAATAATAAGGGGGAAATAAAAAAAAAAAGAGAAGAATAAAAAGAAGGATGGTGAGTCTAGTTGAATTTGTGTTAGTCAATGCCTACGCGCTAGCTTGTGTTTTATTTTTAATTTTCTTATGAAGCCTAATATTTAGAAGGCAAGAGCTGTGTAAGAAGCATGCTATAAGCTTCAATTGTGTTTAAGTGGTTTGAACTTTCAGCCGGTTTACGAGTTTTGAGTTGAGGAATAGCCTATTTAAAGGCTACGTTATGAGTGTTAAGTGAGGTTTTTATTTTTGAACGAGGAGAAGCACATTGCTTCGTGTTTAGGTTAGGTTGAGTGAGTTATTGATCATGTTTGATCATGAGTTAGCCACACGACTTATATATACCATACCCGTCCAAAAAGCCTTACATTACAACCAGCAAAGACCTTACCGATTCTTAGTTTTGATAGCACACTTAATTTGCGATTGAAAAGAGATTGATTTTCTGTGCTTATTTATTGTGCATGTAATTGTATGATTTGAGTGTATACACGTCCCATGCAGGAAATACGTGAGTGCATTTGAGCGTACTTATATATATTATCCTTAGTGAGGAAGCATGATTTTGTTTTGGAGCGATAATGTAATAATGGTCGAGTGACTGACGTTGCGTGACTTGTACTTATATTTTCAAAATTATGTATAGGCATAGCACGACTCACTGCTTGAACTCATTTTCATTCTAGTTATACTTTGAATTTATCGTTTGTTCGAGGACGAACAAACCAATTAAGCGTGGGGTAGTTGATTAGAGTAGATTTGTCCTTATTTTTATTAGCTTTTTAGTTCGTTTTTCTATTTATTTTTGGTATAAGTTGGACGATTTAAGCATAATTCCGTATTTTTATAATCTCAGCTTATTATACCACATTTTGATCGTAATTGATGCAAATAGGTGATATTTCATTGTTTTCACCTTACAGCTAAGTAACCTGAAGAGTCCAGCGCGTAATGGACGAAGTTCGATGTTCAAGAATAGGAAAACGAGCTTTCCGGTGAAACGAGTAGCAAAAGATCGAGAGACGGAGACAGACGCTCTGTCGCATCGACTGACACGACCGTCAACGCTCCGTCGACGTGAGCCATGATCCGCGTCAGTCGACGCAAGGCTGACGCACTGCCGACGCTACGTTCTGAAGTGTCGATTGAAAAGGCGTCAGTCGACGCTACGTTCTGAAGCGTCGATTGAAAGGGCGTCAGTCGACGCACGGTCAACGCAATTCTCTGAAGCGTCGATGCAAGCCCACGTCAGTCGACGCACCCGCCCAGCCGATGCGCACACCCAGGCAGCAACGACACTGAGCACCAGCGCGCGTCAGTCAATGCACCGTCGACGCGACGGCCCGAAATTCGGATTTTAGGGTTTCTTGTGCGCCAAGACTTGCAATTTCTATATAAACCCTTCTTATTTCGGATTTTAAAGAGAGACACCAGAGACACATATATACACGACCACCTAGGGTTCCATAGCTTCCAATAACAATAATTCCACATCTCATAACGAGATTTTAAGATGGAGATCAAGGATCGAAGAACAACGCGTCCAAAACATCGAATTCGAGTTCGGGATTCAATCTTCGCCCAAGATCGACGTCCAAGCTCCGGAATAGCTGGAGCTTCTCATTGATTTTAGTAGTTACAATAAGTTTTCTAAAATCCTAGTTAATTTAGTAGTTAATTTCTTAGTTTAATTCTTAGTTAATCGCTTAGTTAATTCTAGTTTAATCGTTTTATGCTTGGATATTGGATATTGGTTAATTTAGTTTATTTATGCGAGTTGATTTATGTTTAGTTATTCGTTAATCTTAGATTCTTATGATTCATTGCGTAATGATATTTTCTTACGTTCATGATCTTAGATTCGTTAATTAGTTTTAATCTATGGTTGCGTATTATTGATAGTTTAAATTATTGCTCGTAGTTGATAATTTAGTTTAAGTAACTAGTTTAATTATCCTTAGTTTAATTGCTGCTTTAGTTTATAATGATCAACTCAATATCTTTCAAAACCCCAATTGTACATGTATTTTACTTTAGTTCGTAAATTGAGAAAAACATCCAAAAGACCGAACAGTTGTTTCCTCGAGAGATACGACTCGAGTCAAACTTATCACCCTGCAAGTACCTCGTACTCTTGTGAGCAAACTGATGTGCTTTTAAATTAATTTATTAAAAAGGGGTGCACAAAAGTTTGGATCACATAGAAATTTTGAACATCGAAGAAATGTGATTCGGACGATGTTAGTTGTTGGGAGCCGTCTAACACGCTTCATCACTCCATTGATGCACTCGGATATGTTGGCCGTGAGGATGCACACCGTTTGCCACCGTCGTGGGACAGTGTCCACTTGGTCTTATCAATGCCATCCAAGTACGCAAATGCATTCGGATCAAGCGCCTTAATCTGCTCTATTATTTTGTGAAAGACTGCAACCCTGGGTTCTGCTCCAGCTTTGAAACACATATCCTTCAATTTCACAGATTTGGCATGCGTACTGAAGTTAGAAGAGACATGTCGCAAAAAAATGTTAGAAGAGAATGACGGAACTTTTTCTAGTGCACTGAGTAGTCCGGCATTCCGGTCAGATATAAGACAAACCCCTTCTATGTCGCGAACAATATATTTTGCAACCATGTTAATGAACCAATGCTACAAGCTATAACTCTCTGAATCAACAACTGCGTAAGCTAGTGGCACGACTTGTTGGTTGGCGTCAACTATAACTGCCATCAACAGCGTGTGCTTGTACTTTCCAACCAAAAAGGTTCCATCAACACTGATCACCGTATGACAATGTCTAAAAGCCTCGATACATGGTCGAAATGCCCAAAATATAAATCTTAACATGTGCACATCGGGTATGCCAGAAAATTTGTGTCGCCACTCGACCACGATCCCCAAGTTGTACATCTGCAAGGCCTCCATATATTTTGATAAATATTGGACCGACTACTCCCACGTCCCGTACACATTTTCACAAGCCCGCTGCAAACCTTTCCACGCCTTGTGATACGGCACAAGATAACCATATTCTTATTTGACAGACTGCTGGACATGTAAGGCGCTATATAACGGATCCTGCTCGACGTGGCTGGTAATGAGCATATCAATCATATTTTTACACAAATTGGGGTGATCATTACGTGTAGAAGATGCGAGATATTTGTTCTCAGAACCCAATCTTGTGATTACCCAAGCACCCTTCCGTTTCCGAAAACTAGCGCGGAACCACCATCCGCATTCAGATGATTCGTTAATATCTACATGATTCTCATCAAGTGAATTCGACATGTAAACAACTTTCCAAATCGTAGGATTGCTTAATACCACTCTATAAGAACACTTGGCTACGCGCACAGAGTAATCTTTGACAACCCACATCAAATGTCTTTTATCTCTTAATATCATGCCTATCTCAACACTCCTTCGTCTTTATTGTAGTACAAGTCCGGTTGAGGGACACCAATAGAATCAATAGAAACGTCTTCGTATACGTGATCGAAAAATGGTATGTTCTTGTACAGTGTCGATCCTCTATCCGCTCGTTTATGGGTCATGGGGGCAAGTTCATCCAAGGTAGGTTCAAAAGGATCTTCATCTGGTATGCTACCCCCCAACTGAAAGAATTCCTCGCCAGTTTCATGACCATCATCATCTAGTTCATCTAAACCATTTTCAGAATCGCTTCCTTCATCTGGTCCGAAGCAATCGGTGGGGTAGTCCGGGATCGACGGTGGGGGATGATGATCGGTGGAATCTACATTTGCATATCCACTCTCGTCTCGTATAATTAATGCATACATGTCATATTCATTGCAAGAAGACATATTCGTCATATGTGCACTTAACAAATTTAATTATTCACATAATTTTATCACTAATCAATAAATTTGAGTTTCACAAGCAATTAACAACTAAAGTTAACAAAGACATATAAATTCACAAACATATAAATTCACATTTAAATTGACTAAAAAATTTCCCAAACATATTCTATCAATATTGACATTTAAATTCACAAACATATAAACTCAATAATTTTATCACTAATCAATAAATTTAAATTTCATAAGAAATTAACAACTAAGATTAACAAAAACATATAAATTAACAAAACATACAAATTCACATTTTAATTGACTAAAAAAAATTCACAAACATATTCTATAAATATTGGCATTTAAATTCACAAACATATAAACTCAATATTTTTTATCACTAATCAATAAATTTAGATTTCACAAGCAATTAACAACTAAAATTAACAAGAATATATAAATTAACAAAAACATATAAATATACAAACATGTAAATTCACATATAAATTGACTAAAAAAATTCTCAAACATATTCTATAAATATGGACATTTAAATTCACAAACATATAAACTCAATTAAAAAATATAACAACAATCAATCTCATAACAAATGAATATTAATTCACCTAACAACTAATAACAATTTATTAAAGTAAATTAAATAAATTAAACTTACCTGAATAAACTGGATGGAGATTTGGCCGCTGCTCCTCGCGTCCCGTTGCTGCTGCTGTGCTTGGTTGTTGTTGTATGTGGGAGATGGAAGCCCGTGTGTTAGGGTTTAATAGGCCTTTTTTTTTTTTGCAAAAATACCCCAGGACGCCATTCCCAAAGGCGTCCCGACCCCTGTTTTATTTTTTTTTCAAAACCCCCCGGAACGCTATTCGGAAAAGCGTCTCACCCCCACGTTTTATTTTATTTTTTCATTTCAACCCCAAAAATAAATTTTTCTCACTTTAGGTTCGGGACGCTTTTGGGAATGGCGTCCCGACTTGTTTTTCTAGAACGGTTCAAAATAGTACCTTCTAAAAAGTGTGCGGGACGCGTCTAGGAATAGCGTCCCGCAACAAAATTGTAACTTTTTTTCAAACTATGAAATTTCTTTAATTCTTACTTAAATATATATTATTAATTTAATTAAACCGAAGACGGCAACAAATAGAAAGAAATTTAGAAAAAGGAAAAAAGGAGAAAAGAGAGAGAGAGAGAGAGAAAGGAAATAGAAAAAAGAGTGGTAAAATAGGTAAATTATAATTTTGTTATCATTTTACTATTTTAAAATAAAAGAAAACTGATAATAATAAAAAAGAATAATTCTGCCACATCAGTAATTTGGTCCAATAATAATAATTTGGACCTTTTTTGATAATTTGGCCAATTTAGTGTATGTGTTTTGATACTAAACAATATCATGGTTGTTTTTTTGAAAAGTGTACAATATAATGGACTAATAATTTCCCTGTCAAAACACATTCGAATTCATCAAAAGTCAGATAATTCTAAGTGACACAGTAAATAAATTATTTCTTGACTTCCTAGTCTTCTTTGAGAGATTATAAGTGATGTTGTATAAGTATTTAATATTCTGCCTTCCTTGAGTTGATAGTGGACTTGAAAGTGATGTATTTCCAGGGGCGGATTTACCAAAAAAAAAAAAATTCAAAACTCTAATACTATTTTATGTTTTTTGTTATTTGTAGTTATATATATATTTGCCTCCCAAAATTTATAAATTTGTAGTTTGGACTAGTGGTTTGTGGCTTAATCTATTTTCAAAGTTCATGGTTTAACTCTTACTCTTGCCCATTTTTCTTTCTTTTTTATCTCTTATTTTCTTTCTTTTTTACATTCACTACAAGAAATTTGATGTTCGATGACGATACGTTTCGTCACTAAAAGTCTATTTTTTCGTCACTGAAGAGAAACGATGACGAGAATTGAGCGTCATAGCGGTTGTCATAGTATTGCTGTCACCATTGGTGAAAGTGACAATTTTTTCAAGCGCGTCACTAAATGTTCGGTTTTGATGACGCTGATGTAAATCGTCATCATAGATGATACTATTTGGTGACGCAGAATTCGTCACGTAAGTGATTGAAAAATTGTCATCAAAAGATCGATTTTGTCACCATATGTTAACATTTTCAATGACGAACACTTAATTTGTCATCAAAACATTTGACTTTCCGTGACAAACATAACTACAGTGACAATTTTTATTAAGTTATCACGACGCTCATATTGTCATAATATGTATTAAATAATTTCCAATTATAATGTAATTCGTCACGATAGACCTATTTTATAGTGACGCAATATTGACCATCACTGAACATCTAAACTTACAATGACAAACCATTGTGTCACCATTTACTATTAAAGGTGATGAAATTATTTGTCACGAAAAAATTAGAAATATATGACGAGTTTTATTATCATCATAAAATATATATGTTCAATGATGATTTAATGGGTACATACGGTGATAAAATCTATTGTCATTAAATTAGTTTATATGGTGACAAACCAATCATAAATTATGTAGTTTAAGTGACAAGTTGAAAGTACTGTGTGATGAAACAAGTTGTCATCATTTATTAAAGTGACAAATTTGAAATACTTATGTGACGCTTGAAGTTGTAATTATTGAGTGAACTCAATTTGATTATTTACTTCCATGACGATTTAAATTGTCTTGAATATGTGCATTAATTTGTCATTATTCTTGTAAGAGAATATATCATAAAGATGAAAATGAAAGCAAAGAAGAATTTATCATTATAATAGAAATGATAAGAATATTCTAAAATATTTCTTCGATCATTCCGAACATATACCAAAAGACTAACTAACCAAAATAATACCAAATTAGTTCTTCAAACAAACAACTAGAATTAATGTACTTGGAACATTCAAACAAGGACCTGCAAGCTTAAACTAAACCAAAAGAGTTAAACCATATATCAAGACTTGTGTAACTTGATCCTGACTTAGAAAGCTTAAACTAAACCAAAAGAGTTAAACCATATATCAAGACTTGTGTAACTTGATCCTGATTTGTTCTCACATGTCAGCATTGGCAAACAAAAGTGGGATCTGACAGAATACCTGCAGATTTCAAATTTATAAACAAAAGTGGGATCTGACAGAATACCTGCAGATTTCAAATTTATAATTCTAAATTAGTTTATAAACAATACTATGCAAAGTTCACAATATTGAAATTGGAAATTCCGACAGATTTCAAATTTATAATTCTAAATTAGTTTATAAACAATACTATGCAAAGTTCACAATATTGAAATTGAAAATTCCGACTTACGTGGAATATATAAAATACAAATGTACCTTTGTACTTTCTAATTACATTCAACCTGTTTATTATTCTGACGTGTGAATCGGCACAAGTTACCAAAACTTTGGTTGGGTCTTGTGGTAAAAACTGCACATACCCATATAACAAAATTAGGAAAAAAGTTGCATTTAAAAAAATAAATAAACGGAAAAAACTAATAATGGGTTGTTGACAGTAATAACCTGAAAGCCAGTTATTCTTTTGCACGTTGATTTCTTCTTACCGGCTAAGCACATCTGAGTTTCCAACTGGGAGTGATTATCTGATACAAGCAACATAAATCATCGATGACACTGTAGGTAAATCTCAAATTCATGCCATACTTGTAATTATTATCAGTAAACATTACAAAAACAGAAAGAAACAAGAATTTAAGAAATTACCTAATAAGTTAAAAAAGCGACAAGTGTCACAAATAGAGCCGATAATCCCGCCCTATAATACGAGCAAATGAAGATATAATTAATAAACCTTAAAAAATTAAATATATAATAAATAACACTTAAAAGAGTAATAATATCAACATACATGCCCATCAGGGCGATAAGAAATGGCACTAATTATATCCCTTGTTTCGACCCAGTCAACAACTTGACAGCCATTGATCGTCCAAATCCGGACCTTACCATCTATAGAACCACTTATGAAGTAATCATCGTTCACAGGGTTAAACTGAACGCACGTCACTGCATAACAAATTAAATTTAAAATTTTCAAATTTGTCCACAAATTAGTAATACTCACTAATAATCAATTATATGTGCGAGAACACCTTGAGGCACCGATTGTCCCCGACCCTCCACAAACGAACTGTTTTATCGACCGACGATGAAAGCAAACACTGCAACATAACAATTAAATATAATAATTAAAAAATAATAATTTAATCCAACAGAATCAAAAAATAATTATAATAAAAATCACATACATCTGCAGCGAACGTCATGCTGGATTCCTACGCAGTTGAAAACCCAAATTAGGTATCTCCATTTGTTTCATGACTTGCACACAAATAAAGTAATAAAGTAAAACACTTTAAAATAAATCAAGATCAGATTGAAAAATCTGCAAGGGTTTCAAGCTTTTCCCCTCAATGTAAAGGCCTAAGCCAATTTAATAATTTCTAGGATTTAAGACAAGCACACTACCAAACATACAATTCTTATTATGATAATCATGAATCTAATAATAAAAACGTAATTTCTTATCCTTTTCCGAAATCAAACAGAATTGCAAGCACCAATTGTAACAGATACACATTATGAAAATAAAATTAAATTAAAATTCGGAATTTATACTCTTTAATTGTAACAGATCAGAATAAAATTGATCAACTAGTTAACTAACTAATTAAGAACTAATTTCTGCCCATGATCATCAAAAAAAGAACCCGTGATTAGCCAAAGCCGAAGCCAAAATCGCCATCATAATCGGCTGGCTCAAGCAATTCCAATAACTGTTACCAAACCCAGCCATCAAATCAGCCATCCCATAAGCCAGAGGCTCCGGATGAGCCATGAAGCCGCCATTCCCATTCCCATTCCCACTCCCGGTGCTCACGAAGCTGACAATCTCGTCCAGCGACTGGAGCCGGTGGCTCAGCTCAGCCATCTGAGCTCTGAGAATCGCGTTGTCGGACTCAACACTCATATAGTTCTGCGTAGTAGCGTTCAAGCCGGTGAGAATCTGCTGGTTCTCGTTCCTCAGCTCAGCTACTCGAGCCATCAAGCCGTCGAGGTGATTCTTCTTCCTAAGCCGGCTCCACCGAGCCACTCTCGGTTCGAGATCATTCTCTTGCACTCCCTTTGGTCCATCACCTGTCACAAATCGCCTTTGCAGCCCGAATTTTGCTGCCCCGATGAATATGATGACACCCCACTTGATGAGTCCATTACAATTTGCAGGAATTTCTAATTTATCTCATTATGAGATATTTATTTTTTAATTATTGTTATTATTATATTGTTGTAGTAAACTAGCTGCTAATTAATTATAATTATTATAATTATTATAATTATAATATTATAATACAAAAATGAAAAATCATGAAATGTAGTCAAACTAGTAAAGAAAAACAACAGAGAAAGATTGAACTAAATGGGTCCTATGCCTGTATGTGGAATTTATCATAAACCCCAAGAGCAAAAGTTCACTCAGAATAGCAGACATGAATGTCGTAAAAGATTAAGACGAAGAGGTTGAACATCAAGATTGGTTTTGAAATATCCAAGAATTTATTAAACCAAAGACGTTACTCTTCTTCTTCTTTAAGCAAGTAATTTAATTTTACCTCAGTCTTGACGCAGTGGCCATGGCAGATGTTACTCTTCTTCTTCTTTCCGAATTCGGCGGCGCCGCCTTCCTTTCCGATCTTCTTCTCCACCTTCAGCGGCTTTCGCTCGGCTGTGAACGGTTTCTTTCCGCCGGCTTTTTCTCTTCGACGCCATTGATGAGATCTGTAGATGAATTTAATCTTTGAATTCAGAGTTGAGTGAAATTTGGTGAGAAATTGTGGGTGAGGGTTTTTTTTTTATCAGATTTACGCAGAAAGAAAAGGGGGCTATTTTTTTGATTGGATTTGTTCTTATCGGTTGTTTTTGGTTATACATGGATTGCTGAGTTGTCTAGATTTGTGCCGTTGGATTAGAATTACTCTACACGTGAACCGTTAGATCCGTAGTACTTGGGCCCTTGTTTAGTTGGGCTCATTTTTTGACTTGTATTTACTTATATATTTCACGGCGGTTTATCCTAACAATTATTAATAAAATCCGAAAAAAACATAAAATTATAAAATTATATAAGATAGAACTGAATAAATTATAAAATCATATAATCTCATATGAAAAATGGAAGTAAATTTTAGTAACTTATTAATTAATCTGAACACTATAATTTTAAAAAATGAATCAATAATATCATTAAAATATATGTAAAATTCATAAGATGAGTTAAACCACATATAAAGGTTAAAAAATAAAATGAATCCAATGACTTAACGCTTTCTTAGGGTAGAATTAGTGTAATTTAGGTTAACAAGAGGTTAATTAAAAACACCAATCGTCGAGTACATCTATCCTCGAGAGACACGACTCGGGAAAACCTTACCGCTCTACAATCGACTCGTACTATTGCGGAGACGATTTCTTAGAGTGCTAAGAAATATTCGATCAATAATATCCATGATTTTTCAAATTTCTTTCATTGTTAAATTTATTAAATAATTATTTAGAATTTAATTATAAATTATTATGTATTTATCAAAATTGAAAGTATTTTGGGAATGAGTTTAATTGTGGAGGTTAATGTGTTGATAACCTCTGTTTGGGGGGGGGGGGGGGTGGGTGTATGACTCAACACTAAAAATTGGGCAATCAAACTCAAAGTATGGTAGTTACCAAGCACCATTTTGATACTTTTTCCCATTTTCCACTCCCCAAACCCGCCAACCAATCATCCCCTAATTTAATAAGTATATATAATGAATATGTTATTTTTATATTTATTTATTTATTCGAATTTATATTTTAAATATGTTTTTTCTTGTTAAAGGTTGTATAATTATAATAATATAAATAGAAAGTAAAAAGTGCAAATGGGTACGACTAATGTATAATTGAATTATATTATCTTTATAATTTACTAAAATGGATCGATGTGATTTAATTATGAACTAATTTATGATTAATATCGAGTGTACACGAAATGGTAGGTACAAATGATACATATAGTTAAATAAATCCCAACATGGTAATGGTGAGCGGTAATTGAATACTATTGTGCTACAAGAAAACCGTCGAACTCTTACCAAATTTTTTGACTGATTTCCGACAAAACTATTATTATTATTTCTTATTTTTCCGACTGAGAAATTCTCCATTTGATTCTGAGATTGATTGGTTCGGACAACCTGAAGGTTCTGCCTAAGAATTATGTATTGCAAAATTTAAATAAAGAGGACCTCTTAGTATACTAGTTATAATGTTTTCATTTAACCTATAGGTTTGGAGTTCAAATCCACTTGTATATATGTTAATTTTGCTTCTTTTTTATTTTTCAAATATTTTATTTTCACTCTATTACCAAGAAAAAAAATCATAAATATTTTAAATATATTAAGTATTACTCATGTAATATATTTATATATTCATTTGACTAACTTTATGATTTTTTACGAATTATATTATTATTTAATAATAATTTAATTATTTTTAATTTTCATATTTATTAATACATATAACTTTAAACAATAGTTTATAAATAATTTGCTTATTTCAAGTTTTGAGATTAAATTAGTACTATATTATAACATTTATATTTTGTTAACAATCGTTAAATAATTTTGAGACCCAACATTTTATTTTTCAATACATTTTTTTTAATTAGTAGTTTTCTTTATTCTATAACATTCTTTTTTTTTTTCTTTTCAGGTTTTTTAAATAATTTTTTAAATAATTATTTAGCAGTTAATTTAAATAATTAAATATTAGTTTTGATTAATTTTAAGATATTTGCAGAAACTATTGAAAATGTATAAATTCAAAAATAAAATATATAAGTTTATAATTAATATAGAATAGTTAATTAATAAATTGAAGATTAAATATCTATTTTTAAAAATTAGAAGATTAAATATCTATTTTTAATAAATTTGAACATTAAATAAGTATTTTTACCAAAGTTCTTAATCATTTATGTGACCTGAAACCTCTTTTTTTTTTTTTAAGATATATAAATATTTTTTATTTAAAAATACTATAGTGGGATTTTTGGTTTCAATTAATAGTGCGTCAAAGATATCTACGATGATTTATTAGGTAATGATAATTTGGTAAATACAAAATTATAGTAATATTATTTGATTTATAAATTAGAGATACATATTGATACAAACCAAAGTACACATGATTTCAATAATTTTCTATTGGTGAAATGTGACTAAAAGTCATAGTAAAAAAACATGGATGCAGTATCATTCAACACCGTTAATAATTCGTAATTCAGTTCAATTTTATTCGGGAATAAAATAGAACCAAACATGGAAAAAATAATTGCATCGACTTTTTTTTGTTGTTGTTGTTTTTATTAAATTGTTTATCTAATATTATATTATAATATTTTATAAACAAAATAAAAGACAGTATTAATTAGCTAATAAATTCTAAAATCGAATTCTAGTAAATTATTAATAAATCTAAGAAACAAATATATATAATACATGATATATATATATCATAAAATATTGTAAAACCTTAAAAAACAATATCTCGATTAGGTTATATACATCACTCAACTAAGGATCAGTTTTTTATTTTATTTTATTATTTTTTGTTTGTTTGTTTTTTATTTATTTTTTAAATATTTTATATATTCTACCATATTTTATATTAGGAAGTAATTAATTCGACCATTTTATATTTAGGATCAGCTAACAATTATATTCTACCATTTTTTACATATATAATTTGGCTTTGACTTTTATGTTACGTTTTTCTGTTATTAAATATATTAAGTAATTATTCATAATTAAATATTTGTTCTTACATCACTTAACTTTCTTTGTAATTTTTAAAGATTTACATTGTTATTCTATAATATTTTTAAGTTTTTTACTTTTCATATTAATATTTTTAATAACAAAAGAAACTCATATATCTTTTTCTTACAGTTATTATAAATAAATATACACTTTATTGATAAACTCTAAATATAAATTATAACATTTTATATTTGTATTTTATAAAATCATACGAATAAATTTAATATTGTGAAAATTTTGAGAGAAAAAAACTCAAAAATAAATAAATAAATAAGTAAATCAGAATATAATAAAATAAAAATAAAAATTCATAATATAATATAAATAAATCTTAAAAACTTGTGATTAAATTATAAATAAGTATTTATGATAATTTATATAGAATACGACTAAAATTTAATAGTCTTTAAAAGTTAGGTATATAATAGAATTAACAATTAATTTAGAAATCATATTAAATAGAATTTCTTAAATCAATTTAAAATTAAAAGTAAGAAATAATTTATGGAAACAAGTTTGGAACTAAGATTATATTTTGAATACACGATGACAAAATAAAAATAAATATATGAATTGGATTTATGGGTGTTTCATATTCTTTATGATTTTATGTTTTGAGTTTTATTTAGTATTATATTATAAATTTTATATTTTGCTTTTTATTTATTTATTATTTTTTTTTTGTGTATTATAATTTATTAAATAGTTATTTAGAGTTTTTAATTTATTTATGAAAGAAATATGCGGTAGTTTTGATTTATATAAGGTTAAGAGTAATTGTCATAAGACAAGCGTATAATTATATATTATTTGAAAAAATTTAACATCAAATAGAAGTTGGTTAAATGGTTAGAATCATACCTTATTGGCATGTGGTGCAACAATACACTGTGGGTTCAAATCCCAGTGGTTCTGTTTTGCGATTTACTTTTTTATTAACATTTACACATTTTATATTTTTTATTAACATTTACACATTTTTGTTTTGCGATTTACTTTTTTTATTAACATTTCTCAACATTTACACATTTTCTATTTTTTATTAATATTTTTTCAACATTTTTTTTTGCAATTACTTTTTTATTAACATTTCTCAATATTTACACATTTTCTATTTTTTTATTAACATTTCTCAACATACATTTTGTTTTGCGATTTACTTTTTTATTAACATTTCTCAACATTTACAACATTTTCCTATTTTTTTTATTAACATTTCTCAACATTTACACATTTTTAGGGAGCAAAAAATAATTTTCAAGATACATGAGGATTGAACCTGCAATGTTTTAATTTTGTGCCTAACCCAACCGACTCCACCACATGATCCTGATATTTATACATTTAAAAATAAGTTTAACATACACACACACTAAACACTTTGTAAAATATTCTATGAATAATAATATAAGCCGTTCAAAATTATAAAGTAAGATAAATAAATATTTAATCATGAATAATTACTGATATATTTTAAAATAAAAAATATAATTGAAGTATTATAAAATAAATATCAAAATATATTTAAATTAGATAAGAATATAATAAAGTGTGATTAACTTTTAAATTAAATATTTCACACACACACACACAAAAGGTGTTTACAAAAAGTGATGTTCACAAAAAGAGATTTTGTGTAAAGAGATTAATTGAGAACTTGTAGACAAATATAAAATGTTATAATCACAATAATAAATAAATTTCAAAACTTGATATTAGAAGAAATAATAATCTATTAATTAAATTTATAAACTTATTTAATCAATTTAAAAATAAGAAACTTAAGAAATATTATCTAATAATAATATAGTCGTTAAGAACTATAAAGTAAACATAGAGAAATAAGTATTTAATGATGAATAATAAGTTGAATAATTCTTATATTAAAAAAATATTGTTATACCAAATGTCATCACCAATTATTATCAAGTTGTTATTGAAAAAGTCTCATCCTAGGTCTTGATGTGAATGAGAAACTTATATTTGTTATCACTAAATAAGACTTTAGTGTCAAAATAATGTTGTCACTATTTCTCTTAAAGCAATTACAAAATATGGTGTTGTCATTAAAAGAAACTTATTGTGACAATGGATGTCGTCACCATTTTTCATGCAACATAGATTAGGTTCAAGCATAATTAAATGTTTCAATCAAATATATTATTATTATTATTATTATTATTATTATTATTATTATTATTAATTTTAGAAAACACATAATTTAGTTATTTATTTTAATTAATATATTTCTTTAACGTTGATTTTTATTATTTTTATATTATTACTTCAAATACTATACAATATATAGTAATTAAAATTAATTAATATTACATTTAGAGAAACTAATGAGAAAAATGATGCTTTTAATAACACAAATATGCAGTGATACCAAAAATTATCTCTAATTATTATCAATTTGTTATCGGAAGAGTCTACTAAATCTGGTGGTGAATTTGTAAACAAAAAATAAATTACTATGACAAATCCATATTTGACGTAATGTTGTCGCCATTTTTCTAGAACTGATGACAAGTTGTAGCGTTGTCATGAAAAGAAACTTGTTGTGACACCAAATATCGTCACCGTTCTTCAAGGGGACATTAGTGACAAAATTGATTCTGTCACAACTAGAAACTTATCGTGACACCTAATTCTCGTCACATTTTATTATATGTTTGTCATAAAATGGGTTTTCCGAACCTTTTATTTTTTTGTCATCCCAAAATTGTGACAAAATACATTAAAACGTCATCAAATATAAGTATTCGTGACGAAATCGGTGAACAACTGTGACAACAATAAATGTTGTCATATAAGGGTGTTATTCTATGATGAAATTAAAAAACGTCACTATTGTTTCACATACTATGACGAATTTTTATGCGTGGAAAAAAAATCGTCACTAAACATCAATTTTCTTGTAGTGATTTCTTTTTATATTCCTATTTATCATTTGTTTCTTTTTAGTTTCTCTCTCTTTTCTTTCTTTTTATCCACTGATTCATATATTCTTTATCCTTAATTTTCCTTTCTTTTTATTTTCCTCTTTTTCATTAATTAAATTTAAAAAAAATATAAAAATTAAAAACATCACCCCTCCCTCTTTCTTTTTATTTGTCTTTCTCGTTATTTACCTTAAAAAACAATATAAAACTAAAAAAAATATTTCCAAATCTCTCTCTTTTCCTCACCTTTTCTTTCTTTCTTTCCATATTTTCACAAATTGATAGTACCAACTTAGAAGTAAAAATATATGTTCCCTATTCTCCTTCACCCTCTCTAGCACCTTTTTTTTTTCCTTCTTAGTTTTTATTTCATATCATATCTAATTTATCATAATACCAAAAAGGTTAAAAATATATTTTTCCCTTGATATAAGACGAGTCGATTCACGCCATTTCACCAAATTATATTTGTCTTTTAATATGCGGCTTCTCCGAACGAAGAATCCCGAATCTGCCCTTGTGTATTTCCCATATGAAACTGTTCAAGAGCTGAAGGTCCAACCTTCAAGACTGAGTCGCACGAGCCGTTGTTGGTGAAAATGTGTGTATGCATGAACATGCCCTTTGCTTCACTAGGGTTCGAGCGATTTGGAGTTCTTGTCTAGCCGTGATTGGAATTCGAGGAGGGAAAAATGAAGACAAGTTCAAATGAGAGATAGAGAGAGTATGTATTTGTATATTTATATATATTGATTAGGTATTTTAAGGTATACGAGTAGTTTTGATGGTTTAAATATAATTTCTGAATTATATGAGAATAAATAGAGTTATTGAATTATAAAGTAAATTGAGTTCATGTTTTGGTAGTATATGATTAATTATCATTAGTTATTAAAAAAAAACCTTAAACTTAATAGTAGTTAACTTCAAATTGTTATATGTTAAGCTAAAAATGTGAAAATATATAATGAAAAATATTTATATTTTTTTGGATAATTATTATTCCCTCCGTCCTGTTCTATCTGTCGCAATTTGGAAAAAAATTATCCATTTCTATCTGTCGCATTTATATTTTTAATAGATAATTATTGTTATCTTTTACTTTACCAATAAAAAGTAAATGCTATTTTACTACTTCTACCCCTACTTTTATTATTTACACTTTTAATTATTTTAAACAAAATGATATTATAGTCATTTGATACCCATAATTATAACACCAATTATCTTTATTATTCTCCCCCAAAATGATCAACTGCAACAGATTGAATGAAACAGGAAAATTATTTCTTTAACAAACGCCTTGGGTTTTGAATTTCCCATATTTTTAACCGGTTTGTCCTTTAAAAAAATGAAATTGCTAGGCAATCCTTAACCTAATATATTCCTGAGGACTAAATTGAAGTTTCAAACGGGATTTATGACTTTTTTAAGTAGTTCACAAAAGGCTCTCAAATAGTGGGAATAACGTATGTTGCGGTTCCACGGAAAACAACGTAGATCTCTAATACTAACTCCAACAAACTGTCTATCACACTCCTTATATCTCACTCCCTAAAAAAATTATCTCTATTATTTCAGACTATCTATCCCATTTTACTTTATTAGACTCCCTACTTATGTCAACTCCCTACTTTAGGAACTCCCTATTCTAATTTTAATCCAACAGACCCCCTATTAATAAACTATTTGTCATACATTTATACGGAGCCAATTTAAAAAATAATGATAATAATAATAATAATAGAGAGCTCCTAAATTTGAGAAGTCCCTATAAGGAGGCTGTTGGAGCAAATATCATTAATTTTACTCCCTAAAATCGCTAAGGAGCCAATATAGGGAGTCTCTTGGAGATAGTCTAACGGCGGTTTCTAACTTTAAGGGATTTCCGAAAAATCGAGTTAAAAATAATTGTTCGGAAGAGGTATGTGTATACACAAACGTATATACTCGCACACACTCTATTTTATGTACTTTGTTACTCTTTTATACGCGCTCTCTATCATCTTCTTGTCACTTCAGAGGCGTTTGGTTTCAATTGCTCCATTGCTCTCACTCGAAAGCTTTCGAGAATCCTTTTTTGTTTTTACTTTTCCTGTGATTTTTGATGCGCTTTCGGTGTAATTATTGTGCGAATCGAGCTTATGGTTCAGCTAATTTTGTTGATTCTATGTTGATGGCTGTTGTTTTTAGGGTTTATGAATTGTGGAATTTAGGGATTGTTCATGTGGACTGTTTTAGGGCTTTTTCGTATATTAAGAAGTTTTTGTTTTTGACATTTTTTTTGGGGGATTCGAGAATTCAAAGGTCCATCTTTTCCCACTAAGATGAATTTGATGGTAATAAGAGGGGGGAAGTGCTTTCTTTTTAATTTATTCTACTATATTTGTAGAGATTTGGGAATTTCTAATAGACTTGTTATCACATAAATTTTGTCAGTGAAAGAGAAAGGGATCTTTGTTTATGTGGTCTTAACATTTATGTCTATTGTAAATCTTCTGTATATTCAAGTGTAAATGGAATTTTAGTTATGATTGGAATAAGCTTTCTTTACTTGATCAACTGTTAAGCGTAACCAAACCGGCTGAGAACCGGTTAAGGTTACGTTTAAACCGGTTAACCGAACCGGCGGTTAACCGGAAAACCGGTGGTTAACCGCCCTTTTTTTTTTAAGCAGTCGATCGATTTCAGGATCGACTGCAGGATCGACTGGTAGTTCGACTGAAGGACAGTGAGTTTTGGTTTTGGGAAGGCAGTCGATCATTTAGTCGATCGACTGCGTAGCAGTCGATCTTTTTTTTTTTTTTGGGGTTTAATTCTAATATTAAAAATTAAAATTTTAACTTTTAATAATAAAATTAACTTGCCTACGTATCCTCGTAAAGGAATCAAAGTCCACGTAGTTCGAAATTTTTTTTGTTTGAAAAAAATAAGTTAAAAAAAAGGACTTGAATTTAATTCTAATATTAAAAATTAAAATTAAATTTTAACTTGTAATATTAGAATTAAATTGCCTACGTATTCTCGGAAAGGAATCAAAGTCCACGTAGTACTTTTACTTACCTCACTTACCTACTTTACCTATTCGTCGTTGTCGTTGCTTCCCGAAGTGGTATCGTAATAGTCGCTCTCTTCGCCTTCATCCAATTGCATTTTCTGTTCTCGTTTTTCGGCTTTCACCCAATCGTTCATCAATATTTGATTTTCAAGATTTTTGGATGTTAACATTGACCGACGCTCATCTAACATGTAGCCTCCCGTGCTGAAGGCCTGTTCAACAGAAATTGTCGAAACAGGAACGGCAAGGACCTCCTTGGCAATCCTAGAGAGAGTGGGAAAAATACTGGCCACTTTCGACCAAAACTACACAAGATCGTTAGTAACACCATCGGGTTTTTTTGGAACCGAAGTGGGTTCAAAAACTCTTAAATAACTATCTAATTCCATTGACCGAATAGCACTAGCCCTTTGCCGTTTTCGTTTAGTGTCTTCAAGCAATCTCATATATGGGGCTAGAGCTCCTCGAGGGTCGTTGGGTCTTGTAGAAGTGACGGGGGAAGGAGAAGGGGACACATTAACATCACTAGAAGATGAAGATTGATCGTAATCATTAAATATTTCAATTAAAAGTAGTTGTGCTTGGTGAGCAACACTAAGAGGGCTAGGAATTGGTAGTCTACGAGATTCTAAAAAAGGTGTTAATGCATCGTAATAAGTTTTAAGTAAGTTTTGAAGACCCTCCATCCGATAATCCGGGTCTAAGATTTTTGCAATCAAAAAAACATCGGGAATGTAATTAAAATATTTGACCCATTTACTCAACATCTCATCGATAACTTCACCTAATTCAGAGTTATCGAGTAAAGCACTACAAACAAGTACTATTTGAATACAATGATCAACAAGTATTGAGGACATAGGATAATAAACATCGGATAAAGCCACGGTGACATCGTTAAAAGTCTTTAAAAGGGATATCATATTATAACAATCATCCCACATATGCGAAAAAAAAGTGAAATCGACATCTTCATTATTAAAAATAGTACACAATGCATCTCTATATTCAAATGTATAATTAAGTAATTTATAAGTAGAGTTCCAACAATTTGGCACATCTAATGAAAATTTTTTTGGATGCAATTGATTGGCCTTGCAAAATCTTCGCCATTTTTTTTGAAGCGAATCGTGATTTCGCAGATAAGATATAACACTCCTAATCGGTTGAATTTTAGATTTAAAAAGAGTTAAACCATCTTGAACACATAAATTTAAAATATGACAAATGCATCTAACATGAAAAAATTTGCCGCCAATAGCAGGTGGACAAGTAATTTTTAACAGTTCTAAACTAGCCGTATTAGCGGCGGCATTATCAAATGAAATTGAAAAAATTTTGTTAGTTAAATGATACTCAGACAAAACAATGGAGATTTTTTTCAAAATATTCACCGCCGTATGTTGGCTATCGAACTTTTTATATGCAATTAAATATTTTTGCAAAGTCCAAGAATTATCAATCCAATGGCAAGTAATTCCCATACACTACAAAAAAAATCACAATTTTCGAGGGATTTTTCCCTCGGTTTTAAGGGAAAATCCCTCGGTTTTGGGCAAACCGAGGGATAAACCGAGGGAATATTTCCCTCGGAAATACCCTCCTCGGAATTTTGTTCCGAAGGAAATATTTCCCTCAAAAATATGAAACCGAGGGAATTCCGAGGGATAGATTCCCTCGGAATGTTCTCCGTGCAATCCCTCGGAAATCCGAGGGAACGGTTCCCTCGGATGTTTTATATTTTCGAGGGAAACAAAACCCTCGGAAATTCGAGGGATCATTTTTCCCTCGGAATTCCGAGGGATTTGTTTCCTTCGGAAAATAGAAAAATCCGAGGGGCAACAAATCCCTCGGAATTCCGAGGGATTTGTTGCCCTTCGGATTTTTCTATTTCCGAGGGAATATCCCCTCGGTTTTGTTTTTGTTTTTTTTTTAATATTTTTAATTTCCGAGGGATTTTCGAGGGGTTTTTCCCTCAGATTTAATTTTCTTTTTTATTAATTTTTAATTTTTAATTTTAGTGCCTGTTCAATTATTAAGATTCCCAAAAATTTGAAAAAAGTAATTAAAGAAAAGACAAATAAATAAACCAATCATTATAAAAAATATTTGAAAATTTAAGAATAATTACATACGTTCGATCGACACAGTAACAAAGTTTATATGAACC
>BMAC01000188.1:37068-84431 GCA_014905375.1 Phtheirospermum japonicum
AGCCCCGGTAGTTGCCCTTCGGTTCTGACTATTCGTCTCCAAAGATGAAACGACTTCGTCTCTGGTATTACAGCACCGTAAATACCAGAGCTCCGGCGAACTGGTTGAATATGAACTGAGCTATGAAATGTTATGCTGAATATGAGTATGTATGTTTATGCTTATGCTGTTCCAGGTCGTTCAGGTGTTTTTTTTTCGTATGGAAAGTAAAGTGTGAACTGGAGCTTCTCACCCTTTTATAGGGTTACCACCTGGGAGGTTACAGCACTATTAAAGACGTTCTTAAAAGCACCCAACCACTCAGCATCATCCAGCATGAACCTGGACAGGTTCAGCGTGCTGATGCAGAAGTCAGCCAGGAGTCTGGTCAAAGAAACGTCTCCATGCATCATTAAGACGCATGACTTGAACGGTCAGGAGTTTTTCAGACGTTTGAAAACGTACGTACAGGAGTCAGGCGCGTGAAGGTTCAAAAAGGTAATCAGGGTTGAGCCAGAACCCGAACCCCACACGGACCAACCCAATCGGACCACCCAATAAGGACCAATTGCCCAAGTCCCAAGTCCCAGAGCCCAGGACCCAGGACCCAGGTCCGAGGTCCGAGGTCCGGGTCCGGGACCGGGCTCGGGCTCGGATCCGCTCGGCTCCGCCTTCGGCTACGCCGAAGGCGGACTGGCGAACCCAAGTCCAAGAGCCTGCGTGAACTTCGTTTACACAAAGCCCACAACACTCTCTGGCCCACTCGATGTACATTAAAGAAATGTAATCATTTTTAAACTCTCTTCCACATTGACTAACATTCAATGTGGGATAACCGAAAAAGCATTAAAGCATACCGTTCAACTTTCAAGCATCATTTCTCACTCACCAATAAATGGATTTGAGAAATTCAAGATGCTACGATTATCTACACGACACGTAGAATAATCCTACACAATTCATTAACATGAATTATCGCTGTACCATTTAATTAGAATTAATCCAATTTACAACACATTCATTCCTCCTCTTCCTCCATTCTCACATCCTCCAAGAGGTAGATTCTCCGCCATGATGGTTGAACTTGCTTCCAAAAGATTCCCTTCAGTCGAAGGAAATAGTTGTCTTGGTCTCGTCACTCACTCAATGCTATTGATGAATGGGTTCAATTCTTCTCTAAGGCTTCGTCGACCTTGCATCAACAACAAACAAATCACCGCATCGAGAGGCAAACCAGAAACATTATACAATTATCGACACATAAACATTAACACAAATAAACATCATTAACACATTTGCCATTCCCCGGCAACGGTGCCAAGTTTTGAGCCAAAATTTTCGGTTCCTTTAAAAATTAATTACCGGTCAAACAATACACGTCTACGTTTGAAAAGTAGTTTAAGTTCGCCCACAAGAGAATGGGGTCACTTGTAGACTGGTAAGTTATCTCGGGTGGATCTCTCGAGAAATGGGAATCGGAATTAATGAAGTTTATTATTCTAATATCACAAATTCTATCTAAAACACACGATCAATTTGGGTTTTAGAAATGATTCACCTTCAATAAATTTAAAAATGAAACTATTTGTGATCAGACTGGTCAGGCACTAAGAATCGTTAACGAGGGGGTCTGGAGGTAAATGGTTTTCTTATATCTTTTTATCAAATTATAAAATTTTATTATTACAAATAATTTAAATTTTATATATCATGCATCTCAATTAAGGCATGGAATTTAGAGTGGGATAAGCCCGAGAACAAGAAGAGGTCCAAACAGTGCACAGCCAATAGGCGGAGCGAGCTTGTTGGTCCGAGTACTGGGATGTTGAAGCACACTGGGGGGTATAGATCCACGATTGGTTATTATTATAATATCGTGAGTAAATTTAGATCATAATACATTATTTATTTGTTTATTTAATGTTAGTTATCTGATAATTCTATTTAGATACAGGAGTGGGAGACGAGTGAGTCGACCACTACGTACTAGGTTTTTGTGCGTACGTACAAGAAGGAGTACAACACGTTGGTCGATATGGGATCTAGTAATACTAATGTATGTCTCCTTTTATGTTGTAATTTGTTTTTTTGGTTTTAATATAGAATTTACTAACAACGTGTATTATAGGCAGAATACGAGCTACATATGAATGAGGCACGTGCTTCATCATAAGAACAAGATAATAAGGTTGAACTTGACCTTGTTTATTTACGGAACCGACTGGTTTGAGAAGTTGGTGGTTTCTACAAAGGGCTTTACAAGAAGCAACTCTTCCTCCTCCCAGCACGACAGGACTCAGGTGAGGCAGCACCAGGCGCATCTTCAAACGTAGAGGGAGGAGATAGAGGCCACGAGATGAGCTCAGCAAATGATGGAACAAAGGTACAACAAGTGTGAGCTATAACGTTAGTAGTGGCTGTAGGAGCAACAGTTTCAGGCATACATGAATGCACAAATGACCGAGTTGTTATCTCCATTACAGCAGCACCCACCACATAGGACTCCTCTGATCAGATATTTTTATAAACTTTTGATATTTCTTATATTTTGTTGAACAAATTGAATCATTATAAATTTTAGGTAATTTATGTAATTATTTAATTTTTCTGCTTGTTTATTAATGAATCTTTTTAATTTTTTGTTTTAGTTTGTGAATTTTCTGGGGTATTTTAACTAAAAATAGGGATTAATGATAATAATTTTAAAAAAAACATTTTTTCTTAAAAACCAACTTCTTTATTGCCCTTGGAAAAACTGAGGTCAATAATTCTTTTGGAAAAACCGAAGGCATTTCTACCCTCAGTTTTCTGAGGGCATTGGTGCCTTCGATTTTTCCAAGGGCCTTTTTCCCCTTAGTTTTTCCAAGGGTATACTGCACTCATTTTTTTAAGGGCTATGATGCCCTCAGTTTTACCAAGGGCAATCAGATTCAAATCTCCGTAATACCAAAGAAACGAATATTTTGTAATCCCCTCGAAAAATTTATCGATGGCATATTTCCCCTCGGTAAATTCTAGCAAAGAGGGTTTTACCAAGGGAAAATTTCCCTCGGTATTCCCCTCGGTAAAGTGATTACCAAGGGAGATTTTGTCATTACTGAGGGATTTTTCCCTCGGTAAAACCCTATTTTTTGTAATGGTTAGACTTCTTGATTTATTTTTCTACTTGCCTATTTGAATAAAATGGTTATCCCCACCTCATTTTTTCCTATAATTCCAAAATCAATCAACAACTTATTATATTAATCCTTCAGATAGTCGGCTGCCTTTTAAATTTTAGGTAGTACATCTTTCACTTATTATTATTTTCTTTGCTTCACAATAAATAAGAGCCAAGATCATATATTCTTTCATATTGATTTGTATTTACCAGGACCGAATTTTCAATCATGGTCATCTTTAAGTGAAAATGTTAAGGGTTAAAAGTATTAAACGATTAACATTAATATGATGTCATAACGGATAAGAAGGGTAGAATTTAAAATAGGCAAAGACTTGGGTAAGTCCAGATTAACGGGTCTCTCCCGTTAGGCCAACCCATGACCCGGCCCATACCCGAACCGGTGGGATTATTGTAATTTGACCAAGTATATTAAACCCATTATTCTCCCCCAAACCCTTTTCCCCTTGTACTCTTCCCCCAATTTACGAAGCTCTGTTGATCCACTCCATTTCCATGTAAATAATTGCTCCGATTATACAACACAACACTCTCCAACCTCGCGCACCGCTTTTTGGCGGTGCTCCGCCCTTTGATGGTGGCTCTAGAATCAACAGAGGCAGAGGCCCCCGCCGTGAGCGGCGATGTAGGGATTCAAAACGCTGATTTTCAGTCACGCTCGCCTACCGTTTCTCGATTTTTTTCACCCGAGCACCCGGCGATTTGATTTACCAAAGGTGAGTTCCTTTCGATTTTAACGTTTAAGTTTCAGAATTAGTATTTTAGGGTTAACTATTTTCTGCATTTTAGTGTTTGATTTAGCGCAATTATTTTGATTTAGGGTTTTTGATGAATTTTGGAAAACAATTTCATATGTGATGTTTGTTGTCTGAATGAGTATTGTGAATGCAAGGGTTTTAAGTTTCAGATGGATTTTGGAAAATTAATTTCATATTCTAGCTTGTATAATGCTTTCCTTCTATAATATGTGGTGATATGCAAGACAGAGGCGTATAATTCTTGGGTTTAATTTTGCTTTGCTTTGATTGTGGTGGTTTCATGTATCACATGGATGTACACAATTATTTAATCTATGCCTGTTTTGGGATTTTCTGTAACTTCATTATTTTATGTGCAATATTGTTAGTTTTCTTGGCATTGTCCCGTTTGAATTTAATCATCGATTCATGGGTGGTGTTGTTGGAATGATTTGGCTCATCATGAATGATGTGCATCATTTGTTTGATTTATTTGGTTTCTTTTCTTCACTTCACTGCATGTGTAATATAACATTATAGTTTAGTTTCTTGGTGTTTGATTGAATTAATGATTCTTTGATGATTGCAGTATTCCACGTATGTGGAGGTGCACTGTTATAAATCCCGATTGAATTTTGATACAAGTTTAAATTTCTTGATATTAATTGTAGGTGGGGTCGGGTCGGGCTGAGAATGTGTTTGTTCTAATTATTTCTTGTGATCATAATTTTTGCATCAATTATCATGATTCCATTTTCTATGTACTCGCTGTTTGTTACAAATTTGGTTTGAATTTTGATATAAATTTAAATAGTAATTCTGGATACAGAGCAAGCTAGTAATTGTTGGTCGGGCCGGGAATGAGTTTGTTCTAATAATCCTGTATTCATAATTTCTTGCATATCAAATTTAGCAATGATAAACAAATTGGCGAAGGAGGGTCTGCACATGTATACACGGGGACATTAAAAATGGCCAGGTCATATTTTGTTTCTAATTAATTAATAACGCTATCTCAATTATTGAGTATTCAAGTTTTTTGTTTGATAATACTGAGAATGTTGGCAGATTGTTGCCGTTAAAAGGCTGAAACCTGTTGCGGACAGGGACGCGGATTATGACCGTGAAGTTGGTGTGCTTTCTCGTTTAAGCCATCCCAACATTATCAATCTTATTGGTTGCTGTGCTCACAAGGACACTGAGAGCATATTAAGGGCCAGGTGTTGTGAAACAATTCTCTTGAGCAATGCCAACGACATGAAGAAATAATTGGAGAAAGATGTCATTGAATTTTCAAATTCCAGGAAGGGAACAAAGAAATGATGTACAAGTCTTTCAAGATTCCAATGAGTGGACTTTTTCTGAAGGAATATTTATATTTTGATTAATATGTATCTGTTTTCTATTATGAAGTATTGGAGTATATACTCAGACGTTCTAGTATGTGTGTGAACTTGGTTAGTTGTTGCTGAAATGCAGATGCAGTTGCTAATTTTATATAATGGTGTTGTGTGTTGAACTATTGTAAAACATTGAAAAATATTCTGTATTGGGTTTTATAAAACAATGTATTGGTTTATGTGATATAATGTATTGAGTATTTATAATAAATGTACGATTTTTGTTTTGCAATCACAATAGTTATGAACTATGATTTTTGTCTAGCAGTAAGTACTTTTTGTGTTTTTTTGGTAATTGGTGGAAATTTTTGTCCTCATTTTTTGTAAATTCTTTGATAAAATACTTTGTATTGGTTTTTGTAAAACAATGTATTGGTTTATGTGCTACAATGTATTGAGTCTTTGTAATAAATATACGGTTTTTGTTATGCAATCATAAAAGTTATGAACTGTGATTTGTGTTTAGTAGTAAGTATTTTTTGTGCTTGTTTTTTTTTTTTTGATGATTGGTGGAAATTTTAGTCCCCATTTTTTGTAAACTTCTTTGATAAAATATTTTGTATTGGTTTTTGTAAAACAATGTATTGGTTTATGTGCTATAATGTATTGAGTTTTTTGTAATAAATGTAAAAATTTTTTTATGCAATCACAAAAGTTTTCCTATAATTAAGTAGTTGTTTATGTATTATAAGTTTAAGATTTTTTTTTTTTTGCAATAAGATGTGTTTGTGTTTTTTTATGCACTGTATTTTATTTTTTCAAACACACTGCAAATATATAAACCAATACGATTGAACAGAAAGCCAATAAGTTTGAATACCAAAAACCAACACACTTATCAAATACAAGCATGAAATACCATAAAACATGAAGATATCAAGAAAATAAATATCAAACTATCAAAATACCAATTTACACCAGTCAATGTGAATACATCCTGCTTATTTAATCTTACTCTCAATGACGTTTTACAACCAGTTCTTGTTATATGATTCTGTTTTGTCAAACCGGAGGTGCTGGATCGCTTAGTTCCTTGAGAGGAACACACATAATTCTTTTCAATTATTATCTTATCATCATTCACCCTTGTTGTTGTTTTTCCGAACACTAAAACTAACTTGACGTGCATGGCCACAATACAACTCATATATGTCTTCAAAATTCTTCCTCTTTACACCAATAAGAGAACCACATAAATTTGTGGTATCACCTAAATACAAGAAATGGAAAATATCAAAACGTAAAACAAATATTATTTAGAAATTGTCTAATAATTTCTGACCTTCATCATTCAACAAGATATTATTTATCGATTCATTATCAATGTTACTTCCACCTTCTTCATCACTAGAATCTCGAATTACCTCAGCCCCTGAATTGAACAACAAATTTAATCCCTAAAAAATAAATATCATGCAATCAGAATAACAATATATCACACCTCAAAACTAATACATTATCGATTAATATCTCATAGTTTAAGACGGGCCCCGATGATACTTTACTGTGAAAGTTCCAACTTCATAGAGCAACACAAATACTCATTTCATGCAGTAAGAAGACCAATACATCACAACTCCAAAATATACTAGTTTAATCACTCATAGTTCAAGAACGGGGCCATGATGTTTTTGCTGTAAAAGTTCTGCCATCAACAACAACTAAAACAAATACCATGCAACCAAAAAATCAATACGTCACATTCCAAAAACCTATACAATAATGGAATAATAACTCATCGTTTCAGACAAGATCACTGATATTTTTACTGTGAATGTTTCGACATAACACAACAACAAAACCAAGTACCATGTAGTCTGAACACCAATACATCATAGTTTTAAGACCAATACTATATTACCTTCGCCTATATTGGATTTTTCGCCCATGTATAGTCCCAAATCATCCATCTCGTCTTTGATTTCCTTCTATAGTTTGTAAAATTCTCCAAAACCTGCGAACAGCTACAAAAAGTTCTAGAATTAGGTCGAAACCAAATTGACACAATTAGGTCAAAATCAAATTGATTGTTGAAGAAGTTGTTACCTGGTAATTGAAGGTTTTTCTACGACAAGGGCCTGGCCGCGATGGTTTTTCTACAGTAATTGAAGGCTGACGACGGCGGTGAAGAGAAATGGCCGATGAATATGGAGAAATTGTGTATGGTGGAAAGAGACAGGCCAAAATTTGTGTTGAGCGCCGATGGAGATAGGAGATGGTGGTTGGAGCGATGAAGACGGGAGATGCGTCGATGGTGGTTGGAGCGATGGAGATGGGTTGGGCCTGAGATGCACCGATGGAGAGGAGAGACGCAGAATTCCCGTGATGAATGTCGTGGAGATGGAGAAAATATCCAATTTTTCTGAAAATTTTAATTTAAATATGAACTAAATTGGATCCGGGTGTGGATCGGGTCATGGGTTGGATTAACGGGAGAGACCTATTAATCTGGATTAACAAGAGTCCTGCCCGTTAAAATATAACCAATAATGTGATTTTTAAAGAAGTTATTAAGATTGCAGAATAATTTATATATTTGTTATTTTTTTTATATATTACACGTTTTGTTATTTAAAATTGACGCATTTTTAATATTTTGATATATTCATATTTTTTTATTTTAAATAAACTCATGTAACACAGAGTATTTCTCTGGTAAACAGTATAATACGGTGATCTCCATCATTGTAAAGTGGTATACTAGTTATAACATAGTACAAAATATGGGAAAATGAACTTTTTCGTCCTGTAAGTTGGCCTACTTTGCAATTTAATCCTTTTTTTGGCCTGTTTTCAATTTCGTCCGTTTTCTTTTTAAATATCTGTAATTTCGTCCGATTGTCACTGGAAAAATTGAAATACACCGTAATTTGCTGAGTAGGCGCCGGATTGTGCTGAGTTGTCTTTTATTTTGTGGGAAATTAAGCCATATGGAAATGAATTAAAATAAATTTATTTTTATTTGCCACGAGGCCTAAAAAGAGAAACACATCACAATAAATAAAATTAATCCAAAAAAAATGTGAATTTGCAAAATGAAAATGAAAATGAAAATGTCAGATTTAAAATCTGCAAAATTAATTTTAAATCGTCGATGGCCACAACAATCTCTAGTCAAATCTCATCAAATTCCACCCCTCATTGCGGAGAGGACGTTTGTTACCAGACCCGGCGTCGGACTGGCTCCAGATTGATCGAGGTTTTGGCTCTTTTAATGCGCGCCAGGTGTTCGAGGAATGTCCATGATGCTTTCGAAATTAGGGTCGGCGGCCGCTTGATATGGGTGAACTTCTTCATCAGAGTCGGTCTCGGATTCATGATCTGGGTCGCTGTGGGGTTCTTCGTGGCCGTCGATTGAAGTGGTGGTAAAAGGTGCGTAAATGGCAGGTCTGGGAATTGAACTGTGGGGGGATTTTAAATTACTCAAAGTTGGGCTGATAGAAAGAAAGCGAAGAAGGGGTATTGTGATATGTTGGTAACATAAGATCCAATCACAAACCCTAGATTTAAATCTAATCCCCTCGTGCCTAATCCTCCTCGCCAACTGGATATCTTGGGCATAATCGTAAGCCTCTTAGCATGAATGGCGCAAAGACTGGTGTCCTCAAACAGACCCACCCGATAAGCCTCCGCCACCTCCGGAAGGGCGGCTACAGCTGAACCCTATAATCAAAAATCGTTTTGAAATCCTGGGCAATCTCTCTGACGAGCCTTTGGAATGGCAGCTTCCTGATAAGCAGCTCGGTGCTCTTTTGGTAATTCCTGATCTCCCTCGGCGCCACCGTGCCGGGGCGGAAGCGGTGGGGCTTCTTCGCACCGTCGGTTGCTGGAGCGGATCTCCTGGCCGCCTACATCGCCAGCTGCTTCCTCGGTGCCTTCCCGACGGTGGATTTCCTCTCCGTCTACTTGGTACGCGCCATTGATTATTTTTAAGCTTAAAAAGATGAAATGCGATTGAGTTGAAACATTATTTGTCGAGTGATTTGATGTATCTTTAATTTGCCCCTATTAATTGTTGTTTCATCAAATATTTTTTTTTGGATTAATTTTTATTTATTGTGATGTGTTTCTTTTTTATGCCTATGTGGCAAATAAAAATAATTCTTTTTAATTTATTTCCAAATGGCTTAATTTCCCCCAAAATAAAAGACAACTCAGCACAATTCGGCGCCTACTCAGCAAATTACGGTGCATTTCAATTTTTCCGACAATAATCGGACGAAATTGCAGATATTTAAAAAGAAAATGAACGAAATTGAAAACAGGTAAAAAAAAAAAGACTAAATTGCAAAGTATGCCAATTTACAGGACGAGAAAGTTCATTTTCCCACAAAATATCTAAAATACCCTCGTATTAAAGAAGGTATTTCTTATTTTGCTTCTTCCTCCAATTTTGTAGTAGGTGTATTTGTCTCGATCGACACCATTAGATCTCTAATAATTAGGTAAAACTTTTATTTTTCTTTTCTTTTTTTTTTTTGAACTTGTGAAAATTAAGAATTCCATGCTTTAATACATGGAAGTAGAGAAGTGGAGTCCAAACTTTTTCTCATTTGGCTTTTTTGTAAAAAAGAATTCAAAAAAAAAAAAGAAAAGAAAGAAAGAGAGAGAGAGAATTTGAGAATAAAATAAGAAGAGATTGTGAAGGTTTTGTTAATTATTGTTGTGGTGAAAATGTCAGGGTTAATGTGATGGTATCATCGCATCCGAACGGGCAGCCACACGATGTAGCGGCGGCCAGCGGTTATCCGTCCATGTGTGCGGTGATTGTTTATATTTTAAGGGTTTGGGAGTTGGGATAGGAAAAGGGAAATTAGTTTTTGTCTCTCCTAAACCAGAAGATTCTAGAGATCCCGCAGTCCTTCAGGCGTGCGATATAAATGAATATGTTGCTGCAAGAAGATGAGGGTAGTGCTTCTCCATTTACCTTTTTTCAGTTACCTTAATCCTCGTGAGTCATGATAGTATTTGTAATTATCCCTAATAATTATAGTAAGTATGAGACCTTCAGTTATTAATTATTACTTAACATACACTGCGAAATCTCAAAAAACTACTCGTGGATCCAGAAAAGCATGCATCAAATATAACATGTCACATAGGATCATAGGGGCATAAATAATCAAATGACTCCTTGAGTCTCATAAGCCATCAAGGCCCCACAATTGTGGTGTAGCGGACTTTGGCCTTGCAGCGCTAGCAATAACGCATCATCAGAGATCTTGGTAGTACTCACCATCCTAGCAAGCCTAACTGTGGAGTTAATCGGAAAACAAAGAAATAAAGTAAGAAATAAATGAACAAGAGATTGAGGAACTAACTCTTAGATTAATAACCTCGGAACTCATTCGTATAATACAAAAGGACGAGTGACCTATTCAACCCTAAGGTTAGGGGGTTTCCCCTTCTACAGGCTACTCTACTAACATAGCCCACTATACGGCCCACAAACAGGCACAGAAAAATCGCCTAATTAAGCAACCTACTTACCTAATCCACACTCAACCTATAAGGAGACTGCCTTTAACACCCTTATTAAGAAAGGAATATACAAGGAATCTCAGTGCGAATAGGACTATCGGATGTGCTTATAGATATGCAAAGTCGGATTAACCAAGTGTCTGCTAGCTCCTGTGTGCTGATGGGCTAACCTAGTCGGCCCATGGTGCCCACGTGCCGCATGCGTGTGGATGCACCTTCCTCTTCGGGAAGGTCAGGAAGTGCACTTGCCTTATGCACATCCCAGCGACGAATGCGCGTAGGCGTTTGATCCTATGCCCCAAGTCTTTAATCACTTTTGCACAGTGTGCATATCTCTTGCGCCAAATCTTGCATGCCGACATATGCGTGTCATCCTTACTAGCTAGCTTTCAGAGTCCCTCGACACGACTATCCATGTTGAGTAGCCTCTTGTCCATCCTGGCAAGTTGCTCGCCTATCTTAGCAAGGGATCGGCATAGTTCGCCAATGTCACTACTGCAGAAATCACCTTTTAAGGCGATTCTGGGTGTGCATTTACGGTGGTTTTGGAACCGCCATAGAAATCATCATTGTTGTTATTTACGACACTTGAATCGCCGTTAAAAGTGACACCTTTTAAGGCCATTTTTGAACCGTCGTAAAAAGCAGACCTTTTAACGGCAGTTCAAGTGTCGCTTTTAACGGCAGTTCAAGAAATGATGCTTGTAGTTCAAGCAATAAACACACACCTTCATAACTTCAGACTCGTGAATAATGAGGAAAATAAAAACATATTCAGAAGAATAAGTTCAAAACACAATCACAAAGATTCATTAACACAACAACATAAAACACTCTTTTGGGGAAAAAGTTAAAAAAACTAACATTAAACTCAATTCACTCCACTCCAAACTACAATCCCACGAATTGCTAACTAAAACACTGACATGAAGATCACATACTGAAATACCAATCAATTCCAATTAGTTATTTCTAAATCAAGCCAATAACAATTCAGAAACAGATCAAATTCAACATAAACTGAAACCCTAGCCAACAGATCCACAACCCAAAATATTAAATTACTTTTACCATTCATTAATTCATTTATATTACCTTCTTGTAATTCTTCACCGGTCGTCCTCTCGTCAAAAACCCGAGATAATTTCCACTCTAGGGGCGCAGGTGGACCCGCCGCAGCTGATGCCACCTCTCCACCGTCACCACCACCGTTCATTCTTCTCGAACACCCAAAAATAACCCGGAATCAAAGCAACAACAATAATATATATATATATATATATATATATATATATATATATATATATATATATATATATTTATATGTGATACGGGCAAAAATGTCCATACGTAATATTAGTTGATATATGAAGGTATTTGTGGTAAGCGACCTCATTTCCTGGAAAGGATGTTCTTTTGGGAGGTGAGCGAGCTGAATGGTCTCTTTGGAGAAGTGGGCGAGCTGGTTGGTAGAGTAGCGATCTGGAGTATGAGGATGAGTTTTCATATAGGGTCGCGACCTCTTATGTTTGTGATGGGTGATAGAGCTCGATCTTGGGCTTTATGAATATCAAGCCTACGGGCTTAATGTGAGTGATTTAAGGTGTCTTGGTGGACTGTATGGAAAGAATAATGGGTCCAGGCCTAATCTGGTAATTTAATGGGAGATTTATTGTTTATGGGAACTTAGCATATAGGAGGAATCCTAATTCTAAGTCAGTTGTGGTATTTATGGAATTGTGATGGGAGAAGGAAACTCTTGGATTGTGGAATACTTCTCTTGTCTTTATAAAAGGAGGTGCATACCTATCATTATTTTAATTTGATCTTGCTTTTATCATAGTGTGAGCGTTTTGAATTATAACTTGCTTTTGACTTAAGCATCGGAGGACCTTGACGGTTCGAAATTCGACCGGTCCGAGGTGCTGTTTTGCAGGACCGGCTAGGACATCAGAAGGACTTTTGAAGGTTTAGCAGATCGCTGTGACGTGTTTGGAAGTTGTTTCAGGTCGCTGATCTCACATTTTAGATTAGTACCTGATATTCTTAGTAACCCAATCGTTTTGGATTTATCAATATGGAAAATCACAAATGAACATGTTCTCAATACGTTGGTTGAGCACGTAATTATTGACCCACATTTGTCGATATTGGCAGCTGCCTTTGTTATGCGAGTTATCGTGACGAGGACAAGGAACCAGTTACCAAAAATATAGTTCGTTTGAATGATGATCCTCTGTTGGACAAAGTTGTGAAAAATCAAGACACGGATATAAACGTGATGCGTGGGGCCTTGAGCATTGTGCTCGGGTATTGGATGGATAGTGACTACTATGAAGACATGCTATAATTCGCTAAAATGAGGAGATGTTCATTTGAGAAAACACATTTTGTGTATTTGAAATCACTAATGAAATATGACAAGCTACTATTATCAAAGCGTTTGGTTGTCCTTTGCTTCTAACTATTTAGAACCCCTTAAAAAGAATACAACTGTAATAAAGAAAAAAACATGCATTAAGATTTGTAGAAAAAAATAAAAAAGATTGCAAAACAAAGAAAATGAACCGTCTCTTACAATTGCAATAATGGACCAGATCTTGGATTATAATTACAAAGAACGAAAAGATACAGTAACATAAAAAGGCTGAGATGCTCCTAATGACCAGCAAATATTATCAGCAACTATAATATGCTTGTTTTAAGATTTGCCTCTGTAAACAAAAAAAGCATGAATCTAGTGAAAATAATGGAGCCTAACTCTACACTATTCACCTTCAATTTAAAATAGGCACAAAAACCCACTGCACAAATATAATTTTTATCACGCAATACAACTCTTATTCTTGAAACTGCAAGACCTGAGTCATACATGAATTGTCTTATACGTGTGATATAAACTTAAGACAATCACAACTACTCAGGAATGTATATATACACACACACACGTAAATCATTGCCAGATCCAACAAAGACATGATATAACCATAAGTACTTGATACGGATCAAAATGTTCATACGTGATATTATTTGATATATGAATATATTTGTGGTAAGCGACCTCATCTTTTAGAGAGGGTGTTCCTCTGGGAGGTGAGCGAGCTGAACGGTCTCAGGGAAGAGCGAGCGAGTTGGTTTGTGGATTAGCGACCTGGAGTATGAATAAGAGTTCTCATATAAGTTCGCAACCTTTTGTGTCTTGTGAAGTGTTTTAGCTCGGTTATGAGTTTTGTGAATATCAACCCTGTGGGCTTAATATGAGAAGTGTATATAGTTCTGGGTGGGCCGTATGAAAAGAATAATGGGCTCAGGCCTATTACAGTAAGAAATTCATTGTTTGTGGGAACTTAACATATATGAAGAATTCTAATTTTGAGTCGGTTGTAGTGTCCTGGTATTTATGAAATTATGGTGAAAGAAGGTAACCCTAGACCGGGTGGTACTTCTCTTATCCCTTTAAAAGGAGGTGTATATTTCTCAATATACTTATCATATTATTACCACCTTATATTGCTTTATCATAGAGTGAGTGTTTTGAGTTGAGTTGTGACTTACTTTTGACTTAAGTATCGGAAGGCCTAGACCGGACTCGAAATCCGACCCCATCCAAGGCGTTGTTTTGCAGGACCAGAGAGGTCGCTAGAAGATTCGCGGAAGACTTAGCAGGTCGCTGTGACGTATTTGGAGCATATTTTAGGTCGCTGATCTCTATTTGAGGTTAGTACCCCATATTCTTGGTAACCAATCGATTTGAATTTATCAAGTGGCGCCGTCTGTGGGAAAGAGAGACATCGAGTCCTTGAGTGAAAGGCGTGAGAAAATTCACAAACGAAATATGAAGGATAACATAATACCTAGAACCTTGCACTATGGTTCTGAGTCGGACAAACAGAAAAGGAAGACAAGGATGGCGGGTGCCGATGAAGAAGACGTGATGAAAGGCAGACAGACATCTCCACAGGTGGATCCGACATTCCAGAGCTTGGATGGTGCGACACCACCCTCCCCAAAGTGTCGGGATGGAAAGGAACCAGCGGAAAGCTTCAGGACACCGGAGGTGGTGGCGCAGAAAGTAATCCATATATAGGGACGAAAGAGTGGAAGGACTTACACAAGGATAAGCCTTGTCAGATTAACAAGGGGATTCTTAGAGGGGCTTATGGATTTTGTGCCTTTGGAGAAACAGGAGGAATTTCATAAGTATCTGGAAAGCGGGCTGGGTACTCGGAAAGAGAAGAAGGAAGATTTTAACGGCGAGAGGGAGGAGAATTCGGTAACTGAGAAGGCGAAACAAAACGAGGGATCTCTTTCTAAAAGATCTCTTCGGGGGAAGAAAGGGCAGGGTAAATGAAAGCATGAGGACACCTCCAGTCTTACCTCGGAGTTCAATACTCATAGGCATGGACACAGGAGGAAGGGGATAAAGATACGGCGAAGTCATTCCTAACACCGAGGTCGCGGACATGGCAGACATATTAGTGAGAGTGAAACCCATACCTCGAGTACGGATGGTGAATCTCGAGACAAAATTCGTAAAACTCGTGGCGGATACAAGGAGGGAAAAGGTGAGAATGAGATAGGGCCAGGGAATAAAGCTCTCAGAGACTTGCAGGAGGCCATGTTGAAGTTACAGAAGCGAGTGGGCGGAGAAAATTTTGACGGAGATGAGGGACATCCCTTCTCGGAGGATATGTTGCAGGCCGCAGTACCTAAGGATTATAAGGCATTGGAGTTTCAGTATCGGGGAACGACGGATCCAATCGAGCATTTGCAGCTCTTCGAGAACGCGAGAATGTTGCATAATTATTCGGATGCTGCGGCGTGCCGAGCTTTTGTGTCCACTTTGAGCGGAATTGCACAGAAGTGGTTTTATCAGTTGCCGAGGGGAAAAATTACAAGTTATCAGGTGCTGCGAGCTGCATTCTTAAAACAATTTTCCAGCGTGAGGCTGAGTGCGAAGACGGCACAGTCGCTTTTTAGTATGGTACAGCGACCTGATGAGACGTTGAAGCAGTAGATTTACTAGTACCACCTGAGCCAAACTTTTGTCTTCCTTTCAAAATTAAAATCCAGTTAAACAGTGCGCGTCTACTTTTGAAAGGGTTTTAGTTCGCCCGCAAGAGAACGAGGTCACTTGTAGACTTGGCAAGTTAACTCGAGTCAATCTCTCGAGGAAGACTAATCGGAAGTTGTTTTTGTGTTTGTTTATACGAATGAGAAAATAATAAAAATGCTATGCTAAACACGCGGACAAAGGGTTTTGGTGTGATAATCGTAATAACTAAAACGAAGAAATAAGATTTATGCTACTAGCAATTTAAAACTATTCTTGCAAAGAGGGCGTTAATCTCTATGCAAGAACTTTAATTAAAGTTTATAAAGATTTAACAACGAAATGCAACTCTTAAAAGATTAATAAAGTGGGGGTCTAGGGCCTTGGAATCGTCTCCACGACCACTTGGGCAATTCATCGTTCATCGAACACTTAGTCTACGAGTAGGGGTTGTCAATCCCAACGTATAGATTAAACGCCCGATAACTCCAAGTGATGGTTCTAAACGATTCCCGGCACTAGACCCGTAAGTTCTAATTAACAACCATTGACAAATCTAATATCATAAATACAATATTCAAATCACGATAATGCAAATTAACTAGTTAACGCTAAACGAATCCTCACGAAACCGTTCATAAGAAACCAAGAACAATAATCCAAACATAATATCACAAGATCATAATCTAAACAAGAATTACAAAAATGAAATCCAAACTAATTAACAAGAACAGGGTTTAGAGTTTACTAAACTGTGAGAAAACTCTATCATGACACTACGATGAATCCTTGCCAACTCCAGCTATTACGGAGATAAGATGAACCACGCTGTGATTTTAGAAGCTTGTCACAAACCTCCAATTCCAACGATTAACGATAGCCAATCTAACATCTATCTAAGATCTAAAAACTAAAGTTTTAATTGGAAAAAGGGAAAATAGAATGTAAAACGATTAAAGAACACTCATGGGTTGTAATCCCCAAGAGGTTAGAGATCGTCTTCTCGACCCGGTTTATCACGAACCGGACGAGGGATTATTGGTCTATGGATGGGTTGTGTATGGTGTTTTTCATGTCTCTGAATGTGGCTGAGTTCTTGGCTTTTTGTAGCCATCAAATAGCCCTTCCGTAACCGAGATTCTCCACAAAATCCAAGTTTGTAACGCTTTTGTCCGATCGGATGGTCTCCCAGTCCGATTGGAGGGATCTTTCTGCCAGATTTCTAACACTAGGTTTTGACACTGGGTAATCCAGTGTGGATGACATACCCAGTGTCAGCTGCAATGTACCAAATCAGGGCCCAATTTCTTTGAAACTCCACTCGCGGGCCCAAACTCGTCCACCTTAACACCGAAAGACTTAAAAATACCTAAAATAACCATAAAATATGGTAAAATAAATCGGAGATATATATACGAAAATATGCTAAATCAATCCAACTTATACCCAAAATTAACAACAAATCTAACTGAAACACTAGCCAAATATACAAAAATCGTGATAAATACGTGCGAGTCACCACCCTAGAGGTACCTATGGCTACAGACGAGATGAATGCCGGAGCCCTGCATCAGGGACTAAGAAGGGAGGATCTATGTAAATCCTTGGTCAAAAGGAGGCTCGGACATATGACGAGGTCTTGGCGAGGTACCATAAGTATGTACAGGTAGAAGAAGCTGAGGAGGAGCATTGGGCGCATTTTGGTCGAGAGGACGCGGATCCGAGGGGAAGTGTGGGGAGAAGTGAGTTTAGAGGGGAGTTGAGGAGAGAGCCTAGGAGGGTAGTGCGCGGGATCTTAGCCACGAATGCGATAGTTAGTGGAAAGCAGGAGGAGAATATACAGAGCTATAGAAGTGAATATTTCACACCATTAGCCTACCCGCGGGCTAAGGTGTTTTCCATTATAGAGCGTTTGGTGCCTAACGCTATAAAATGTCCAGAATATCGCACACCGATTCCTACTCATCCCAAAACTAACTCTTTCTATTTATTTCATAACAATTATGAGAATTTTACCGAAAGTTTCAGGCACCTCAAAGAAGAGATAGAGAGGCTTATAAGGGCTGGGCATTTGGAGGAAGTGATTTACAAGGATAGAGAGCCCAAGGAGTAGGGGCAACCATTGCCTCCACCTCCACCGAGGGATCCACCTCAAAATCAGGACGCGAGATGACCACAGCAAGGAAATCCAGAACACAATGGTCCACGAAGAAATAAGGGAAGGATAAACAAGATCTCGGGCAGACCCACTGATGGAGATACCAACAACGCACGCAGGAAGCATATTAGGTCAGTTCACTCAGGAACATGGGAGGTCGCTAGTGTGAGTCGTCAATCTCAGATGATGGGACCAGTCGTCTCTTTTGGCCCCAACGATCGACGCTGGTTATAAGAGGATCACAATACCGCGCTGTTAATTGAGGTCGAGATAGCAGGGTACGTCGTTAATAGAATCTTTGTGTATAATGGAAGCTCGGTGAATATCATCTACACAGATTGTCTGGAACAAATGGAGTTGGAGAGAAAGGTGTGACCTGTGAATACACCTATATATGCGTTCAATGGGGCACAGGTGAATACTGAAGGAGAGGTAACGCTGACAGTGGTATTAGGAAAGGAGGAGTTACGAGTGGAGAAGAGTTTGAAGTTTTCAATAATTCGAGGAAGGTCAGCTTATAACGCTATATTAGGTCGACCTGCCCTCAATGCATTCCAGGCGATAACATCGACCTATCACATGAGTATTAAATATCCGGTGGGTGACAAAGTAGGGGAAGTTATTGTAGAGCAACAGGTCGCGAGATCATGTTATCAGATGACGATCAGGAGAGGGTTAGTGGAGAATAAGCGTGAAAGGGGTGATGCTCGACCCGAAGGAGTGCTCAATGCAAAGAAGATGAAGGAGCAGGAGAATTTTGTACAGCCGAATGAGGAACTGATGGAAATTTCGCTGGAGGAAGGTCGCCCGGAGTATATTACAAGGGTGGGGACCTTAATACCTGAGATATTGAAGGATGAGCTAGTAAGGTTACTAAGGGAATTTCTGGTTATGTTTGCATTCAGAGATGGAGAGTTAAGAGGAGTGTCCTCGGAGGTCGCACAGCATCATTTAAATGCGGATCCAGAGGCAAGGTTGGTGAAGCAAAAGAGGAGGCATTTCGGGCCAGAGCTGGATAAGGTGATTGAAGAAGAAATCCAAAACTTGCTTAAGGCAAGTCATATAAGGGAGATTCAAATTCCTGAGTATTTGTCCAATGTTGTGATGGTACCAAAGCCGGCACAAAAGTGGAGGATGTGCATGGATTTCTGCAATCTGAATAAAGCTTGCCCAAAGGATCACTACCCCTTACCTCGCATCGACCAGTTGGTGGACTCAACTTCAGGGTGCGAGCTGTTGAGTATGATGGATTCTTCACAGGGGTATCACCAAATACCCATTGCAAAGGAAGATCAGCCTAAAGTGAGTTTTGTTACGTCTATGGGAACCTATTATTTTGTGTCCATGCCCTTTGGGTTGAAGAATGCTGAAGCGACCTATCAGAGATTGGTGGATGGGATGTTTAAAGACCTGCTGGGATCCACCATGGGGGTTTATGTTGATGATATACTGGTTAAGAGCAAGAAAGCTGAGTCCCATGTGGAGGAATTATGAAACACATTTGTTATATTGAGATAATACGGGATGAAACTTAATCCAAAGAAGTGTGAGTTTGGTGAACGGTCAGGGAAGTTTTTGGGCTATATGGTGACAGAGCGAGGAATTGAAGTTAATCCAGAGAAGGTGCGAGTTGTCCTGGAGATGCCACACCCTCGCACAGTGCGTGATGTGCAGGTGCTTACAGGTCGAATTGCAGGTCTTAGTCGTTTCATTTCCAGGTCGGCAGAGAGAGGCGTCCCATTTTTCAGGGCACTTCGGAAGGGATCCAAGTTCGAATGGACGAAAGAAGCTGCGGACGCGTTTTAGGAGCTAAAGAAGTATTTGGCCGAGATACCACTATTGACCAAACCAATGCCTGGAGAGGGTCTGTTCTTATATATATCGGTAGGCGAGGTCGCAGTAAGTTCGGCATTGATCAGAGAAGAGGCAAGCACGCAAAGGCCTATCTATTATATCAGCAGGATGTTACGGGGATCAGAGTTGAAGTATTCTGAGTTGGAGAAGGGGAGTTTTGCATTGATTTGTACAGCGAGGAAACTGCGACCATATTTTTTGAGCCACAGAGTGAAGGTGCGTACTAACTTAGCTCTTAAGAAGGTTTTGAATAACCCAAATGTGTCTGGGAGATTGGTGAAGTGGGCTGTAGAGTTGAGTGAGTATGATGTGGTTTATGAGCCAAGGTTGGCTATCAAGGCGCAAGTGTTAGCAGATTTCTTACAAGAGATGGCACGACCAGCTGATGTGGAAGAGGAGGTAAAAGCGTGGACGTTGTATACGGATGGCTCAACTATGGTGACGGGAGTCGGGCTCGGTATTGTGTTAGCCATCCCAGAAGGGCAAAATCTGGAGTTCGCAATTAAGCCGGGATATAAAGCATCCAATAATGAGGCTGAGTACGAAGCTGTGTTGTAGGGTATTAGGATGGCCAGCGAGCTGGGAGCATGAAAGTTGTGGGCATACACGGACTCTCAGTTGATAGCCCGTCATTTCGATGGTTCCTTTGAAGCTAACGAGGAGCGGATGGCAGTGTATTTAAATAAATTACGTGAAGAGGTAGCAAGCTTTGAGGAGTTTAAATTGGAGCACTTGCCGCGAGCTGAGAACACTTGGGCTGATCAGCTTGCTCGAATAGCAGGAGCATTAGGGACTTGTGATACTTGGAAGGTCACATTGATGGAGCTGGGCTATAGTAGCGTGGAGAAAGGGCACGAGGTTATGTTGTTAGAGGTGAGGGATGATTGGCGCACACCTATATGGTATGTCCTTGTCAAAGCAAAGGAGGGTGCATAGAGACTGACCACGAAGGAGACCAGAACAGCAGCTTGTTTTTGTGTAATAAATGAGGAATTGTACAAGAGGTTGCGCTTTGGACCTTTCTTGAAGTGTTTGGCTAAAGAACGAGGATTGTAAGTGCTGGAGGAAATACATGAGGGGTATTGTGGTGACCACGCGAAGGGAAAGGCGTTAGTAGGCACAACGTTGCGGGCTGGTTTCTTTTGGCCAAGGATGAAGGCTATGGCTGGCGAGATGGTACGAAAGTGTAAAAAGTGTCAAATACATGCTCCGATTATTCACATACCGGCCGAAGAGATGATAATTATGAGCTCGTCGTGCCCGTTTGCTCAATGGGGGATTGATATTGTGGGTCCTTTTTCCAAAGACCTCGGGTAACAAGAAGAATTTAGTGGTGGCGGTCGATTATTTTACGAAGTGGGTGGAGGCCAAAGCAGTTACAGGGATAAGCGAACAACATATAATGGATTTTATTCTTAATAATATATTTTGCAGGTTTGGTGTACCTCGAGTGTTGGTATCTCACAACGGGACCCAGTTCAATGGGAGAAAAATTAGGAATTGGTGCAAAGAGATGGGGATGAAGCAGCGATTTACTTCTGTGGCACATCCCCAAACCAATGGGCAAGTGGAGGTTACTAACCGAATAATTGTGCAGGGACTTAAGCTGCGATTAGAGAAGATAGGGGGGCTTTGGGAAGAAGAGCTCGTGTCAGTCTTGTGGGCCTATCGAACAACTCCCTGAACCTCCACGGGAGAGTCTCCGTTCAGTTTGGTATATGGAATAGACGCGGTTACTCCGATAGAGATAGTAGGCGGCTCGCAGCGGCTGGCAAATTTTAATGTGGAAGAAAATGAGAGATTATCTCGGGGAGCGATTAAGAAAATTGATGAGATACGAGATAGAGGGGCAGCTCGGGTTGAATGTTACAAACAAAAGATACAAGCTGCCTTCAATAAACGAGTCAAGTATCGCTGTTTTCAAGTTGGCGACCTGGTATGGAGACGAGCTGATGCATTGCGGATGACTAAGAAGTTGGAACCGAACTGGGTTGGACCATTCAAGATAGTGAAAGTGTTGCGAGGTGGCGCATATATACTAGAGGATGCAGCTGGAAAGTTCTTGCCCAGAAGCTAGAATGTGTGTCACTTGAAAAGATATTATGCCTAGAGGGCGGACTAGCGTGTGGTGGGAGAAGGTAACTCTGGACCGGAGGGCACTTCTCCCTCACGATAGCTCGTTGTGATTGAAAGTGAAGAGTTGTGTTGTGGTGTGGCGGTAGAAGGTAACTCTGGACCATAGGGCACTTCTCCCACACGATAGCTCGTTGTGATTTAAAGTGAAGGGTTGTGTTGTGGTGTGGCGGGAGAAGGTAACTCTGGACCGGAGGGCACTTCTACCGCACGATAGCTCGTTGTGATTTAAAGTGAAGGGTTGTGTTGTGGTGTGGCGGGAGAAGATAACTCTGGACCGGAGGGCACTTCTCCCGCACGATAGCTCGTTGTGATGAAAAGTGAAGAGTTGCGTTGTTGTGTGGTGGGAGAAGGTAACTTTGGATCAGAGGGCACTTCTCCCGCACGATAGCTCGTTGTGATTGAAAGTTGGGAAATTCTCGTGATATATAATAAATGAAGTTGCGCGAGTTGTTTTGATTCTTAAGTGGCTGTGATGTATTATTTGTGATTTGGAGTGATATGCTTGATTTACGTGTTCTTATGTGTAATTTTATTTGGCGAGCTAATACGTTTTGAAAGTTATTTATATTGTATTTGAGTTATGTTTCGATTATTCTTAGGATCTGCTGATCCTACAGGCAGGAGTTTGGTTGATTGAATTCTCGAGCGACCTATATTAGTTTATGGGTTTATCTTACATGAAGTTTGTGATTTGATTTTTATACAAATGATAAGTGTAGGATCGCACATAATCGGGAATTGGTAAACTTAAGTGTGTATCAAAATCAAGAGATGTCTGCAGGGATGAAAGATTATTTTCAGAAACAAGTAAATTGTTTACACAAATAGCGAGCAGGAGTACAAGTTTTTCAGACAGTGTTTTCGGGAACAGAAGTTAAGACCGGGGGATTTGAGGTGCTGGGCTCAGACTCGGGGAGTAGATCGTCCAAGGGTGCCTCCAACTCAGAGAGTAGCCCAGTAGATAGGACAACTCGGTTTTGGCATGATAACCACCACTTCGTGTCAATTAGCTGTGTCCAATCGCCTTTGAAGCTGCTGAAGGGGGTAAGTTTGTCGATGAGGGCTTTGACGTTGGGGATGTAGGAGACATTCAGCGCGGCGACCTCTTCTTTGATCATATCAGCAGCCGTGAAGAGCCATTCCTGAGCACCGGCAGCCATCAACCCAAAGTAGATGGAGGACTTCTCGTATGCCTCTACGAGCTCTTTCCTGTAGGCCTCGATTAAATTCCTGCCAGTCGTACTTGTGAGGAAGGTCCGCGGACCTTCAGCCATGCCCTCCTTGAGAGCTGTTGTAACTTGTTCTTGGAGCTTCTGATTTTGCAGTGTGAGCTCCTCAGTTTGTTTCTGTGTGTCCTTCAGTTCACTGCCTATGCGAGCTGCCTCATCCTTCAAGCTGTTCACTTGACTCTTCAGGATCGCTATTTCCTCCTCGTGAGCCTTCAACAGCTTGACCGAGCCGTCCAGTTCTCCTTGGTTAGCGATAGCTGCCGCGTTTGTTGTTCTGTCTCGGCGGTCTCGTCGATTGTTTTCTGGAGCTCGCTCTCCACCGATCGGGTCATTAGCTCTTCAAAAAGTTTGGAGAACAGGGGATCCAGCTGTACCGTAATATCTTATAAGGGATTTGCAATTGGGGTTATATTAAAAGGAAGGGTTTTGGAAGTTTACCTGTTTGTTTACGCGCTCCTTGAGGAAGGCTTGGATATCTTTGACAATCTCTCATTTAGCCAATCCTTTGCTCAGATCAAGTGAGCTGGTGGAAGTTGCAGTGTGGGCTTTTTGAAGACAGCGACGTTTTGGCTCAGGAGGTGGGCTTGGACTTCTGGCAGGCGGTTTTAGTCGGCGTTTTCCCTTCGACTGTTGGTATCTTTTTATTATTGGGATCTCTTCCACGTCATCGTCAGCCTCTGTCCCAAAAGCCCTATTTAATGCCTCATCCACATTGATCGGAGGAGGCACCGGGGCAGCTGAGGGCTGGGGAGAGGATTATTTCATGGTCGCCTCGGCGCGCGACGCGGCACAAGTGTTGATAAATGCAACTGCAATGATAAAAAGAGTTATTGTTATTTAGTCTTAAATGGTGAGTAGTGATGTAAATTTGTAAGGCTTGGAAAACCTACCAAACTCAAGTTCAGTAAGGTTCAGATCTGGTTCGACTTGATAAGAGTCGATACCCACATATCGGAACACATCAGACCGGCTTGTAAGCAGCATCAAGTCAAATGGGCGCTTACTCCATTCCGCGAGCTGATCAGAATATTTGTTGTATAGAGAAGGAAGGTATTTCGGGCTGGGAATAGGAGATTGTTTTGGAGTGTGGTATTGTAGCTCAGTGGGGAAGGGCCATTCCTCAGTATTGTGTATAAAGAAAAAGTTTTTCTTCCACTCGGGCACTTTGTTGGGAGGGTTCACTAGGAAGCGAGCTTTTCCAGTGCGAGTAGAGAGGTAGAATGAATGGCTTTAGTATTTTATTTGAAAACAAAAATGGAAAAGATCTAGGTCGGTTTGTATCTTATAGTATTTACATAGTATGATGTAGCTCGATAAGTATCTCATGGAATTAGGTGTCAGCTGAAGGAGGGGTATTTTGTACAGAAGGGCGGTGTGGATATAAAAAGGGTGTGGAGGAAATTTGAGGCCTTCCCTCAGTAATGCATCAAAAAAATTAATATGATTGGGAGGAGGTTTTAGGGTGTCCAAATGGAGGATGTCGGGTAGGACCATCTCTGCGGTCTGGGGAAGGTTAAGAACTGGTTTAAATTCTTTGAGTTTTTCCGGGTCGGGGAGGAGCCAATAGTTGTCTTTGGTCTCTTTGGTTGTGAAAGCAGAGGGGCATAGGTCGGTAGCTTTCACATTGCGAGCTAGGGTCACTAGGTTCTCTATGAAATGCTCGCAGGGTGGTGGATTGCTGGGTTTTGGCAGAGGTATCCCTTCTGGGATAGTTACGAGGGATAGAGGTTCAGACGAGTTTTCGGATATGTTATCTATTAAAGCCTGGGCCTCGGTATGGGTTCTAGTTTGGGCTTCTAATTCTGCCCAACTGACGTCGCCTTCCGGCTCATCGCGAATGTTGGGAGGGGGTGAATCTAGCTATTTTCGTCTTCTCTTAAAAAGATAAGGGTTTTCAGTGGGGTTTGAATCAAGGGAAAGGCTTAGGTTTTGAGAATCGGTGTTCGAGGATGCTAATTTCATCAAAACCAGGGGAGGGGATAACACAGAACAACAATATCTCAGCAGATGCAATTATATTTCTAACAAGTGAGATTAAAATACTATAATAAGAGAAGAGATCTGGGGACTTACACATTTTCGGAGAGCTGGAGGTCGTTATCAAGTGGGGTGTTGTTGATAGATTTTTGAACGTTCGCAGGATGACAAGCTTTTTTGCAGAGCGAAAATGGCGATTTTTGATTATAATTGTGTAAAGTGAGAAATGAGGGAGATGAAATGATTTTTATGTGTTGGGCGGCGGAAAGCTGATGGGACAGATTGGAGCGGGAGTTGGTAAGGTTTGTTTGGAGAATTTTTTGGGCCCACCATGTTTATTATACTACGAGAAAGTGAGGGAGTGACACGTGCCCGACACAATGTCAGGTTGCATTTAATGAAACTTAAAGGGGATTGGATGTATAAGAAGAGGCGTGTTTTGACTTTTGTGGTTGTTTATGATTGCGTTTTTGAGTATTACTTGAGTCCAAATATGATTCAGGTCGGAAGATAACAGTAGTATGGTTTCAGTTCGTTATATACAGTTGGGGACTTGGTCTGGGTACTTGCAGGTCGTCCCTCGCGAGGTGATCATTCTATCTTAAAAGAAGCGAGCTCCGCGAGCTGAACTTTTTCAGGTCACAAGTATATTTGGTAACTTACAGTGGTGAGGTGTGTAGCTCGGTTTGTTGAGTTATGTGATTCTGAAGTGTGGTTTGGTAAAGTGGAGTGGTGATTTATTTATGTGCTTATGTTTTAATGTTATTTTTATTGGTTGTTGTGCTCTTTTAATTATGTTTTACATGCCCTACCTGATTTCGTGGCTTAATCAGCTCGAACATGGGGGACTAGCTGATACAGACAAAAATATCCACACATGATATTATTTGATATATGAGTGTATTTGTGGTAAGCGACCTCATCTCCTAGAGAGGGTGTTCCTCTGGGAGGTGAGCGAGCTGAACAGTTTCAGTGGAAGAGCGAGGGAGTTGGTTTGTGGATTAGCGACCTGGAGTATGAGGAAGAGTTCTCATATAAGGTCGCGACCTTTTGTGTCTTGTGAAGTGTTTTAACTCGGTTATGGGTTTTGTGAATATCAAGCCTGTGGGCTTAATATGAGAAGTGTATATAGTCATGGGTGGGCCATATGGAAAGAATAATGGGCTCAGGCCTATTACAGTAAGAAATTCATTGTTTATGGGAACTTAAAATATATGAAGAATTCGAATTTTGAGTCGGTTGTAGTGTCCTTGTATTAATGGAATTATGGTGAAAGAAGGTAACCTTAGACCGGGGGGGGTACTTCTCTTATCCCTATAAAAGGTATATATTTCTCATTATACTTATCATATTATTACCACATTATATTGATTTATCATAGAGTGAGTGTATTGAGTTGAGTTGTGACTTGCTTTTGACTTAAGCATCGGAGGGCCTAGACCGGGCTCGAAATCCGACCCCATCAAGGGTGCTGTTTTGAAGGACCAAAGAGGTCGCTAGAAGATTCGCGGAAGACTTAGCAGGTCGCTGTGACGTATTTGGAGTATATTTCAGGTCGTTGATCTCTATTTGATGTTAGTATCCCATATTCTTGGTAACCAATCGATTTGGATTTATCAGTACTCTTGTGATAACTGAAATTAAAGCATATTTTAAAAGTTTAAACGCTTATAAAAACTAAAGAAAGAACCATCAGATCAAAGAAATAAATTAAGAACTAGATTAAGTATTAAATATTGTCTCGTGCATAGATCTTGACAAGTTTATAGTGATAAACTTGATACATTGTAAGCAAAGCCAAGATTTCCACAGTTCCAAATCGGGGAAAATGGAGATTGCCAATGCCCTTCCGTTGCTTTCATTCAATAAAAATATAGAAAATAGCTGAATAATAAAAAATAAAAAATCAACCTTGTAATCCTCATACACGATGTTGGTTGGTGATTAACATGAATTTGTCTTGATTTTAGTTAGTATTTTAGTTCATTTTTGTTTTTAATTTTGGTATAAGTTTGATAAATTAAGCATATTTTCGTATTTTCTTATCTCCAACTTATTTTACCATGTTTTGATCATAATTGATGCAATTGGGTGATTATTCTATGTTTTTCCCCATACAGCTAAGTAACCGAAGGAGCTCAGCACTGAAGAGATGAAGTTTGCAAGCCGTTGCAAGAACAGAGAGACAAAACGAGTAGCAGTTTTTACCAATTAACGGTAGGGTTAACGGTTGCTCTAACCTCTAAGGCTACCGTTAAACCCTAGTGGCCACTATATCGCTATCTGCACCACTAAAGAACGACAAAGAGATTCAGAGAGGAGTTAATGGCCTGCTTAACGGTTGCCTAACCGTTAGCCCGACCGTTAGGAGGCAACTGCAAGGTTTTAACGACGAGATTAACGGTTCCTGACCGTTAGTTGGACCGTTAAGGATGGGCAGAGACTTTCAGTAAGAGGTTAATGGTAGCGTTAGCGGTAACCCTTACCGCTAAGCTAACCGTTGACGGACCCAGATTCGTAATTTTTAAGGAAACTTGTTCTCCAAGTTTTGGAAAACCTATAAACATCCTTCTATAATTCTCGTCTAGGGTATCACTACACATATTCTGGGGTTCGAGTCCGTTTCCATCGCCCATTACGTAGATACAATATCGAGATTGGAGATTTGAGTTCACAAGTTCCTACGCTCCATTCTTTCATTCGTGGATTGCTTTTCGGTCGAGATCATCGTTCCTTTCTCCGGAATAGCTTAATATTTACTGCTTTTTCAAGATTTAATAAGTACTCTAAACCTTTTTAATCGCTTTCTAGTTTAGTTTTCCATTACTTTCGATTTTTAGATAAATGTTCTTTATTTTTCGAATCTTGAACTTTTGATGCTTGATACTTTGATTTCTTTGATTATACAGTTCGCATAATTGAATCTAGGACAAGTTTTGCCATTCGGTACCTTTGATCTGTTGTTGAGTGCATGCAGGGTAGACGATCGCTTCGACTAGAGCTTGCACCATTCATTGACAACATTCATCGTTCTAATCACGCAAGATCAAAGCCTATTTCCGTTCCTGCAAGAGATTCTTCCATCACTACTGATTTTGTTTGCGACGAGATTCCTGAAACAATGTCAAGAGGAGCGAATTTTGTTCATATTTAGAAGATCCATGATGAGCCACCCAGACGCCCTCTACTCAGCAATAGGGGAGAATACGGTAGCGAGCCAATTCATTTCGGAGGTCTAATACAACCCAAAGCTTATTGGGAAGACCTCCAGCAGAATATGGCGAACAGAAATGAGGACAGAGTGAGAGATGTTCAGCGTAACGAACATGCTGACAATTACGAAAGACCCCCCTCCAGAAATGGACGCGTGAACCAATGGCTGAAAAACCAGAACAACCGTTATAATTTTGATGGGAACAGAGATTATTATGCGAGAGCTAATGACGAAGATAGATTTCCGAGAGGCGCACGGGAGCCTCGACAGCGCGATTTGGCATGCCCACATGTTGGCCCTTACAGTTCTGCTATTGTTTTGGGCATGACTGCCAGATACTTTGAGTTAAAACCACACATTACCCAGCTTCTGACATTTCATTGTCATGCTCATGAAGACACGTTGTCATTTATACGGGAGTTTTATGCCGAAGTTAGTAGAATTCCGGCCATGGGACTTCATCGTGATGAGTTACAAACGATATGTTTCCCAAGCACCCTAAAGTATAAAGCTAAATCTTGGCTTCTCTCTCTGGAGTCGAGATCACTCACAGACTGGGATATGATTTATGAAAAAACCAGTATTATTCAGCCTAGACGGCGAGGGCACTACAAAGGCAAATCGCTAATTTTGATCAGCAAGATGGGGAGCTATTACACGAAGCATGGGAGCACTATAAAGCAATGTTGCAAGTGTTCCCACATCATGACAATACCCCTGGTATGGTTAATCATTTTTTCTATGAGGGATTGTCTCCAATATACAAAACTCAGGTTGAGACGGCATCCGAAGGAGATTTTAGAGAGTTGACTGCTACAGCCGCCAAGAGGGTATTAGAAAAGATGAGCGAAAAATCCCGACAAATGAATTCTCATCCCCGAAAGTTAAAGGTAAACGAAGTTTTTGTAAGGCCAAAAGAAAAAGACAAGAGAGTCGAGGAATTGACCAAAGAGATAGTCGCCATGAAGGCTGAACTAGCAAGCATAACTTCTTCGAAGAAAATCATTGAAGTGTGTGCTCATTGTGGAGCACCAGGGCCTTTGGAAAATATGTGTACGGTGACGTTCAACGAAGGGCAACAGGAGGATGTTAACGCCGTTCAGAACTATCAGAACCAACCTCCTAATCCCAAATAGAAATTTACAAAGAGTTATAATCCTTATTCAAACACATACAATCCAGGGTGGCGTGGTCGCCCGAATCTCAAGTATGGTCCTGGGAACTAGAATCATGTGCCGGCTATTCCGCAAACCAATCCACAGTACCTACCCGCGCCACCACAAAGAAAATTTTTGACAAAAGGGCAAGCACCAACTCCCATGAAACCGGATGATCAATTATTGGTGTGGAAGCAAAATCAAGTCATGGAGACCATTCGCAATCGAGACGGACTTATGCAACAGGATGTGTAGATAAATTGCTTGAATGTGGAGATTGATGATCTTTCCAAGACTGTACAGCAAAACCAGAAAAGCATTCAGAATATTGAGGCAACAATGGGTCAATTGGAGGCCACTATGGCAAAATTATTGAACGAGAAAGGGAAACTTCCAAGTCAATCAGAGCAGACCAATGTTGTTCATGTTCTCCAAAGTGGAAAGAAGATCGATAATGGCATACTAGGGCAAGATGAAGAAGAAGTGGAGGTTGCCAAAACTCCGACACTGGCTCCACCAAAAGAAGACATACCCAAGCCGGTAGACCAGATGCATAAATCACCTAACCATTATGTCCCCGGATCCATTAAAGGGACAATTCCGAACCAAGCCCCTACTTCGACGACAATTGATGATCCCGGACCGTCATCAAAAGCTACACCAGAGAAGTTACCGACAACAATTCGAGATACAATTCCTTTTCCTAGTCGCCTACGACCAGCAAAGGAGAATAAATAATTCATGGAACTTTACAATTTGGTGAAAAATGTTAATATCAACCTTCCTTTGTTGGATGTGATCAAGACAATACCAGCTTATGTTAAATTTCTCATAGAGCTTGTGTAAAGAGATAGGGTTTTGGCGGCGAACCAGCAAGTGGTATTGATGAAAGAAGTGAGTGCGATTTTCAAGAAACCATTACCACCCAAGAAAAAGGATCCCTGGAGTTTTTGTATCACTATTTCACTCGGGAATGGGCAAACAGCGCAAGGGATGCTTGACCTTGGCGCCGGAATTAATTTGATGCCTTATTCTCTCTATAAGCAATTTGATCTTGGGACATTGAAGCCAACCACGATACGACTCCAATTGGAGGATCGATCAATCAGGAAACCTTTGAGTATTGTTGAAGATGTTTTAATGCAGGTTGGTGAACTTGTGGTTACAGTCGATTTTGTTATCCTCGATGTTGGTGAGGTGCCGGACGGAAGCAAAGAACACAACATTTTATAGGCCGACCATTTATGTCTACTTACCATACATTAATAGATGTGAATCGGTGACGTTCTCACTTAAAGATATCCATAATACTCCTTCTTCATTCATGCGAGATGAGTGTTCATTTGTTGATTCGATTGTGTCTTGCCTCCATGAGCTTAATGGAATTGCCATTTTAGATGAGTCACACGTCAAGGATGATGAGGAATCTTTGAGTGGGGAGCAGGTAGCTGAGTTAATAGGGATTGATTTAGGAGGAATTGTACATGAATTTGAAGATTTTGATGTTGGAATGTACGAGATGTCTAACACACCTGAGCTCGAGCCAAAAGTGGAGTTGAAGCCACTATCAAGCCATTTAAAATACGTTTTCCTCGAGCCCAATAAAACAAAACATGTCATCATATACTAAGAATTGACGGAACATGAGGAAAGAGAGCTGATTTCAGTGTTGAGTAAGTATAAAGAAGCTATAGGATGGAGCATCAGCAACATCAAATGGATAAGTCTCGTTACTTATATGCACCGAATCGAGGTCGAACCAGATGCGAGTCCAGTAAGAGACGGCCAAGAAGATTGACTCCAACACTTTATGAGGTGGTCAAGAAGGAGGTTTTAAAGCTAAAAATGAAGGGATTATCTTTTCTATCTCCGACAGTAAATGGGTGAGTCCAATCCATGTGGTTCCAAAGAAGGGTGGCATCACCATAATCGAGAACGAGAAAGACGAGATAGTCTCAACATGACTTAAGACTAGGTGGCGTATGTGCATTGATTATAGAAAGTTAAACGCAGCCACCAGAAAAGATCACTTTCCCTTGTCGATCATTGACCAACTTCTTGACAAGCTTGCTGGGCATGAATTTTACTGCTTCTTGGATGGCCTTTCGGGCTATTATCAAGTGGCTATTGCCCCAGAGGATCAGAGCAAGATGACATTTACGTGCGTTTGCCTTCCGGAGGATGCCATTCGACTTATGCAATGCCCCTACAACATTCTAAAGATGCATGCTATCCATTTTCACTGACTTCGTCGACGACTTCCTTGAGGTATTTATGGATGATTTTTCAATTTATGGTTCATCTTTTGAGAATCATTTGTCTAATTTATCTAGGGTGTTAGAACGTTGCATTGATAAGAGTCTTACATTGAGTTGGGAGAAATCCCATTTTATGGTCAAGAGTGGTACTGTGTTGTGTCATGTTGTTTCTAGAAAGGGGTTGAAAGTGGACAAAGCTAAAATTGATGTTATTGAAACACACACACACACCCCCACCCCCACCCCCACCCCCACCCCTCGTGATGTTAAATATGTAGGAGTTTTCTTGGACACGCAGGTTTGTATAGGTGATTCATAAAAGATTTTTCAAAAATTAGTCGCCCACTATGTAAACTATTGACTTTAGATACTCCTTTTGTGTTTGGTGAAACTTGCATGAATGCATTTAACTTACTTAAAGAGAAGCTTACACTTGTTGTTGTTGTTGCCCCGGATTGGACCCTACCATTTGAAATCATGTGTGATGCGTCTAATGAAGATGTGGAGTCCATTTTAGGGCAACGTGTGGATAAATTACTTAGGGTTATATATTATGCTAGTTATATGCTGAACGATGCCCAACACAATTACACCACCACTGAAAAAGAACTACTAGATATTGTGTTTTCACTGGATAAGTTTATATCTTATTCGATGGATTTTATTATTGCAAGAATCTGATGTAGAAATTAAAGATAGGCGTGGTTGTGAAAATATGATAGTTGATCGCTTATCTAGGATGGTAATTGAGAATGATGTGAATGAGCAGATTATGATTGATGATTTATTCTCGTATGAGAATGCTTATGCTCTTGAGAATTTAATTACTCCTTGGTATGCTGACATAGTGTATTATCTTGCTTTTAATATTTTGCCTAACCATTTATCCTACCAAGAACGGAAGAGATTTTTTCATAAGTGCAGGAGTTACTTTTGGGATGATCCATACGTGTTCAAACGCTGCAAGGATGGGTTGACCAGAAGATGCATCCCCGATGATGAAATGTCAAGTATCCTGCATTTTTGCCATGATCTTGGAGGGCACTTCGGGTCTCAAAAGACGGCATTCAAGGTTCTTCAAGTCGAATTCTATGGGACGACCTTATTTGATGACGCATACTATACTGTAAGATGTGCGATAATTGCCAATGAACCGGAAATATAGGTAAGAGGGATGAGATGTCATTAGTGCCCAACCAGGTGGTAGAGATTCTTAATGTTTGGGGCATTGATTTCATGGGACCATTTCCCAAGAGTTGTGACTTCCCAGTACATTCTGGTAGGAGTCGACTACGTATCCAAGTGGGTAGAGGCGATTCTGATGTGCAAAGCAAATGCTGAGATAGTGCTTAAATTCTTGCAAGAGAACATCTTCAGTGGATTTGGAGTCCCGAAGACAATAATAAGTGATGGTGGAAGTCATTCCTACAACCGAGCTTTTGAAAGTTTGATGACTAAATATGGGGTTCGACACAAAGTATCCACTCCATATCATCCTCAAACCTCTGGACAAGTTGAAACTAGTAATTGTCAGTTGAAGATCATCCTCGAAAAGATAGTGGGGTCGAATAGGAAGGATTGGGCGATGAGACTTATTGATGCACTGTGGGCGTATAAAACAGCATATAAAATAGTGCTTGGTATGAGTCCATTCCGGCTTGTCTATGGGAAGGCGTGTTATTTGCCAGTCGAGCTAGAGCACAGAGCAAGTTGGGTTATTCGCAAGCTAAATATGAACTACGATGAAGCGGGCGAATATAGGAAGCTAGAGCTTGAAGAAATCAGAAACGAAGCATATGCTAACGCATGGAGGCAGAAGAAATGATGAAGGAACGTCACGACCATAGAATTGTCGATAAATAGTTGGAGGTTGGAAAGTTAGCTTTGCTCTATAATTCTAAATTTAAGTTGTTTCTGGATAAGCTCAAATCGAGATGGAGTGGGCCATTTGTGATTAAAGAGATAAACGATTTTGGAGTGGTCACTCTGTACGATGAGAAGAAGGATTTGAATTTTCAAGTCATTGAACACAGAGTGAGACTCTATCATGATGGGATGATAACGAGCCAAGATCATGAAGTGGTGGAGTTTGTATATCCGCCTCCGGCTAAAAATTAATCGCTAGAGTTCTCGTCGAGCAAGCTACGTTAAATGATACACTTCTTGGGAGGCAACTCAAGCGTTTGTATTCTTTTCTTTTCTCTTTTATTTTTCTTTTGACTTTTTCTTTCATTTGAGTCATGTATATATGTGTTTCTTTGAGTTAATTGTTGTGGTACATTTATACGTGTGTTGATGTGCAGAATAGATGAAAGATTTGCCAAATTCAGAGACTTAGCGGTAGTTTAGCGGTAGCTCTTACTGTTAGAGACTTTCTCAAGCTTAATGATGAAAATCGACCACTAAACCTACCGCTAGCTGCAAACAGAGGGGGTTTAACGGTGGGATTAGCGGCGGCATCAACCGCTAAGGCCACCGCTAGAAGGAAATAGAGAGTTTTTACGGTCTACTTAGCGGTAGCCCCAAACCGTTGTGGCCACCGCTAACCACGAACAGAGAATTTTAACGGCGGACCTAGCGGTGGCGACAATCACTAAGGCCACCGTTAGCATGTTTTTGCAGGTCCTTATGATGCAAGCCAGCCATTAACCAAACCATTAGCCACCTTCAGAGACACTTAACGGTTGACCTAGCAGTAAGCCTTACCGCTAAGGTTACCGCTAAAGTGATAAAATCCACATATTTTGGAGAATTTTTGGGCTAATATTTTTGGGAACTCTTTCCCACGAGGTAAGTTTATTATGGTAGGTTTAGGGGCGATTTTTGGATTAATTACAAGCCTAGATCTATTTCCTTTTGAAAGTCCTGATTTGATTAAGTGAGCTTGTTAATTCCTACCTTATTTAGATTTAGAGAGAATCTAGGACTCCTATTTTCAAGACCATTAACTCCTATATAAACCCCCCATTGAGCACTCCAATATTCATAAATCCTTCAAGCTCTTGTCACATCTTGATCACCTCCCGACACCAAATTTTTTCATTAACCTCGATAGCAAGATGAAGCGAATCTAGCTAACGCCTGCCAACCATGATCATGAATGGGTGTGAATAGAAGAACATGAAGAGGCCTTGGAAGAGCTTCAGAATCAATTGGAAGAAGCTAACCAAAAGATTCAAGATTTGAGGACTGAGAACACCGACCTTTTGTTCGATGAAGCGTCAATTGCTTTTAATATTGCAAGACTGGAGGATCACCTGGCGGAAGCGGATGCCAAAATAGATGAGTCAACTTCCCATAATACCGAACTCCTGTCTGAGAATAACGATCTTCTACTTAACAAAGCAACACATCTTTTTAACATAGCCAAGATGGAGGAACTTCTGGCAGAGGCAGATGCAAGGATCGACGAACTTGAATATTTAGTCTATGGACCCAACTAATCATATATATCTAGTAGTTTGAACCCCTATGATGTTTAGAGCAGCTAGTTCTAGTCAAAAATTTCTATTTCTTCCGTTTTTTAGTCACTAGGATCATTATCCTATTTATCTAGGTTTTTATTGTTATTTCTAATTTTATTTATGTTCAATGTTTTATGCTCACGATTTGCTATAATAAGTATTTTATGTTCGTACAATTGGTGTTCTTATTTATTTTTACGCTCGAACGATTTAATTTTTTGTGAGTTTTGCAGTTTTACGCACTTAGCGGTAGGCCTTACCGCTAAGTCTACCGTTAGCACTAAATCGAGCGTCCTAGCAATAAGGGATAATGGTAAATCTGACCACTAAGGTTACCGCTAACGAACTAAAAGCCCGGTCCGACACAGTAGTTATATAAATCGAAATTTGAGGGCTTTCATTCCATCTTCGCAACCCTACCGCTAATCCACTCCTACCGCTAACCAGGGCACCAAGAACACCGAATAGCTCATAAACTCTCCAGTCATCCTCGCATTCCAGCGAATACCAGCGAATCCGAACTAGTATCAGCCGCATTCCGGCCATTGATTTTTGAAATGTCACGGAAGCAAGGAAAATGCCATCTTCTCGGCAAGTATGTAAGAGTGGGTGTCCTTTAAAATCAAATTGAAATGCTTGGGATTGAGTTTGCAGGGTTTGGATTTTTTTGGGTTGAAGTTTGGGTTGAGTTTTGGTTGAAAAACGTCGGCGAGATTTTCTGCACGCCAAGTGTCCGATGAAAGGTTAGCGGTAACAGTTAACGGTCACCCTTACCGCTAACTGTGACCACTAACTTCTTAGCGATTAGACCTAGCGGTTGCCTCTACCGCTAACGCAACCGTTAGCAGCTACTGTCCGGTGGATTTTTCCGATCTTTTTCTGCCGACCGAGGTTGCATTCCGGCCTGAATCTAGTCACAGCCCGGCAACTACTACTCTGCCAAAACCCAACAATCCGATCGATTTTGAGCCACAATCCGGCCATTTGTTTTTAATTCGAGACCGAAACCATGTGGTTGTCTCAACCGTCAAAACAGTGAAAGAATGTAGAAAAGAAGGTGAGGGCCAAGTTTAAGATTTATGACGACGAGGTCGATTTGTATAATTCCTTGACGAACCGGATGATCATCCGTCCGATGGTGATCGACATTGAGTATTGGCTCAAGATGGCCGAGCGGAATAACCCGTTCGATGAGCGCTTCATGCACTATATCTGGGCCCCCAGATGTGTTGAATGGGCCCAGATCCAAGTCCCGACCTACGAGTAATTGATGCTCGAGTTTTACTCAACTTTTGAGATATTAGCCGACTTCACACTCATGTGCCGCTTTGGGGGCAAGGAGTACACTTTCGACGCCGACGCTATCGAATCATACTTCGATATTAATGGGAAGATGACCTTGGACGAGCGCGATGACGCATACAATGAGAGATGTTTTGGGGAGGATATTAAGATCCCAGGTGTCGAGGCAAGGAACCAGTATCCGCTCACCTTGGTTCAAGATAACGCCCTCTACGCGGCGTATCATTTCTTTTCTCGCTGCATGCTCGACAAGGAGGAGCCGACAATTTTGAACAAGGATGAACTATAAGCACTTTGATGCATGAAGAGGGGGAATCCAGTTCAAGTATACCCCCTGATTATGCGCAGCATCCGGAACGTCCGGAAGATGGGCAGCGAGAGGCCCGTTCCGATATCCCACGGCACCTTCATCACGAGCCTCGTTACGATGAGTGACTGAATGGCTAAGAAGAACGACGTGAGCTATGACCCTCAGATGTTAGTTTTCACGTCCAGGGTAGTGCAAGTGCCAGGTAAACAGAAAGGGATTAAGATGAAGGTGATGGAGCTGTGGGAGTATAGAGTTCGAGGAGATGAGGACGATGATGGTAGCTGGGAAGATACAGACGAGGAGGCTGGGATGGATGCTGGGAACCATGTTGGGTCCAATTATGGGACGGCAAGCGGTTTGTCACATTTTGGAAGGGCCGATTTTGACACTTATTTGGCCGACTATGCGGGATTCAAGACGAACGTCTACGATCGTCTTTCGGTTGTCGAGGATAACACTAATTCAGTGTGGGAGGATGCTCTCTATGCTCGCGAGGTTGTAGATAGGAACAACGAGCTCCTTCAACCCTGACATCAGACTTCTCCCAGTTCAGGGTGGACATGATGGGTCGTTGGCCACCTGTTCCTCCTCCGAATTCGATGGACGTTGTTCCTTATCAGGGCCCGTATGATAACATGCCACCAGGTAATTGAGCAAGGGACGTCATCGATTGATGTTGTATCTATTTATCGTTGTTTGATTTCTTTTTGACTAATTAAAAAAAATTGAAAAATCAAGAAAATCTAAAAATATTAGTTTGTTTATTCTTTTTTTTTTTTTCGTAGTTTGGATCAAGACAATCAAATGCACGAAGTTCGAGATGAAGGATGATTGCACGAATTTGACATGAAGCGGCTCGACTATGTTATCTTTAGGGACGTTTTCTTCTTCCTTTCTTCTTTTTCTTTTTCTATGTATTTGTGGCAATACGGAGATTGTCATATTTGTTAGAGAGGGGGAGGGTGATAGTCGAGCATTGATTTTTATTGATATTAATTGTGCAATTTGAATTCGTAGTCTGTAATAATTATTACTTAAACGTGATTGATTGTTATTTTCTGCGCTTGATTATGTTTGTCTGGTTTGTCCTGTCAAAGTTGACTATGTGTGATTTGAGGTTCTTATCTTTTGAGCGTGTATAAGTGCATATAGATTTTTCAAAATTATTATTTATATATATTGTAAAATGGTACTTGGACGCAAATAATTTCGCAAAACCTTAGAAGCAATGTCAATTCAAATCTCTTCATGCAAAAGCCTATGAGTAGCCTGAGTGTTTATCTTCTTTGCATGTACTTGAGTGAGTTCTGTTTTGAGATCTCTTTGAAATCACAATGTTTAGTTAGATTTAAATATGACGATTGGGCACAGAAATTACCCTTATTCTGGCCATATCCAGATATATTAGCCACTATAAATTCCGAATGAGCCTCTCGTAGCCATATAATCCATTTCCTATAGTCATGAGTGTTTATGAGTTAACTCCTACGCCATTAATAGTGTGGGGGTAAGAGTTAGTTATTTTTGTTGGTTATTTGTGCTTTGGAGTTACGATCAGGGATTTATGAAAAGATTGTAATAAGTGTTAAGGACCACCATCCTTCAAAAAAAGGTTTAAAAAAAAAGAAAAGAATAAAGAGGATGGTGAATCTTGTTGATTTGTTGCCTATGTTTATAAGGCTTGTGTTTAATATTGTTGATTTTCTTATGAGGCCTAATGTTTAAGAGGCAAGAGTTGAGTTTGAAAGAAGAAGCATATCATGAGCTTCTAAATTGTTTAAGTGGTGTGTTCAGCAGTTGGTTCTGGGTTGCGAGTTGAGAAATAGCCTTAGTATTAAGTCTATGTTATGAGAGTTAAGTGAGGTTTCTTTTGAATGAGGTGAAGCACATTGCTTCGTGATTAGAATAGTTTGGTGAGTTATTGATCACGTTATATCGTGAGTTAGCCACACTACTTATATATTCCATACCCGTTCAAAGAGCCTACATTACAACCTGTAAAGACCTTTTTCGATTCTTTGTGAGTTACACACTTAAACGCGATGGAGAATTTTTTTAATTTTCAGTACTTGTTTATTGTGCATGTATTTTGATGATTTGAGAAAAGACACGTCCCCATTTAATAAAAAATACTTGAGTGCTTTTGAGTGCACACCTATATATTACCCTTTGTGAGGATGTATGATTTTGTTTTGGAGCGACAATGTAGTAAGGGTCGACTGTTTGAGTTTGTGTTTCAATTATCTATATTTTCAAATTTATCTATGTAGCACAATACGACTCTTTGCTTGGGCTGATTTTTATACTTGTTATTCTTTGAAATTATCATTTGTTCGAGAACGAACAAACCAATAAAGTGTGGGGTAGTTGATTAACATGAATTTTTCTTGATTTTAGTTAGTGTTTTAGTTCGTTTTTGTTATTAACTTTGGTATAAGTTGGACAGATTAAGCATATTCTCGTATTTTCTTATCTCTAGCTTATTTTACCATGTTTGATCATAATTAATGCAATTGGGTGGTTATTCTATGTTTTTCCCCATACAGCTAAGTAATCGAAGGAGCTCAGCACTTAAGAGATGAAGTTTGCAAGCCGTTGCAACAACCGAGAGACGAAACGAGCGATTCGGCAAAGAAGTAGCAATTTTTACCAGTTAACGGTAAGGTGAACGGTTACTCTAACCGCTAAGGATACCGCTAAACCCTAGCGGCAACTATACTGCTATATGCACCGCTAAAGAATGACAGAGAGATTCAGAGAGGAGTTAACGGCAAGCTTAACGGTTGCCTGGCTGTTAGCCCAACAGTTAGGAGGCAACTGCAAGGTGTTAACGACAAGATTAACGGTTCCTGGCAGCTAGCTGGACCGTAAAGGACGGGCAAAGACTTTCTGTAAGAGGTTAATGGTAGCGTTAGCGGTAACCCTTACCGCTAAGCTAATCATTGTCGGGCCCAGATTCATAATTTTTAAGGAAACTTGTTCTCCAAGTTTTGGAAAGCCTATAATACCCCTCTATAATTCGTCTAGGGTATCATTACACATATTCTAGGGTCCGAGTCCATTTTCATCGCCCGTTACGTAGTTACAAGATCGAGATTGAAGATTCGAGTTCACAAGTTTCTAGGCTCCATTCTTTCATTCGTGGATTGCTTTTCGGTCGAGATCATCGTTCTTTTCTCCGGAATAGCTGGAGATTTACTGCTTTTTCTTGATTCAATAAGTACTCTAAACCTTCTTGATCGCTTTCTAGTTTAGTTTTCCATTACTTTTGATTTTTAGATAATTGTTCTTTATTTTTCGGATCTTGAACTTTTTATGCTTGATACTTTGATTTCTTGGATAATATAGTTCATAATTTTTCAACTTTCAATTTCGTTTCTTTCATGCTTGGTGGTCATAGTGATAATTTATTCATGCTATTTAATTGCTTTTTAATTTCCAAAACCTTAGTTCATAACTTTTAGTTAATTAAGCTTTTTAAATTCTAGTTGGTTAAATAGTTTAAGATAAATAGTTTAAGTTAATTAATTTTAAATAATTGCTCTTGTTTTTTAATTCTTAGTTTATAAAATAAAAAACAAACAAAAATCCCAATTATACATGTTTGTGTGTGACTTTGTGGTAAAACAAACATCGAAAATTTCGATTGGTTGTTTCTTGAGAATCAACTCGGTTTAAACTTACCAACTTACAAGCGAACTCGTACGCTTGCTAGCGGACTTTAAACGTTTGACAATCATATTTATAAAAGTAAGTACGGAAAGTCTGAATCAGCTAGGACTTGCTTGTTGAGAACCTTATCAAATCTGCATATCATCAACAATAAAAAAATAAAATAATAACCGGTTGAATTAATGGGGTAAACAGATAAATAGGTGTGTGAGAAAGAAAAAAGAAAAATAAAAAAGGAGACAGAAAGATATGATAACATAGTGGGAGAATCAGAAGGGACAACGGCAACAATAAGCCGTCTAAGAAAACGATGATGACTATGAATCGGAAAAAAAAAAAGAATCCACTGAAATACCACTCACCTCGAACTAGAAACGGCCAGGTCCATGTAACTGTCGATCCAGATCCAGCCAAATAAATTCCAACCAGTTCTTGATTCCGGCCTTGTCGCCAATGCTACTTGCGGTGTCTGAGAGTATCTGAGAGGAGATGAATCGAATGGTTTTCAAATTAATTCGATTATGAGTTTTAAATATTGGGGATTTTCATATTGGGGGTTTTATTTTAGAATTGTGTTTGATTTTAAAAGAGTAGTTTGGGATTAGCGTTTTGATTGGTGGTTGTTGGAAGAGGAGGAGAAACAAGGGTTACAGAGAGGGGTAGCGAGGGTGACGAATTAAGAAATAAATAAAAAGAAAAAGAAAGAGAGGGAACGGATATGAAGGCGTGAGATGGGGACTATTAAAATCCGCTGGCCTTAATAATATACTTACTATTATTTTTACGTCGGTTCACATAACTCCGGCGGCATTGACATCATGCTTGCCACTGCTCCTTCCTAATATTGTCCACGGATCCTACAACCTTCGCAGTCTTGATTATAACATCCCCATCACACCTTGTTGTGGATTCTCCCATGGTGTCATATATGACCGTGTCCGCGATCTCCTCCCCATTCGACAACATTGCACACGTTAGGAATTTACTCTTCTCTCACTGCATCAGAATGATGCTTGCACCCTTGTCGCCAAGTAGGACTAATGAGTTGAAGCAGGGGATGATGCATGCTTTTACATCATTGAACTAACACACTCCAAACACCACGCCGAACTCATCTATTGGCCCAACCATGAAGGAAAGGCTCCCAACCCAACTGCCGATATAAATCAACACCCATTTAGCCTTGCTCCGCAATGGAAGTGCCTCTACGTTCACGCCCTTGACCACACCACCCGTTGGTGCCAAAATCAGGCCCAATGTCTCTGAAAACTTCGTTTCATGAAGTTTCACGTCGCCCCCGTATCCACTACCATCCAGACTTGTCTAGCCTAGATCGACTCACCGACCACCATCGAGTCGCCCTTTCCACCATCAATCATACCACCGCTAGTACTTACAACACCCAACAACTTTAGGAGTTTTACACAGGGCCTCACCCTATCGAGCCCCACCTCTCTCTTTGTTGTTGTTGATCCATTGTCCTTGTGTGGACGCGTGGACAATAGGCCTTTACGTGGCCTATTTCGCCACACACAAAACAAGCTAGCTGCTTACCCAGCACCCTACCACGCCCTTTTACTCAGCTAAATCCCCCAACAACTTCACAGCCCCAGTGAAATCTCTCATTCGTCCCCTCGAACTGAGCCATCCGCACTACAAGCCTTTTGGCCTTTGTCACGCTCAGTACTCGCTGCATCTCCATACTAATACACGGATCGAGTAATTCATCTTATTCGTACCACGTACTGGCGGGGTTAAACTGACCTCGCAACTTGTTCTTGAAGTCGCCCAATGTGTCCACCAGCTCAATGTTTCTAGCGGTATCCGCCTGAAGCTGTTGCCACCATCGCTCTGCCTCGTGATCAGTAACTTTGAAACTACTTGCGGCTTGGCGGCGTTAGAGATCGACCCAACAAGCCCTAAATACAGCTTCATAGTGAGCAGGAAGTTGTCAATCTCCCGCAGACTGAGCCTTAGAATAGCACTCCCGTTGGCTCCACGATGCTCCCTCCATCTCCACGGCCCCCGACTACTTGATCCGCCCTTTCACCTGGGCCATGAGATGATTGATCTGCCCACAAATCTAACTTGGCATCGAACTATTGATTTGATCATAGATGTACCTGATCTCGGCATCAAGATCAACCAGCGCCCTTCAGGATATTGTGTTGTCACCTACCTACGAACTCGCCACAGCCAGATCTGCCTACGCCGCCTCTTCATCCATGGTTTTCTCATACCACGACAAGCGTCGCATCGGTGAACTACGGCGTTCACCGATCCATTCCCGCCATGAGTCATTGGGAAACATCCTTGCTTCCTCCTTGGTTCTCCCAACTCCGATGCATGGATCGCATCCGAACTGGTCAAAAACCAACTCTGATACCGCATATATCAGAGGAATCGAAACTAGTTAGGGACTAGCTTTTATATAACTTATCACGGCCCCACGGTTTTTGTACAGTGAACGTTAGCCGTGCAGTGCTAACAATGACGCATCATTAGAATCTTAATAAAACTCGTCATCCTAGCAAGTCCAACTATGGTGTTAATCCGACAAACAAAGAAGATATAAAGCAAGAAATAAATGAACATGAGATTGGAGAATTGAATCTTGGATTAATATCCTCGGAATTCATTGATAACAATATGGTTAGGGGTCCCTCTTTCTCCAAGCTACTCTACTAACCTAGACCACTATTCACAGCCCACAAATAGGCATAGGAAAACGCCTAGTTAAGCAACCTACTTAACTAATCTAGATTTAGCGTATAAGGAGACTGACTTACATGCCCTTATTCAAAAAGGAAACAAATATACAAGGAATCCCAATGTAAATAGGACTCCCAGCTGGGCTTGTGGCTACGTAAAGCCGGATCAGCCCAGTGTCCGCTAATTCCCTGATGGGCTAACCAAGTCGGCCCATGGCACCCGCATGCCGCGTGTGTGTGGTTACGCACCTTTCTCTTCGGGAAGGTTCGAAAGTGCACTTGCTTACATACATCCGTAGCGACTGATGCGCAGGGGCTTGATTCTACGCCCCAAGTCTTCTCACTTCTGCTAGACGTGCATATCTCTTACGCCAACTCTCGCATGTCAGCATATGTGCATCGTCTCTATCGGCCAGCTTGTAAAGTTCCTTAACCCCACTATCTACATACAATAGCCTCTTGTCCATCCTAGCAAGCTGCTCGCCTATCTTGGCGAAAGATCAACGTAGTTTGCTGATGTCATCCGGCACTTGCCCCAAAGGGCCGACATCCACAGTCACGACGGCAACCCACATTAAGCTCAAACTTTAATTCATATTTACATAAAAATCAAATATTAAGAATGTTAGCTAATTACATTAAAGATTTTTTTCTAGAGTAACCAAAAAGTGCTGAAATTAAGAATCACCAAGCTCTATATGTAATTAAATAATTTTATTGCTTCAATTGTCAAATGAATACCTATAAAATAAAATTTTACAGGATGGAAGGTACGTGTCTATACAGCGGCCGCAATCTTAGAGATGATATATAGTGGACTCAAATGCACCTAGCATGATGCGCTCGTGTTTTTGTATGATGGTATATGTATAATTTGTACGATAATATATGTATTTTTTGTATGATGGTATATGACTAATATGAATATTATATGTGATAAATATAATTGTTAACATGAACATCCATCATCGCACAAAACATACATATATTATCATACAGAAGAGATTGAGGGCACCATGCTTTTAGACGCACTTTACATTCATATACCATCGCACAAAACATTCACATATCATCGCAAAAAACATGCATATGGCATCACACAACTTGCATGCGCAGAATAACATTCATATATTATCGCATAAAACATTCATACACTATCGTACAAAATATACATATATCATTGCACAATATATATATATATATATATATATATATATATATGATTGGATTCAAATGGGAACCCGGTCATTATATGTGAACCTAGGGACTAATTCTGACCTTAGATCTAATATTGCACAATGCAATTATATGTCCAGGTTCATTGTGCTTTTTACACAGTACAGTAGCGCTAAAATCAGTCCAGTTTTTTTAATTTAATTATATAGACGTGTTCAACAAGACATTGTCTAACTCAATCACTTTCCTGAGGAACAACATCAAAAACTAAGATCAAGAAGAGTTTTTGAGCACCCATTCAACCATTGTCGAAATACCAAATCCGGTCGCATTTTTCTTCTTATCGTTCCAGACAGGGCCAGCAATGTCAATGTGCATCCATTGCACCTTCTCATCAACAAACTGCACAGGAATAGGAAATCAATTGCTTTAGTTTACATGTTAAAATTTTCAGTTTTTCTATCATACTCGGAGAGTTTTCAGTTTGTAATGGAGCTCGTGTGAAAAGTGAGTATATGTCTAGATTATTTATTTATTTAAGATTAAAAGTGTAATGATTTGGGAAAAGCGAGTTTTTCGGTTGAGCGCATTTCAGCTGGAGCATACAAGGATGAAGAGGTGTCATATCAGAGGTTGAACTAGCATTATGAAAATGTGAAAAGCCAGAGTATTATTTTGATAACCGACACTACATTACAAATGACACATTACACATTCACAAAACAAAAAAAAAAAAAGAGAGAGAGAAAAAGAAAACATTTAAACCACCAGATATATTGGGTAACAAGAAACACAACAAAATGGTTATATGATGCATGAATCATAATCCACTTCATTAATGAGGTCGCAAGCAGAGATTCATGTAGGCCAAGTCGGTAGTAAATAAAGAAACCAACAATAACAACCAAATAATAATAATAACAATAAAATAAATAAAATATACCTGCTTCAAGAAAAGAGCTGCAGTGATAGCACCACCTTGACGCCCGCCAGTATTCACCATATCAGCCACCCCTGATTTCATTGTCTCCCAATAACTTTCCTCCATCGGCATCCTCCATAGCTTTTCCCCACTAATCTCTGATGCCTCAAATACCTCTTTTGACAGGTCATCACTCGGTGTAAAAACACCTGTTGTTTTTTTCAAAAGAAAGGAAAAATATATTACAAAAAGAAGTTAGAAACGGTATAATCTGGTCCCATCATCCACAAGCAACAAGTTTGGTGTATACAAAAACGAAGAGTTCAAAAAAAAGGTACCAGCAACAGAGGGTCCAAGAGCAACTATACAAGCTCCGGTCAGGCGTCCGCCAGATCCACTATCTGCACAATTAAGTAACATCTATTAGAAAACTCAACTTCAAAGTGCATTTAAAAAAGAAAAACATTTCCTGTCATTCTCTACTAGGTAAAGAAAGATTAACATCAAAGGAGTTTATGGATATATTGAATATGTGAAGAGAAAAACCAACTGACTCCATGTCCAATGAATCAAATGCATCCATATTTCAGGTTTGCTTCTCAAAAAACATGGGATTACACTCAGCGGCTTCAAATGCAAATAAAAGCATATTAGCTCAATGGATTGAAAGAAACAACCCCGCCTAAAATCTGGTTGATTCATAGGAATACCGAGAAGATGGGGAACACGAGAAACCTCTTTCAACGTTTTCTTATATTCTTCGAATCCCCTTCAAAAGTACCAATAAGGCGTACAATATGTAGGAATAGGAAATACCAACAGTAAAAAACGGAAACAAGATATAAGTAAATCGCTAAATAAAAATCTATTCGATGTGATCTTAGTTCTAGTAACTAATTTGATATGCCTTGATATATTGCATCATTATACCTTCTCTACACCTTGATTGCAAGCATAAACCAAAGCATCAGCAAGTGTAAGCCTACCTTCGGCATCAGTATTGTTCACCTAAAAAAATAATCAATCAACAAAAATAACATTTAGAAAGCGTACAGGCTGGCCAGACCATTCAACAGATTAATAACACGAACACAATATCAGAACAAACCCGTGCTGTTTCCAAAAAAAAAAAAAGAAAAAAGAACAAGTCCGTGGAAATTACTCTTTTATTGAAGATAAGCTGAAACATAGTACATCTAGGAAACATAAGTAGAACATAACCACATGATCCACTTAAAAAACTAAACTAAACGAATGTATTAAATTCAAACAGAAATGTGGATAAGATAAAACAGTATGAATTTATCAAACTTTGTTCTATCTCTCTAATTGTTAGCCCAAAACAGAAACATGATGAAAAATTGCAAGTATCAGGACAATAAATGAACAAATGGACAATGTAATGTTGAGTGCTTGCACATACACTTCCGAGAAAAATTACAGAAATGCTAAAATGTGGCATGATGTAATGCTCGATACGGCCTATAATCCCCACCACTGCTCGACCCACAAAACATCAGGATATCCAAACTTGGAATTTCTTTGGATTTTCTTTATCTTTCATTGGTATCCTTACAGTATTTGAAAGCAAGCAAACACGTTATATATTCTTTCAAGCAATGGAACAGATAACCGTTTACCAAAGTAAAGCGAAAAAGAAGAAAATATGACAAAGCCAACCTAAAAGCAAATATATACACGATTCAACAAAGAAACAGACAGGAAAACAGGATAACATGTAAATGAAGTAAATTACCTCAATCGTCTTTCCATTTGAAGCTGTGAGGATGTCCCCAGGCCGCATCCCTGTTCCACTTATCATATTCTCGCAAGCCGCAACAATGAAGTGAACCTACATTTTATATTATATAAATTGTCAAGGTTTTCGATTAACTTGTAGCTATATCCTTCTGGAAAAAATGAAATACAGAAAACAACATAAAAGGAAAAAAAAAATGATTTACCTCAACTCCAGCAGGCTTGATTTGGCCG
>BMAC01000188.1:123685-138737 GCA_014905375.1 Phtheirospermum japonicum
CAAAGCTTAAACAACTAACTAACATGGATCTAAATCTTAACTAATCTATCACTAATTACTAGAATCTATGTGTGTGCGTGTGTGTGTGTGTGTGTATACACACCGAAATAATGTTATGTCGACTTCATACACTTCCAGCCATTTTTTCGCACCAGCTTTGTGTATTCAATCTTTATCTGCGAGTCAAGGTGAGGTCGTGTAACTATAAATCCTTTGAACTTTTTTTTTTTGAAAGTGTTCAATTATATTTCTTAATTTCTGGAGTTATTTTGCATGTGGTTATTAGCACTGCAATCCTTGTATTTATAGGGCTTACAACATGGTGCTCACAAGGAATCAATATATCCGTAAAATGTGGCAAGGTGTTAACTGGACATTGGAAGAAGGGGAGTCATGCTATCACAATTTTTTCGACATTTGCCAACAAAAATAATGCTTGGATAATCCGATCATTTTCAACAGCATTAGGCCTGAATTGGCTCGTGAAGTGTCAGATAAACTGCAGAAGGCATTTACAGTTGAGATGGTCCGATCTAAGATACACATGCTTCGCACGCACTTCAATATTTATGTAAGTTACCTATCACCGACCCGGGGCTCGCCTAAATCGGAGGTATTGTGCAATAACAGTGACAGGGGAATACTATGACCACATTGGACAGGTACTGATAAGTTAATTAAGCATCAATCTTTTTTTTTCCTTTCAGTTGTAATTTTTATTTCCTTCCAGTTGTTTCCTCGTAGAGTTCTAACTGTGTGAAATTTATAAAACCCAAAATAGGAAAGCGATATCGAACGCAACTTTCAGATTGATGGGTTCACATTGTTTCTCTATTGTAATAACATCTTTGTTAGGGGGAATGCTGCTAAAATTGACTTTGGCGAGGATCCGGTTGTGTAGATTCCAGGAGGTAACCCCAACAACCCAATATTGATTGAAGACTCTAAAAATGGGGATGACCTTTTATCAGACACCGAAAGCCAGGGAATGGAGATTGATGGTTTGGGAGCTGTTGTCGGTGATGTGAACATAGCAGGGGGCTCGGACCACCCTACTCTCCCCCATCTTCTGATGATGATAATGACGAGGGAGATAATAAGTCTATCATTACAAACGCATGCATCTAACCAAAACGGCCTTGCCTCAAATTGTTTTGCCTGATACTTTGGGTTGATGAGTCATTATCAACGATTTTGAGAGTAACCATAGCATGTCAATCACTAAATCTTAGTTTGGGTACAGGCCGTTATGAAGTAGTAATTACTAGTATTATTAATGTTTATGTGTCATAGATGTTTAAGTTATCTTCGGCTTTAGTGCTCGCTTGTTTAGTGTAGTTTTGGGTATGCATGATGTAGAAGGATTATTCAACTTAGTTGTATTAGTGGCCATTTTCGCACGTAATTGATTTTTGCATCATACCTGCTCGGGTCTAATATAGTGTAGATTCAAATGGGGGATGGTGTTAGAATCAAGTTGCCAATCATGGAATGCATGCTTCGCTATCATTGTCACGATCTTATTTGAACTCTTTATGGTAAATATCTGCATTTGTTTATGTATCGGTCCTTGGAAATTTGAAAAGCTGGTAGACGGATTAAATTAACACCCCACGGTTAGTTATCTAATAAAATGGACCTGGCATCCGCATGAGCTTTGAGTACAAAATAACATACATCCACATATGAATACTTCAATAACAAGACAAATACATAACGATTGATTAACAATTTGAAAATAAAACACACCATATAAAAGAGTAAATCGCTAAATTAAACTTATAGAGCACATGCACACGAAATATATATTGGCTAACATATTAGTTCTCACCGGGTAAGCAACATGGAAAATAGCGTACGAGAACAGTCTGCATAATATTTCTAAAATAAGAGACGAAAATGAAGCTACCACACATACATGCAAAGTGGGTGGGGGGGAGGAGACGAGTCTTGGATGTCCAGTAGTGTTATATGTTGTTGGAATCTCTGCACGAAGATGAATTGGCTGGATGTGGGCCGCGTTTGATCCTCTCCGGTGTCCGAGTACCCAAAATACGTGAGGCACTATCATTTTTTGATAACTCTCGGGCCTAATTCACTGAATTCTCTGAAACACGATCGTTGTTTTCAGTCCACACTTGCCAATGTTTGGTTGGTTCTCTCGGGTCTTCAGTCATCTGAATCATCAAGAATGATTGTTTTCCTTTTCCAGATGGTATGGCCATTTTTTTGCTCTTCTTTTTATGTGAGAGGTTAGCTATCGTGCCAATTGCAAGAGAATCCCCCTCAGTTAGTGCATCATACATCCCTTTCAATAGCGTTTGAAGCTGAGGCCAGCTCGGACACCATGATATTGGTAGGCAGCAGCGAAAGGTTTATGCTGTGTTCAAATACGTAGAAAAAGAATTAATATGTTTATGAAAATAAATTCCATGCACTACATGCACATAACTTGATTGTTTTAGTAAAGAATACATGTAGTAAAATTTATCTCAAAAATGTCATCTCAAACTCTGGTAGGTGCAACCAGGGTGTTCGAAGCCGCTGAATATTGAACACCATTCTTTCTAAGAACAAAAAGAAATACACGAAACTGTGTCCTAAGTAAGTTTAGCTTGTCTTTGCAGTCGGCGTAGGTAAAGTATCTGCCCAATTCAAAATTTAGATTATTGGTCGCAAGTAAGATGACGTCATGCCGGTTTTCAGTCGGTTTGAACAAACCCCGTTTGTGGGACTCAATTAGTAACTCAATGAAACGGTTGTCTACTTCCACTGTCCATCGCTTTGTGTATAAGAAATCTCTTTGGGTGGTTGGGTGAGGGAAAGGGTCTTTTTCAACACTAGTCTCGGTGCACCTCCTAACCAGTTTTATCTAATCTTAACATTCTTGGTCGACTGTATTAGAAGCTATAAACCATCTTTCTATTTATATTTCTAAGAATAGAATAAGTGTAAGTCTTTTGGTCAATATATTCATCTACTAACATGATGGCAAAGGTGAATACATTATAAAAAGAAAGCTTGAAGAGAATATATTCTCTGTCTGCTCTCATTTCCAACAGGCTTTACTTTGAAATTCACATGCAAACCTCTGCAACATTTTATGTGAGTTTATCCACTACTAATGATGGGACTGAGGACTACACTTTAAAACTTAAAGTTACAAAGAATATGTTCTCCATAAATAGTCATGAATGTGCAGGTGAATCTTATTACAAATATAGTACAACATTCTATTTACAATACATAAAAGTCATCAACGAGTCTAACAATCAACCAATTTTTCGCTCCTATCACGCTACAAAAAAAGGAAAAAAGTACAAGAGAACATAAGTTAATAGCACATGATGTAACTAGTAGTTTAACTTATTCATTTACTGGAACAACAAGCACCCAACATTCTTCCAAGTGTGCCTCCACAACAGTATAATGATTTCATTCAACCATGTCATAATTTGGTAGTAAATGGGCCACAAAATACTTGAAATTAACGTTTTCACAATATCACAAATAGTAGAATTATGACCATTACTGTTAAAACCCACGCAAGTCGGGTGCAACAGATGCTTCTGTCCAGTTGAACTTTATATGTTTAGGATTCAGTCATAGAGGCAAGCAATTGATGGCGTAATTCTCCAACCAAGTGACTCATTGCGTCTTTAGAGGGATGATCAATGAAAATGAATAACTTACACTTGTTAGCCTGCAAAATACCAATCATATGTATCTGTTACATTTGTGTTTTCATTGAACAGCGGCTCCAAAATCTTATCGTTCTTAGGCAATGATTTTTATTAGAAGAAACAGTGTAGTTGAATTTACCCCTCTATTAGGACACGACAGAAATCGTCAATCCGGATTCCTCTGGGTCTTGGACACTTGAACTCGTAAAGGAAACTTACAGTAGCATGCACTAGGAAGTTGTCACTTACATGTTGGACAACGAAACCAATGTAACGGTGAACTTGCGAATGACGAACCATGTGACGTACTCATTTAAAAATGGAATCAGATTTATCAAAGGATTGGCAGTTAGCAACGTGCTATCAAATAAGATGTGAACTCACAGAGATTAGGAACCGATCATATAGGCACACTTAAAATTTCATTAGTATAAATAATGTACTTAAATACTTGGGGCACGATCCATAAACATGACCAATTGTTGGAAGTCCAATGGTACAGTAACTTTTGTATTCCTACAAGAGTTTTGTGCCCTTAAACAAAATACAAGTCGTAACTCAAATCTTCATGTCGTATAAGAGAACACTCAATAATCAGGATGGCAATTTCTTGGCCATATAAATACACACATTCCTTTCAAACAATGCATAAGCTGCCGCCCCCCAACTTCTCTATCCAATTGTAGGAGTAAACCAAAGTGCAATAATTGATGAGTTTATATAATATAACAATTACAAAAAACCCATGGATGTTTTTCAAATCTGGACTCAATCCAAAGAACCTTAAACACAATTATAATTAACATCCCAAAATAGAGGAATTGTAAATATATACATCTAGTTATCCAAAGTAGTAAATGTACCAAAAACATAAACCTAAAACCCTAAATAATATCCAACCTGTTCAAAGTAGCATAGACAATCCAGTTCCTCACTATGTTTCTAAAACTGAATTACCGAGCATAATTAATATCCAACCTTTACTCCACGTTTATGTTGAACCCACAAATGTGTTGGTTCAGTGAGTTTTTTTGGGTGCAGTTGAGGTGTTAGATCGGGGGTGTAGTAGTGGAGAAGACAAGTAGCAGATTTAATTATTGCAAGGGGTACGTTGGTCAATTTTAATTTTATCCACACAATCACACAAAACAAACACAAGATGAGTCATATTAGTCGTAGTTCTATTAAGGTTCAATAAGACACATCAAACGAGTTATAAATATTATCATAACAGTGGTATCCTAACACACGGGACTAATTCGTCCTATCCCATCCTTAATACCAAATGAGACCATATTGTATTAAATACAATGTGGTGCTATTTCCGAGTCATGATAATAGGAAGAATTAAGAAAATATAAAAATAGTAATATAAAAATATACATAGCATTTTATATTAATTAAATTAATATCACGTTTAATGTAATATAGTGGGTTCCTAGGTTTTTAGGAGATTGGTTCTCATATAATCTAAACCCTGTGTGTGTGGGTGGAGGGTGGGGATGAGTGTTTCATCCCAAATATTTTTAATATCTACGATAGTGATGGAGTCTCATGATGAAATCGTATCGTTATGTGCATGTTAGAGAGAGCATTAATTATATCAACAGAAGTGTAGTCACTCTGCATGCGATTGAGTAATAAAACAGATAAATATGAGAGTTAGACCTGGATTGCTGTATGTCCATAGGATGGCAAAAAGGTTCTTGATAAATAACAATACAATATAGCAACAAATAATTTATATTGATGTTTATGGTTTGGTGCAATACTTTTATTTTTTTAATGCAATATGCGTTTTTAACACATGCATGTTTTTATTCCTTTTTATGTCAGTCTTTAATAAAATGTAATATAATAATATTTTAGAATGAATTTATGAAATCTTACTAATATTCATTACAATAATGCTTTTGAATATTAGGCAAAAAAAATTGGAATATAATGTTGTAATGCTTCACATGAATATATAAATAAATAAATAAATTTATATATATACATACACAAATACATACACTCACATTTCATATAATATACAGTTAGTCTATCCTAACAAATTGACTATCAACATGCACTACCAACTACTAAATAGAGATATATACTACTACTTATATATTAATATGTTGCTTGAAATCAAATGGCGTACTGCCAAAAATTATAGATGAATAACAGTATCGAAAAAAAAAAGTTTCTCCCAAAAACTATAATAATATCAAAATATCATAAACAACAACATAATAAACTTACTAACATGAAATAATAATAAAATATATATCTACACTAGAAACTAATAAAGAGAAAAAAAAAAAAAGAAGATGAGCAATCCAAAAGAAATTATTCACACAACTATTAAGTTAACATTGTTATCAAATACAGTGCATATTGGTTAATATGTATAATTGTGCTGCTACAATAGTACAATCCCAAATCATCCTTTTTTCAGTGATACATAGCCAAAAACTGACTTTTGGTGAACTCAAAAGAACAGCTCCAGATAATCCTCCTCCTCTTGAAAAATACATAATGCACATATAATCCCTACCAGTAATCATCATCCAACACTCGAATAAATGCTTAAAATATATTCACATCAAAATTATGTGAATCTATATTCTTATCGTATACTGGAGGAAATGGCAATATTAGATTTTCAGCGGTGCAACGTCGTTGATGGCTGATATCCATAGACGAAAAGTTCAAAACCTCTGTGATAAGTTCAAAAAGTTGAACTACCAAATAAAGAGGGCACTAACCTCAAAATAGAGATCAGCGACCTGAATATCCTCCACAATCGTCGCAGCGACTTCGCCGATCCTGCAAAACAACGCCTAGAACGGGCTAGATTTCGAGCCCGTTAAGGCCCTCCGACGCTTAAGTTAATAAGCGAAAAACACACTCCTCTCTCTCAATAATATGGTGAAATCACAATAATAGAATGATAATGAATAAGAGACAAAAGCTCCTTTTATAGAGATAGGAGAAATCCTKCACTATCTAGGGTTACCTTTCATAACCAGAATTCCATACATACCATGACTCTTTCACCGATTTTCAAGTGGGACTCTTCCCATATGATAAGTTTCCATAAACATGAAACTTCTTAATATATATTACCGAAATAAGCCTGGGCATATAGCCCACCAGGCCCATATACATATTAAACTTTCAATCAGGCTCAAATACTCAGCCCAACCCATCAGAGATCACGACCCTATATGAGAACTCATCCTCATACTACAGGTCGCTACTCCGGACACATCAACTCGCCCACTTTTGAGGAACAYCCTTCGGCTCGTTCACCTCTCCAGGGCATAATATTGAGGAACAGCCTTCGGCTCGTTCACTTCTCAAAGACACAATACAGCTCGCCCATCTTCCAGGAGGCACACCCTCTTCTAGAAATGAGGTCGCCTTCCACAAATACCCACATGATATCACATAATATTACATACGGATATTTTGGTCCACATCAGCTAGTCCCCCATGGTCTATCTGATTAAAGCACGAAATCAGGTAGAACATGTAAGCATATAATCCAACATAAACAACATATGCATACAAACCATCGCTTTACCTCACAAAATCATATCTCAGAATCATCCACCTCGATCTCATCGAGCAACAATATCAATAATTTACTATGGATCATTAACCCCACCTGAGACCTACAATAGATCAACACACCGAGCTCACTTTCTCAATCACACTATCATTATCGTTTTGAACGACCTCATACGCACAAGTCCCCAAATTATATCTCAAAATTTCATACTGGGCGACCTGAAAATATACTACTCCTCGATCGACCTGTAACTACAGACAGTCTTAGAATCACAATTACAAGCAAACCACAAAGTCAAAACACTCTTCTTTTCTCACATCCTATCTCACTTATGCTTCATTAAATGCAGCCTGACACAATGTCGGGTACGTGTCACTCTAATGTTTTCTCGGAATATAATAAATATAGTGGGCCCAAAATAAAAGGCCCAAAACATTCCTCGAATGAAACCCTATTTTTTGCCCGCTCCAATCTGTCTCATCACGTTTACGCCTCCCGATATAAAAACATTTTCATCTTCTTTGTTCACCATTTTACGCCATTTCAAATAAGAAAAACACCATTACTGCTCTGCAAAAAAGCTTAGAGACTTACGACCATTCAGAGATTTCATACCATCACACTGCTCATCAACGACTTGCAGCTCGTCAAAAATGTGTAAGTCCCCCAAACCCTTTCAAATAGCAATTTTAATCACACTGTTAGATCTGTAATTGTGGATACTGAAATATTTGTGCTCTGTGTTATTCATTCCCTGAATATTCAAATTTTTGATGGCATCAGCATCCCCCATCGATAATTCTCAAAATTCAACTCTTTCCCCTGATTCCGTCCCCTCAGAAAACCCTTTTATAATTGAGACTAGGCCCAAACAACCTCTATTACCCTCTTCCGGCCTCCGCGATGAGCCAGAAGGTGACGTAACCTGGTCGGAACTTCGAGCCCAAACCATAACCCTTTCTGAAAATCAAACCTCGATAGACAGCCTCCATGAAATTCCATCCTCTTCAGCATTAGCCTTCACACATATCCTAGAGGGTCTCCCTCTACCCATATCTAGCCATCCTCCAGCCTGCGAGCACTTTAGGGAGAACCCTGTGACTGTAACCTCCTCCTTATCCATCAGCGACCTAACTTTTTCTTCTTCCTCAACCAAAGAAGTCAAATTTAACTATTGGATATTACCCGAGCGTTCCAAATTAGAAAAATTTAAGAGAATCCTCAATCTACCCAAAACCGCCAAGATGGTCCTACCTGAAGGGTCACACGCAGACCCCTTGCGACCTGCACCCAACCACATTACCCTTTACGACACATTACTAGTAGCGGGGTTTAAGTTTCCAGCTCACCCCTTCTACATCGAAATCTCCAATCTGTACAACATCTCGCCCTTACAATTAACCCCAAACTCCATGAAGTACCTGGCAGGATACCTCCTACTATGTGAATACTACAATACTGATCCTGGCCCGGGCTTCTTCCACTTTTGTTTCCAAATAAAATATCAACAAAACTCTTTCTATCTCTCCGCTCGGTCAGGATTAGCTCGCTTTCACGCAAACCCTCCTAACAAAGTCCCCGAGTGGAGAAAGAACTTTTTCTTTATCTATAACTCCGAAGAATGGCCTTTCATAATCGAGCTAAAAAATCGCACTCCCAAACAATACAAACCAACCACCTCCAAAGAGTGCCCTCGCCTATACAAAAAATACATTGATCAGCTCGAGGCGTGGAGCAAACACCCATTCGACATAACACTCCTCACCAACCCATCAGACATATTCCGCTACGTGGGCATTGACTCCCACCCAGTGGCACCACACCTCGCCATCACAGCTGATGAATTCGGTAGGTGCTTTTAGGTTTCACAATTACACCTCATTATTAACAACGTAAATCAAATAATAACAATCTCTCTATGTAATGCAGTGGCCTTCATCAAGAACTGTGCGGCGACCCGTACCGAAGAGGAGCAAAAACAACCCTCAACACAATCCAAAACTCACCCTGTTCCAGCGCCGGCGAACACAAGTGAGGTCGCACAAAAGGCTTCTGGGATGGCTGGCGACGACGAGGGAGAGGCCCAGCTAGTCCGGCGACCTAGCAAAAATAAGGGCAAACGTCCTCTCCACGATGCTTCCAAGAGCCCGGCGGCGAGAAGCCCAAGCCCTAGCCTTCCAGAGCCGAAAAAGCGTTGCCTTCGCAAGGGACTAGCGCCGATCTCAACTAGCGCATCCAGCTTGAGCAAAGTATTAGCTAAGCTGGATGATGCTGACGACGTCGAAGCTCTTCGCAGCGAGCACGCCCTTAAACAGGTACAGACAAAAGATTCTTGGCCATAATTCATTCAACTATAGACCAATATTCATAAAATGTAATATTTGCAGCTGAACCCTCTGTTCGCCAAATTCTCTGAGGAGTTCGTAGCTCGATCGTCAGCGAGCGACCTCCAAAAAACAGTTGACGAGCTGACTATCCAGACTGAGCAACAAACCCAACAGCTCTCCCTGACCCAAGGGGAATTGGATAGAACACTCCAATTGTTGAAGGCCCGTGATGAGGAAGTAGCCATTTCCAAGAGCCAAATCAACAGTCTGAAGGACGAGGCCGCGCGTGTGAACAGCGAGCTAAGCCAAAAGACAGAAGAGCTTAGCCGAACAGCGGCAGAGCTCGCCCTCCATCAGCAAAGGCTCCCAGATCTTACCAAGATGAATTACGAAAAAGGTGTGGCTGAAGGTCGCCAAACCTTCCTCATCAGTGAGACTGGCAGAAAATTCATCGACGCATACCGTCAGGAGCTCATCAAGGCCTACGAGAAATCTTCCATCTATTTCGGACTAATGGCTGGCGGGGCTACTGAATCGGTTTTCAGTGCGGCCAACATGATCAAGGAGGAGGTCGCTGCATTGAACGTCTCGTACACCCCCAACACCGAGGCCATCATCAACAAGTTAACTCCGTTTAGCTGTTTTAAGGGCGACTGGACACAACCCATCTACACAAAGTGGTGGCTTTCCTGTCAAAGTCGAGCAGCCCTGGCCGCGGGGGTCTATGCCGAGCTAAAGACACCCCTCGATGACCTACTGCCCGATCAAGACCCTGCCGTCAACCCCACATCCGAGCCAGCTCACACAAATCCTCCTGCTGAGGCTTCTTCAATCGAAAAAACTATCTAGAACATTTAATCACCTTTCATCTGTATAAATAATTCCTCCACTATTTATTTTATTTATGCACTTTCAGTATCAAAAAATATAATCTTGCCATAAGACATTATTATGTCCTGCTCGTCACAAGATCTCATATCGCAAACAAATATCTTAGCTCGTAAAGATGAGAATTATTCAAAAAATCATTAACACCATGACCATATAACCATAAAGAATCAAACAACTCGCTAACTACTCAAAATAATTTCCATCTCATTGGATCAGGAGAAGTGCTATATCAACTCCTCTTATACCTTACTCAATCAGTCGGAAGGGGTACGCCTCAGCGCGGTTCACCTTCCTCTTAATATCACAAATATCATAAAACACATTCACAAAGAACAAAATTAGTCACGCCACTGAACAGCTCGCCTGGTCGGGAGAAGTGCCCTCCGGTCCAGAGTTACCTTCTCCCACCTCAAATAACAATTTTTTTGTCAAACGAGCTTCATGCGGGAGAAGTGCCCTCCGGTCCAGAGTTACCTTCTCCCACCACCATAACGACGCTTTCACAGTTAAAAACAAGCACCAACTTACTATTATTCTCACTTCTTCTGATAGAGAGGTGCCCTCCAACACAAGAGTTACCCTCTCCCCCGTTCGCGAATTTAAATCACACAAAAGTTACAACTCTTGATCAATTATCAGGTCGGGAGAGGTGCCCTCCAAGCTAGAGTTAACCATCTCCTTGCCATGATAACAATCACCTCAAACCATTTAACTAAGAGAGAGATGTACTAATTATCTTCTCACCAACATCCACCTTTATCAAAGGCTTGCTTGACCGGAAAAGGTATCAAAGCTACCCTTTTCCGCGCCATAACAAAACTTTCAACAAATCACGAGGTCGAGAGGGGTGCCCTCCAACACAAGAGTTACCCACTCCCACCCAAAAAACCCAGAAAATCATATTAGCTCGAAAAAAGAGAAGACAAAATAACTCATCAACTTCACCCTTCATATTATTCAATCATTTAGATAACTCGCAGGAGAAGTGCCCTCCGATCAGAGTTACCTCCTCCCGCTATAAAAACTTACAAACTCCCCATCAACCACTAGGTCGAGAGAGGTGCCCTCCAACACAAGAGTTACCCTCTCTCGCCATAAACAAGAACTTCTAAAACAAACATCAGGTCGAGAGGGGTGCCCTCCGGTCCAGAGTTACCCTCTCTCACCAAAAAAGAACTCTAAAAACAATCAATCTCAAATACCCGGGAGAAGTGCCCTCCGACCAGAGTTACCTTCTCCCGCGATCTTCCGTCTATGCGTAATACTTCTTCAAATGGCACACATCCCAACTCCTGGGTAAAACCTTCCCGTCTACACCTTCCAGTATATATGCACCGCCTCGCAATACCTTCATCACTTTAAAGGGCCCAATCCAGTTTGGCTCCAGCTTCTTGGTTGCCTTCAAAGGATCAGCTCTTTTCCACACTAAATCGCCGACCTGAAAACAATGATGTTTAACTTGTTTGTTAAAAGCATCATGCACTCGTTGTTTATATTGTTCCACCCGAGCTGCAGCTTTCTCACGTATCTCTTCAATCGTCTCGATCGCTCCTCGAGCCAATCGCTCATTTTCTTCCACGCTAAAGGTCGCTAAACGTTGCGAACCTCCAACTATCTCAGCGGGAATGACTGCATCCATCCCGTACACCAAGCTGAACGGCGACTCCCCTGTGGTAGTTCGGGGAGTTGTTCGATAGGCCCAGAGGACATACGCGAGCTCCTCCTCCCAGAGTTCGCCTGCTTTCTCTAACCGCAGCTTAAGTCCCTGCACAATTATACGATTAGTAACCTCCACCTGTCCATTAGTTTGTGGATGCTTCACAGAGGCAAATCGCTGTTTCATCCCCATGTCTTGGCACCATTTCTGCATCTTTCGCCCATTAAATTGGGTCCCACTGTCCAAGAATAACACTCTTGGCACTCCAAACCTTCAAAATATATTATCAAAAATAAAGTCCATTATATGTTGCTCGCTTATCCCCGTGACAGCTTCAGCTTCCACCCACTTGGTGAAATAATCAACAGCCACCACCAAATGTTCTTTACTGCCCGGGGTTTTTGGGAAAGGACCTACAATATCGATCCCCCACTGCGCAAACGGGCACGGCGAGCTCATTACTATCATTTCCTCAGCCGGTATGTGAATGACCGGAGCATGCATTTGACACTTCTTATAAGTTCGAATCAGCTCGCTTGCCATAGCCTTCATCCCCGGCCAAAAGAAACCTGCTCGCAACGTTATACCCATCAAAGCCTTTCCCTTCGCATGATCTCCACAATACCCTTCATGTATCTCTCTTAGTACCTCCATCCCGCGCTCTCTAGCCAAACATCTCAGAAGAGGTCCAAACCGTGACCTCTTACACAACTCTTCATTAATAGCACAAAAACGAGCTGTAACTCTAGCCTCTTTCGTTGTCAATTTCTCTGTGCCTTCCTGCGCTTTAAGGAGAGTATCCCAAATGGGCGATCGCCAATCCTCCTTGTCTTCAATCTCCATAACCTCTACACCCCTCTCTATACTGCTATTACCCAGTTCCATCAGTGTGATTTTTCGAGTATCACAGGACACTAACGCTCCTGCTATCCGAGCGAGCTGATCCGCTCGTGTATTTTCAGCTCGTGGCAAATGCTCTAGCTTGAACTCTTCAAAGCGAGTTGCTTGCTCTTGTAATACACTCAAATACATCGCCATACGCTCCTCTCTAGCTTCGAAGGAACCATCAAACTATCGCGCTACCAGTTGTGAATCAGTATAGGCCCACAGCCTTCGAGCTCCCTACTCGCTAGCCATCTTAATCCCTTGCAATACAGCCTAGTACTCAGTTTCATTGTTGGACGCCTTATATCCCAGCTTGATCGCAAACTCCAAACTCTCTCCTTCCGGGCTAGTTAGTACAACACCTAGCCCCGCTCCTGAGGCCATAGTTGATCCATCTGTAAACAAGGTCCATGCTTTCACTTCTTTATCCTCGTCGACCTGCCTTGTCATTTCCTGCAAGAAATCCGCTAACACTTGTGCTTTGATCGCCACCCTTGGTTCATAAACCACGTCATACTCACTCAGTTCTACCGCCCATTTCACCAATTGTCCTGACACGTTTGGATTACCCAGGACTTGTTTGAGGGCCAAATTGGTACGTACCTTCACTCTGTGGCTCAAGAAATAGGCCTCAACTTCCTGGCCGTACTAACAAGTGCAAACCCTTCTTTCTCCAGCTCGGTGTACTTCAGTTCGGCTCCCCTCAGCATCCTGCTAATATAGTAAATAGGTCTTTGCAAACCTGCTTCTTCTCGGATCAAGACAGAGCTCACTGGACCTCCCCCACGGATATATATAAAATCAAATCTTCTCCCGGCATTGGTTTGGTCAACAGTGGTATCTCTGCCAAGTACTTTTTCAGCTCGTCAAAGGCATTTGCAACCTCCTGCGTCCACTCGAATTTAGACCCCTTTCTTAGCGCCTTAAAGAAGGGGACTCCTCGCTCCGCCGACCTGGAAATAAAACGACTAAGACCTGCGATGCGCCCCGTAAGTACTTGCACATCCCGCACTGTGCGAGGGTGCGACATCTCCAAAACAGCTCGCACCTTCTCAGGGTTCACCTCGATTCCTCGCTCTGTCACCATGTAACCCAAAAATTTCCCTGATCGCACCCCAAACGCACACTTCTTTGGGTTAAGCTTCATCCCATATTGTCTCAAGATAATAAAAGTTTTCTTCAAATCTTCAACTTGGGAATCTGCTTTTTTGCTCTTCACCAGCATGTCATCCACATAAACTTCCATGGTGGTCCCTAGCAAATCCTTAAACATGCGATCCACCAACCGCTGATAGGTCGCACCTGCATTCTTCAATCCAAAGGGAATGGAGACGAAACAATAAGTACCTGTAGAAGTGACAAAACTTACTTTGGGCTGATCTTCTCTCGCCAAGGGTATTTGGTGGTATCCCTGCGAGGCATCCATCATACTCAACAGCTCGCATCCCGAAGTAGAGTCCACCAACTGATCAATCCGTGGCAAAGGATAATGATCCTTAGGACATGCCTTATTCAAATCACGGAAATCCACGCACATCCTCCATTTCTGAGCTGGTTTTGGTACCATCACAACATTAGACAAGTACTCCGAGAACTGAATCTTTCTTATATGGCCCGCTTTCAGCAATTTCTGTACTTCTCCTTCAATCACCTTATCTAGTTCCGGCCCAAAGTGCCTTCTCTTTTGTTTCACCGACCTCGCCTCCGGGTCCGCATTCAAATGGTGCTGCGCGACCTCCGGTGAAACACCCGTCAACTCTTCATCACCAAACGCAAGAATATCCCGGAATTCTCGTAACAACCCTATCATCTCGTCCTTCAACTCCTCAGGTATTTAGGTACCTATTCTCGTGGTATACTCCGGATGTTCCTCTTCCAGGGAAATCTCCATTAATTCCTCGTTTGGCTGAACCGAGTTCTCCTGTTCTTTCATTTTCTTGGGGTTGAGCACCCCTTCCGACGGCGGCGGTGCGCCCGCAATGACACGGCAGAGGAGCGCTAGGCTGCGACACGCTGGCGGCTGTTCAGAGTGCGGCGGCAGACGGCT
>BMAC01000188.1:148363-174923 GCA_014905375.1 Phtheirospermum japonicum
TTTCTGTTCTTCTTGTTGTTCGATAGAGCACCATATTGTAAAGTCCTCGGAATTATGTTGTTATCCCTCATGTTTTGTTTACGAAATTTCTCACGTCCTTTCGCTCAAGGACTCGATGTCCCTCTTTCCCACAGACGGCGCCAATTTGATAAGTTCAAAAAGTTGAACTACCAAATAAAGAGGGCACTAACCTCAAAATAGAGATCAGCGACCTGAATATCCTCCACAATCGTCGCAGCGACCTCGCCGATCCTGCAAAACAACGCCTAGAACGGGCTAGATTTCGAGCCCGTTAAGGCCCTCCGACGCTTAAGTTAATAAGCGAAAAACACACTCCTCTCTCTCAATAATATGGTGAAATCACAATAATAGAATGATAATGAATAAGAGACAAAAGCCCCTTTTATAGAGATAGGAGAAATCCTCCACTATCTAGGGTTACCTTTCATAACCAGAATTCCATACATACCATGACTCTTTCACCGATTTTCAAGTGGGACTCTTCCCATATGATAAGTTTCCATAAACATGAAACTTCTTAATATATATTACCGAAATAAGCCTGGGCATATAGCCCACCAGGCCCATATACATATTAAACTTTCAATCAGGCTCAAATACTCAGCCCAACCCATCAGAGATCACGACCCTATATGAGAACTCATCCTCATACTACAGGTCGCTACTCCGGACACATCAACTCGCCCACTTTTGAGGAACAGCCTTCGGCTCGTTCACCTCTCCAGGGCATAATATTGAGGAACAGCCTTCGGCTCGTTCACTTCTCAAAGACACAATACAGCTCGCCCATCTTCCAGGAGGCACACCCTCTCCTAGAAATGAGGTCGCCTTCCACAAATACCCACATGATATCACATAATATTACATACGAATATTTTGGTCCACATCACTCTGAACTAAAGCAATGATGGCACGAAGAAATCGCAGTACTGAAAAGAAATATGAATCGTATACGTTAAGCTATAGTAGGTTAAGTGGTGGAACGCGACAACATAAATTTTGAGATTGAAAGTGTAAACCTCAGGCTATGATGATGATGGCAGAAAAAAGAATTGTAGCACTAGAAAATGGAGTTTATACGGACCAAAATGTCCGCACGTGATATTGTTTGATATGTTAGACTATTTGTGGAAGGCGACCTCATTTCGGGGAGAGGGTATTCCTCCTAGGAGATGAGCGAGCTGTATTGTGTACTTGAGAAGTAAGCGAGCTGGTTTGTGTAGAGTAGCGACCTGTAGTATGGGGATGAGTTCTCATATAGGGTCGTGACCTCTTGTGGTTTGAGTTGTGTACTTGAGATCGGTTATGGGCTTTGTGAATATCAAGCTTGCGGGCTTAATGTGAATGGTTTATGAGGTTATGAAAAGAATAATGGGCCCAAGCCTATTCTATTAATTTAATGAGAGGTTTATTGTTTATGGGAACTTAACATATAGGAGGAATCCTAATTCTGAGACAGTTGTGGAATTATGGTAGGAGAAGATAACCTGACTTGGAGGGCACTTCTCTTATCTCTATAAAAGGAGGAGCATACCTCTCATTATTCTAAGCTTATAATATCATTATATTGTATTATTGTTGAGAAGAGAAGGGTTGAGTGTTTTTCGCTTATTAACTTAAGCGTCGGAGGGCTTTAACGGGCTCAAAATCCGGCCCGTTCGAGGCGTTGTTTTGCAGGACCAGCTAGGTCGCCAGGAGATTCGCGGAGGGCTTGGCGGGTCGCTGTGACGAGTTCGGAAGCAATTTCAGGTCGCTGATCTCTCTTTGAGGTTAGTAACCCCTTTATTTGGTAGCCCAACTTTTTGAACTTATCAAATTGGCGCCGTCTGTGGGAAAGAGGGACATCGAGTCCTTGAGCGAAAGACGTGAGGTACACAATTTTCGTAAGTCTAAAATCTGACTGCGCTATAAGTTTGAAAATTTGTTTTCTATCGTTTCAACTGTTGGATCGTGTTAAAAATTTTACACAACCTCAAGGACCTTTTGAACTACTTTTTGAATGGTGGAGATTGGATTTTGAAGTCCGTGGAAGTTTGTACAAATTTTCGATCAAAGCAGTTTTTATTTTCGGAAAATCCTACGCAGTGTTTTTCAAAATACGATTGTGCATAATATAACCGTTGGATCAACTTGAAAATTTGATATATTATGCTAAATATGTTGAAGTTCAATATGAACGGTGGAGTTGTGAATTTGAGTTTGGAAACAATTTATAATGAATTTTGGATAGGGCTGATCCTGTTTCCCGAAAACTGTTTGTCTAGTTTCTTTTAAAAACTAAATTATGCGCAGTCTAACCGATTGGATGAAGTTGAATTTTGAATATAATATGTACGATATATAGTGGTTAAATATGAATAGTGGTGGAGATCAGGTTTTGAAGATTTGTGAACACGAATAAAGGTTGTGATGCTTGCGTTTTATTTATTGATCATATACTAACGGACTGAGTAAGGTCTATTCGTTGAGTTTGTATTAATGTTGGTTTTTGGAGGATTACTTTATGTGTTGCTTGGACCTTAACCCGGGAATGGTCAACGCAAACAAATGCGATGAGGTCGCGTGTTCAAATATTCAAGATCGATTTACTTTGTTGCTCGGAGTCTAAGACGATGAGGTCGCGTATCAACCGAACAAAAAAAAAATTGAGATAAGTATTTATTTTCTTTGAAAACGAAAAGTATACAAATCGGGGTCATATATGCCGATATTGGGTAACGATTGTGATGATGGACGTATTTTTTATACATGTTAGTCTGTTTGCCTGATTGTGTGGGTTCGATCGTATGTTTGTGGCATTCAAGTTCTTTTGGTGTCATGCAATTAATTATGCGTTTGGATGAGGTTTAAAATTTATAATGAGTAGGATTATTATGCGTGGAGCTTTTAATGGGTTTGAGTGCTTGGATATATTTGGATTAATGTGCTACTAATGTTTTTGTTGAAAGTGGAAGATGGTTAATTTATGTGTTTTCTATAAAGGGTGACTATGAGTGTTGTGATTGTTTAATTCATGAAAGGAGAAATTCAAATTTTAATTCATCTATAATACTTTGGAACCTCGTGTTATGTTAATTGTGAATTATATGTGACAACTCCTACGGGTTGATGGAGTGATAATCATATATGAAGTTGGATAGTTTGGTCTTGGAATTCTTTTACGAGTTTGATAGAATGGATGGTGGGTGTTAATCATGTGTGGAGAATACTAATTGGATTTTTATGAGGTTTTATGTTGTGGGATATGCATGTGGTTTAACACTTGGATGAGGAGTACTTATTTGATTTTATATGATTATGAGGATATGCTTATATGTTTAGAGATAAGCAATATGAGTTTTGACCAAAGATGAGGTGTTTATCAACTCCCAAGGCACTTGAATGAGTAGATCATGAAACACACTAAGAATTGCTTAATCTTGCACATTCCCGTATGAAAATACTGCACTGCCACACTTCAGTAAAATAATCATAATTCATTGTCGGATTATCCGTTTTTAGATCCAATTTTTTCATTGGAAACTAGACTCATAGAGCTTTCCGATGGTATATAGTTTGTTCTCTAATTCATTACCTATTAAGGCAGTTTAATCTTTAAAGTTGGTATGTATGTGCTGGAAATTCTTGTATGGCTTGTTGATGATATGATATTTGTGGTTTTGGGAAATGGAGATTTTTGATGTGAAAAATATTTGATTAACATGTTATTGGTGCGGGTAAGGTTGTGATATTTGGATGATATTTCCTATGATTATGCTAACGAATCTGAGTGCAGGGCCTGTTTAGGTCGTATTAACTTAAGGTTAATTTGTGGGTTGCCCGACATATAATTCGAAGATGGGTAACCCAATGCGAAGAGGTCGCCAATATTTAAGGCCATGTACCAGGTCGCGCGTCTACACATTGACAAAAAGGAGATCGGGGAATTATGCTACCTAAAAACAAAAAGGTCGCGTAGTTAGATATTCGAGGAGAGGTGAATTTTTCTATAGCACCAATATGAATACGTATCGGGTACGCTTTTTGAAATCTCATGAAAGGGACGGTTTTCAATTTTATGCCCTGTTTATTTTTATGTGGTTGAGTATGGGGAGAATAATTGATCTATACGATTTAAATGGTTATGGTGTGTGATTCGATTTAAATGGTTTTATGATCTGATTTAAGGAAAATGTGTATAATTAACATGTTAAGGTCTTCGCGACCTCGTTATGGTCTCTATGACCTCATTAAACGATCTTGACAATCTTGTGCGATCTAGACTTTATGATCCAATATGGGTTTTATGTTTAAATCCCGATGCTTTCATGAGGTCGGCAAAAGATTTTATGAATATGGTTAAATTCCGACGCTCTCATTAGGTCGATGATGATTAAATTCCGATTCTCTCATTAGGTCGATGATCGTTAAATTCCGACGCTCTCATTAGGTCGATGATGATTAAATTCCGACGCTCTCATTAGGTCGATGATGATTAATTCCGACGCTCTCATTAGGTCGATGATGGTTAATTCCGACGCTCTCATTAGGTCGATGATGGTTAATTCCGACGCTCTCATTAGGTCAGTGATGGAGTTTGTGGATTGAAAGTTGTGTTTTTGTGGCGGGAGAAGGTAACTCTGGACCGGAGGGCACTTCTCCCGTAGAAAGTTCGTATTAAAGAGTTGTGGTGAAAGTTTGTGTTTGTGGTACGTTGTGTATTTATGGTACGGGAGAAGGTAACTCTGGACCGGAGGGCACTTCTCCCGAACAGGCGAGATTGTGGAAAGATTGTGTTTGTGGTACGTTGTATATTTATGGTACGAGAGAAGATAACTCTGGACCGGAGGGCACTTCTCCCGACCAGGCGAGCTTGTGGAAAGATTGTGTTTGTGGTACGTTGTGTATTTGTGGTATGGGAGAAGGTAACTCTGGACTGGAGGGCACTTCTCCCGACCAGGCGAGCTTGTGGAAAGATTGTGTTTGTGGTACGTTGTGTATTTGTGGTACGGGAGAAGGTAACTCTGGACCGGAGGGCACTTCTCCCGACCAGGAGAGATTGTGGAAAGATTGTGTTTGTGGAAAGATGGTATTTTTGTGGTACGGGAGAAGGTAACTCTGGACCGGAGGGCGCTTCTCCCGCACAAGAGCTCGTTGTGATGTGAAAGTGTGAAGTTGTGTTTTTGTCTGGTGGGAGAAGGTAACTCTTGACCGAAGGGCACTTCTCCCACATAGAGTTTGTGTTTTGAAAGTTGGGAAATTTTCGTGATACATAATAAGTGAAGTTGCGCGAGCTGTTTTGATTCTCAAGTGATTGTGATTGGAAGTGATATGCTCGACTTACGTGCTTTTCTCATGAATGATTATTTTTATTTTGGGCGAGCCAATACATTTTGTATGCTGTTTGATGGGATTGTTAATAAGTCATGGTTGATTGTTTTTAAGATACTGCGATCTCGTAAGATGAAGTGTGATTGGCGGATGCGACCTATAGTAGCTTATGGGTTTTTATTTCATACATGATTTGTGATTTTTACAGGATTGTGAATGATTGGGAATTGGTAAGTAATTCATATATCGAATGAAATCGAAAAGTGTTTGCAGGCTGCGAGCATGAATGCAAGTCTTTCAAACAATTATTTCAGTGGAAAGTTGTGTGGCAGGAGAAGGTAACTCAGGACCGGAGGGCACTTCTCCCGTATGGAATTTGTGTTATGGAAGTTTGTGTTTTTGTGGAGGGAGAAGGTAACCCTGAATTAGGGTGAATTTCTCTCGGTTATGGTGTTTTACCCTTCGGGGCGAATGGTTTTATGTTTTACCCTCTTGATCGGAGGCTGGTTTCATTACCCTTTGGGGCGAGCTGTGAGCATTTTACCCTTCGGGGTGGATTGTGTGTTTTTACCCTGCGGAGCGGTTGTTTTGTTACCCGTTGGGGCGGGTTGTGTGCGTTATACCCTTCGGGACGGATGGCTTTTTTCAATAACACTTGGCGAGTTATTTTCATGGTTTTTATATGGTTGAAAGTTGTGATTGTGTTAATTTATGTATTTGGGAGATATGTGTTGACTTACGAGATACTATGTTCTGGTATTATGGATGGTTATGTCTGTGCGAGCTAGTATATTTTATATACGAGCTGTTTTTAACTCTATTGGATTATTTATGATTCGTGGTGTGATTACTTTGAATCTCATGGTCTTATGAGGATAGTAAATATGATTGTGACTGGTTACGAGTTCGTGCGACCTATGTGCGAGTCAGATTTATTTGGCATTTAATTGGTTGTATTAACTTGGGGGACTACATAGGCGAGCTTTATTGAGTTGATGTGGCTTGGTTGTTTTGTTTTACTTGCATTAATGGGGGACTGAGTAGTTTTCAGTCTCATGTTAGTGTGTGGTGTAACTGTTTTATTCGAACTTGGGGAACTGAATGGTTTTTTCTGGGTCATGTGTGATTTGATGTGATTTTTGCTTGATTCGGCATATATTTTATGAGTGTGTTATGGGCTAACACTTTTGTTAGGTTGATGATGGTTTATATGGAGTGAGCTGATGCTCTTATTTAGATAAGTGATGATTTGTGGGTGCAATGGTTTACTGGCCGACCTATTTTAGGTCGATGATGTCTTTATGGTTTTATGGGTTTTTGTGCCTTTATGATTAACGCAATCTTGGGCCTTGATGGGCTATTATGGATTATGGTATGGGGTCTTGGCGAGCTAAATGATTATGATTTGTGGTATGGAATGATTTTTTGATCGACCTGTTTAGGTCGAGTAAATGGCTTATGGTGTTTTGACTTTTTAAAAGCATATGATTGTATTTTCTTATATTATTTGTGCCCGATTATAACTTCATGCTGTAGAAGGGTATGGTTTTAGGTCGTCAGGTATGGGTCTGGGGCTCGACTTGGGGACTCGCAGGTATGTCTTCTTGGACGATGAGCGAGCTCAGCGAGCTGATCTTTGTGAGGTCGCGATTTTATGTTGTAAATTCTTATGGGGTGATTGATGTATATCTCGGTATATCAGGTTGGATGATTGATGTAGAGTGGTGAGGTGATTTGTGCGTGTTGTGTGTTTTATGTGTTTATGATTGCATTTTTGAAATTATTGAGTTCGAATGTGATTTTAAGTCGGTGGATAAAAGTTGTGTGTTTTCAGATCGTCATATATATAGTTGTGAACTTGGTTCTGGGGACTTGTAGGTCGTCTCTCGCAAGGTGATCGTGCTATCTTAAAAGGAAGTGAGCTCAGTGAAGCTGTACTTTGGCAGGTCGCAGGTACATTCTATAATTTACTGTGGAAGGATGAGTATTATAGCTCGGTTTGTTGAGCTGTGTGATTCTGATGTGTGGTTTGGTAAGGTAAAATGATGATTTACTTATGTGTTTTATTATTGTTTTTGAGGTGGTTGTGCTCTTGTAAATCTGTTTATACATGTCCTACCTGATTTCGTGCCTCAATCAGCTAGAACATGGGGGACTAGCTGATACGGACCAAAATGTCCGCACGTGATATTGTTTGATATTTTAGACTATTTGTGGAAGGCGACCTCATTTCTGGGAGAGGGTGTTCCTCCTAGGAGATGAGCGAGCTGTATTGTGTACTTGAGAAGTAAGCGAGCTGGTTTGTGTAGAGTAGCGACCTGTAGTATGGGATGAGTTCTCATATAGGGTCGTGACCTCTTGTGGTTTGAGCTGTGTACTTGAGCTCGGTTATGGGCTTTGTGAATATCAAGCCTGCGGGCTTAGTGTGAATGGTTTATGAGGTTATGGAAAGAATAATGGGCCCAAGGCCTATTCTATTAATTTAATGAGAGGTTTATTGTTTATGGGAACTTAACATATAGGAGGAGTCCTAATTTTGAGACAGTTGTGGAATTATGGTAGGAGAAGGTAACCCTGGCTTGGAGGGCACTTCTCTTATCTCTATAAAAGGAGGAGCATACCTCTCATTATTCTAAACTTATAATATCATTATATTGCATTATTGTTGAGAAGAGAAGGGTTGAGTGTTTTTCGCTTATTAACTTAAGCGTCGGAGGGCCTTAACGGGCTCGAAATCCGACCCGTTCGAGGCGTTGTTTTGCAGGACCAGCTAGGTCGCCAGGAGATTCGCGGAGGGCTTGGCGGGTTGCTGTGACGAGTTCGGAAGCAATTTCAGGTCGCTGATCTCTCTTTGAGGTTAGTACCCCCTTTATTTGGTAGCCCAAATTTTTGGACTTATCAGGAGTCGAGGAAATCATTATCCATTGCCAAATAAATGAGTCCAAAAAGATAAACGTTCCTAATATAAACTAGATTGAGACTCGCGATAATGCAAGAACCTGTAAGAAATGCATAAATAAGCAAAAATATAATGAAGAAAAATTTATTAACTTTAGAAATTGAATTATTAATACAAATTAAAAAAAAATGTTCACTTTAAATTTTGGAGGACCTCCTTATAAACTACATTAATCGTTTTATTCACAATGACACCATCTTCATTGCAGTCAAAGAATCTTCAATCCTTTACGCAGTTTAACTCGAGAAACTTCGATATAGTGTTGGTTATAGTTTTGACAAATACAAACCAACGTTGGAGGGAGTTCGAACCTTACTATTTCTTGTGGCCATTGCCAAAATAATGAAAGAACACTGGCCTTGGCGAGAAATTAAAAAAAATATATTGTGGATATTTTGAATATAAATTGTAGTATAATTTGTATAGTTTAATTAGTGTAATTTAACTAATTAATAAGGGAAATGCGCTAATTTAAGAAGAATTCGAGAATTAAGGTCTCATGTACTACGCTTGGTTATTAACTTATGATATATTGAGAGTTATTGTGATACCTAATAATAAAAATAATGTACTTAGCCATAATTTATGTTTCAAGCATTCTAAATTTGGAATTCCATCCATGTGAATATATACTCTAATTATGAATGGATCAAATTGGGATCAAACATTTTTATTACTTACTATTTTGTTGATATGGTAATTACTGACAACTTCAAATTAATATATCAAATAAATGTTATTTATTCATTTATATCATATTAACTTTGTTCTCTTTGACTTTATTCTTATAAAAAGGATGACTTGTCGAAATAAAGTCTGATTTAGGAAGACAATGATATTATCAACTCATATTATTAATTTTGTTAACACTTAATTTATGTGCCAACACCATAATCATTTAAATTATATGTGTCAAACGGTGGTGTATTACAAATATGATGTGGCATTCTCACATCATTTTTCTAAAAAAAACTTCATTTTTGTTAAATTTTTTCTTGGTATAAAATCGCACTTTTTACCGTTTTACTTTTTTATTTTTTCATTTAGGTTTAGCCTCTCCTCTCTCTAGCAACTCTCCTCCAAACACCGTTTTTTCCCCCTTCTTCTTCTTCAGCTTTCAACTTCATCTCCTGATTTCAACTTCGAAAGCCAAAATATTACTACCAACCTTTTTTAAAATAGTTATCTTTCTTATTAATCATTCAACGGTGAGTGTTTCTTAATTTTTTCGTGGTAATTTCTTTCTGATACAAAATATGCTTTTACTTTTTTGTTTAGATGCATATATTAAGATCGATTCAAATCTTAATAAATAAATATTCAATCTAAACCAGTGTTAAATCGTTGTTGATTGATATATTTGATTTTAGACAAATTTCGATCTAAACTTTACTAAAAAAATCTTCATTTTTTTCAGATCTGAAATAAAATCTGTGATTTATTTTCCAAAAATTATTGTTGTATTGAAGAACTGAATAATGGTTGTTTTATGTTGATTTATTATTATTATTTTTACATTCTTTTAGTTTTAAGATCTGAGAATTCCATCGAATTTTTTATTTATTCTGATCTTGTTCAAACTTCTTCTGTTTCAAGGTCTGAAAAACCATTTCAAAAAACTTGATTCCATCACAATCTTGTTTTCCAAATTGTGTAATTATAGGGTATGGTTTAATTGAGTTGTATATTAATCGTGTATTAAGCTGTATATTAATGGTGAAAAAAACTCTTTTTACATAAAATATGTTATAATTTCATATAATTGTGTAATTATAGGGAATTTTTTGCGTAATATAATTTGATTCCTATCATATTCTTATTTTTCCATCGCATTTTTTTACATAATTTGTTTTCCAAATATAATTAAGCTGTATATTAATGTCGTATTTTATTTGGTAAATAAAATGTAATTATTACATTTCCAAATTGAATTGATTCATCCATAATATATGGTCTCATAATTTAATTCGCACCATTAGTCAAGTTCTTGATTTGGTCTAAATATAAAATATAATATGTAATCATTAGATGTCTCTATACTAAAATATATGTTACCATTTAAGAATAAACTCAAATAAGTAAATATATTTCTACTTTAACTTTGCAAACATTCGAGGCAAGAATTTTGAAATTTGTAACTATCTCCATTAATTCATAATGTATGTTGGTTTAGGAGAATAAATAAGTTTTTCATAATATTTGTTTTCTATTTTACCCCAAAGGTCTTATCATCGAGAGACAACGTATGAAAGAGACGACTTTTGTTAAACATTTTGATAATTATATTTAATTTATATAAAAAGAATTAAAACTACATCGACTGAGGAATGTAGGTAGTACTAAATTTAGTTACAAAAAAAAAATTACTCTCTATTTAGAATCAAAACACATTCTGATTTGTTAATGTATTTTAATTATATGTCATTTTAGATATATTTCAATTGAGAATTACTCAAGGTATATTAGTCAAAATATTTAATTTTTAATCCTAATGTTGGAATTTTAAAATATTATTTAATTATAAATATTTGTAATTAACTAACTGATATTAGCTATAATTTACAACATGTAAATAGTTAATTGATTTTTAATAGATTTGATTTGCAAGAGATGGAAGTTTGTGAAAACTTAATCAATAAAATCGGATTAAACTTAATTGATCAGAGATAGTAACTAGCTCATTGATTACATATTTATAGAAGTTAATTAAGTTAACTGGATTAGATATTTATTTGTGACTACTTGAGTAATATGAAAGAAATTAATAGGATAGGTATGAGCATTAATATCCACGGATTACAAGGGAAAATGAATGCTGGTGAAAGTGAGAACTCTAACTTGCTATTCTTTTCATCATTTCTATTTGACAGCATTTATACATACTACAATGACTGACTTCTGAAAATTCCATTTTAAAAGTTCTGATTCCAGGTGGATAAGTATGGGAATTGATACGACATCAAATATCCACGTCCCCAACATGCAGGTTTTGATGAGGATTTTAATAAGTAATCTCAGTAAGCGACCTCATTTCTTAGAAGGAGCAATCCTTCTGGGAGCTGGGCGAGCTGTGTTGAAGGGTAGCGACCTATTGCATAGAAGTGGCGAGCTCTTATATGAGGTAGCGACCCCTTTTGATATAACTACTATTATACCAGCTCAGTGCTGAGTGGTAGCTCGGCGTTGAGGTTGAGCTTCTTGATTCTAGGTCCTTGATGGGCTAACGCGTGTTATTCTATGAGGTCCCGGCGAACTGAACCCTATGAACAAGATTGTTGGCCCACGACTAATATAGTAATTTTACAAGAATTCTATCAATTATGGGAATTTAACATATAGAAGGAATCCTAATTTTGAGTCCGTTGTGTTATTTATGGTAGGAGAGGGAAACCCTAGATTGGGAATACTTCTTTTGTCTATATAAAGAGGACTCAGGCATCATTCTTTATCTCTAAGTTGATTCTTTACATTCTACATTCTTGAGATCTTTCTCACTTAAAAGGCTCTCGCCTATCTCTTAAGCCCTATCTAACTTAAGCATCGGAGGGCCTACGCCGGGGTCATCCTCCGCTATGGCTGGGTTTTGTTTTAAAGGATCTAACAGGTCGCCAGGAGTCCCTTGGAGATCAATCAGGTAGCTGCACGATTATTTGAAGTCATTCAGGTCACTGATCACACGTATAAGGTTAGTTACCCCTATTAGCACCAATCTCTTTGGTCGCATCAAGTGGCGCCGTCTGTGGGAAAGAGGGACATCGATTCCTTGAGAAAAAGACATGAGGATTGTTAAAAATAAAAACAAAAAATAAATGAACCATCAGGAAAATCTTGAATTTTGATGAAGATGAAAATAAGACAACGAGGGGTAACGATGGGAAAGAACAAACACCACCGCTAGCAGAAACCAATCAAGCCAAGACCACACCACCTTCCCCCCCGAGAAAGCAAGAGGTGAGGCAACCAAAAGGAGAACATAAGAAGAAAACTCCAATGCGATTAGGCAAAATGCTATCCACATATGGACAAAATAATGGGAAGAATTGTTGAGTACCAAGCTTTGTTATGTCGATAAGGGGCTCCTTTATAGCTTTATAGGATTGGTATCACTGGATAAACAAAGAGAGCTCGATGACATCCTAGCTGACAAGGTACACAACAAGGACAAGAAAGGAAAAGGAAAGGTTGATCAAAAAAAGGATGAAAGGGGGAAGGAGGGGTGGAAGGATGACGACTATGTACCATAGAATTTAACTAAGGAACAGAGACAGAGCAGCGAATCCTCACCATGGACACCAAGTACTGACTTACTAAAAAGTTCAAGTAAGCACATATATCCGATGGACTCCACGTCATTGTCGAATGATGATTATGTCAAAGATCTCCAACACATGGATGAAAGGTTGCGTGGTCAACCAGGAAGGCAACAAACTCATCGGTATGATACAAAACATGACAATAAGGATGGGCAACTCATGGGTGATGGGTCACGACGAAAATCTTACAAACTTCGAGCTAGGAGGAGGAGGACGATAGTAGTAGTGAAGAGTTGTTTACGGATTATGGGCCGCCAAGGAGATCTTATAAACGCCGAGCTCGACGTTATGAGGAATACGGTAATGGTGATGTAAGACTAGGTACTCGGGAATTCTGAGACATGCAAGAAGCATTATTTGCTTTACAAAAGTGTTTCAATGGGGCAGGACCTGGAAAATCTATGGGACATGCCGAGCCATCTTGTCTACATTGATAGGAATAGCACAGGACTGGTTTCACCAGTTAGCACCAGGAAAAATCACTAGCTTCCAAGTTATGAAAGCAGCTTTCTTAAAGCATTTTGCTAGCACTAAATTGCACACCAAGACCGCGCAGTCTCTTTTAGCAATGGTACAACGACCGGGGGAGAGTCTGAAAGATTATGTCAATTGATTTACCCGGGCTACTCTGGGGGTACCAACAGCCACTGATGAGATGAAGGCTGGAGCATTGAAACAATGGTTGAGAAGGGAATATCTCCATAAATCGCTGGCCAAGCGACTTTCACAAACTTATGAAGAAGTTCTGGATAGGTGCGATAAATATATACAGGTGGAGGAGACTGAGGATGAATTTAGATTACGCTTTGGAGTAGAGGTCGCGGACCCAGAAAGAATCATTTCTAAGAGGTCAGAGCCTACGAGAGAACCAAGGCGGACTGTCCGAAGCCTCTTAACCATGGGGCAGGTGACAAAACGACGACTAGAGCTGAGAGGAGAGAATGGAGAGAAGATGATTTCACACCTTTAATGTATCTAGTCGCAAAGGTGTTCATAATCATGGAGCGGAAGATACCCGATGCTATCAGGTGACCTGAAAGTTATATGCGACCCCCTACTAATCCAAAATCTGAGTTCTTTTGCAGGTTTCATAATAATTATGGACATAAAACCGAGCACTGCAGACACTTGCGCGATGAAATTGAAAGGCTCATTAAGGCTGGTCATTTGAAGGAGGTTATATACAAGGTTAGGGATCCACGGGAGCAAGCACAACCATTAACTCCACCACCTCCCTGAGGTCCGCCTCCGAACCAGGGGGGAGAACAGGCACAACATGATGGTCAAACACGGAGGGAACAAACAAGGGTAGGAGGAAATAATAAAGGGAGGATCAACATGATTTCGGGAAGACCCAAGGATGGGGATACGAATAGTGCATGAAAGAGACATGCCAAGGCAGCCCGCCCTGAGCCATGTGAGGTTGCTACCAGTAAAAAATGATCCCCGACTTCGGGATCGATAATCTCATTCAGCCTCAAAGAACAATGCGGCCTGCAAGAGGAACATAACGACCTGCTGGTGATCGAGGCTGAGATAGCAAGATATGAGGTCAGAAGGGTGTTTATGGGGGAGCTCGGTTAACATCATTTACCTAGACTGCCTAGAACATATAAATATAAAGGCAAAGGTACAGCCAGTAAATACCCCAATTTATGCTTTTAATGGTGCACATATTATTTCGGAAGGTGAGCTAGCACTATCAGTGGTTCTGGGAAAAGGAGAACTAGGTGTAAGGAAGGATGTGAAATTCTTAATCATCAAAGGAAACTCGGCATATAACGCAATACTGGGGTAACCTGCCCTCAACATATTCCAGGCGATCACCTCTACTTACTACATGAGTATCAAATATCCGGTTTGGGATAAAGTAGGCAAAGTGATATTAGAACAGCAGGTCGCTAGGTCGTACTATCAGATGACGATCAGAAAAGGTATGAGTCAAAACAAAAGGGGAAGGACGACAGATATGCAAGAAGGGATATTTGGTTCCAAAAAGATGAGGGAAGAGGAAGAACTTGTCCAATACTATGATGAGCTCATGAAAATATCGTCGGAGAAAGCAGAAGCAACATGCATGTTCGAAGACACTCTTACCACACAGCTGGAATAGCTGTCACTTGAAGAAGTATTATGCCAGCTCCCCAGACGACGGACTCATACTTCTTATATCTATCCTTATCTATTTAATCATGAACCGATGCTCCTTTGAGTCGGCGGTGAATTTATATGCTTACCACACTTTTACCCATCGTGGGCTGATATCTATCAATAATGAATAAAGACTTTCTTATGGCATCGAATGCGTTCTATGATTTTTTACGAATATGTTTGAAATCCCGATGCTTTTATCAGGTCGACGATAGAATTTATGGAGGTTATAATGAATGAATTCTTTGTGTGGGAGCATGTTTGATTTACATTCTCTTACATGTCCTTGGATATGTGTGATTTGCATATTATGGGATATTTTGGAAGGAGACATGTTTGGTTTACAGGTTTCCTTTCAACTATGTTTCTCTATATGCTTGGTTTGTTTTGGTCTTGCGTTTTGAATTTGATTTGTTCTTGTGTGTTGAATCTAGGTTGGTTTTATATGTGCTATATTTGTTGTTATGAAAGTTTTCTAGGTCTTGTGTGAATTGTTTTGGTCTGTGTGGCTTTGTATGGAAACGTGTTTGATTTACATGTTTCTATGTATCCTTGAGTATGTTTGACTTACATATGGTGGGATGTTATGGAAAGGAGATATGTTTGATTTACATATTTTCTTTTCGAATTTGGAAATGTTTGATTTACATTCTACCCGAACATGTTGGATTTATATATCATGCTTTACGATCTCTATTTTAATTATAGCTCGCATACAACGTATTTGGGAACCTTGATGACAGGTTGTTTGGTAATAATAATTTAGGGAACTAAGTATGATCTTGGTTATCTCTGGCTCAATGTCATTACGATTTGGCGACCTAACTACTCTCTGGTTTGCATTATTCATGATTGAATATGGTCTTACTTATGATAATCATCTTATGGCAGGTTGTGCTAAAAAAGATCGAGCACAATAAAATTAAAAAGTGATATCAAGTTATTGTTTACATATAATCATTCGAAATCATACACGTATGCGAACCAGGTTACACGAAAGATAATATATTTAAACAGTATGGAAATTAGGCACTAGCTCGTCTACAGGAGTTTCCAGCTCAGCAGCAAGTCCAACCTTTAAAACGGCATCTCCCTTGCAGGGGATCCACCACTTCGCTTTCGTGGAATGTCTTATGTTGCCTTTCCAGAAGGAGAAGTCGGGTAGCTCGTCAATTATACTCTTTGTATCAGGCTCGAATGAGATATTTGCCTTCATAAGTTGGGTCTTGATTCGTTCTGCGGCAAACTAGACCCATTCCCGGTCCCCTCTTCCCATTCTACCCAAATAGAGAGTTGTGTTTTTATATACATTTAACATCACTTCTCTGTATGCATTCGTGAACTTTTTACACACTCCGCTCTTTAAGAAAGTGCGGCGATCTTCGATAACTCCGTGCTCGCGAGCTAAGCGAATGGCTCCTTCCATTTGTTCTTGATTATGTTGCAACTGCTCTTCTAACTCCATCGGGCGACCTCCTAGCCTGGTGGCTTCATCTCTCATGGTTTCTAGCTCGCTCTTAGTGATATTAAGTTCTTCCTCCCAAGCTATTAGGTGGCAACGTGATTCATCTAACTCTCCTTGTGTCAAGGAGAGCTATTGGGTTTGTTTTTCAGCTTGGGCCGCCAGCTCGTCACATGCTTTCTGGAGCTCACTCCCGGAGGTCATCGCTGATAGGTGATCAGAGAGCGCAGCCATCATGGGTTCCAACTGCATCAAGAAGGAGTGATAGAAGGAGGTTATAAGTTGAGTATGTTATAAGGAGCCCAGATGGGATATTTTGAAGTGTTAGGTTACCTGATTTGATGCGTATTTGTGAAGAAAAGACTTGATCTCCTTGGCTCCACCACATTGAGCTAGATATTTCCCTTGTTAAGTACCTCTCGAAGAGGCAGGCGCTCCTCCGGGTCAACAGACTCTTCGCGATCATCTCTCGTGGCCATGGCGATCTCTATCTCTTGGTCAACATCAATAATAATAGGTCGTGATGCCGACTTTGCTGAGGGTTTGGGATCAGTTTGGATAGTGGCACCTCCCACCGAGCTTGAGGATAAGCAGCTATTGATGATATTATATGCACAAGGAGAATATTAATCTATTCTGATTGAAATAATAATGCTTAAATATATAAATTTTAATGTAGAAACCTACCAAACTCAGATTTGGTCAAAAGCATAGGTCATGGGCTAAGACCTACAAACCTGAAGACAACTTCCGAATTTTTGAGCCTCATCACATTATAGGGTTTTGTGCTCCAGCTGTTGAGAAGGTCGGAGTATTATCGGAAAAGTGCGGGCTGATCTTTTATGGATGGTATTGAGTCTTGTTCAGGGGTTGAATCCTGCCACTTAGTAAGAAAGGGCCCAGCTTTGGAATTATAGAGAAAGAAAAAGTTACCGGATTTACTAAGAAACGTTTTTTATAGCGAGAAGAGAGGTAGAAGGAACCTTTTTGGCTCATTATTCGAAAGCAAAAGTAAAAGAAACCTACGCCACGTTCTACGCTATAGTAAATACAAAGAATTATATACCCAACCAAGAATCTAATAGAGTTGGGAGTCATTTGCAGAAGTGCGAGCTTATACTTTACAGACATAGCTATAAGGAAAGAATGTACAGGGAATCGGAGGCCCGCCCTGAGGTGTTTCTCGAAGATAGTTATATGATTTAAAGGGGGGTTTGCTGGGTCAGTTTGGAGGATGTTAGGATAAGCTATTGTGATGGTTTCAAAAAGATTAAGAGCTTCTATAAACTCTTCAAGGATGCTTTGGTTAGGGAGCACCCAACGGTTTTGTGCAACTATGTTTTCATAGATTTAGTGGTGTTGAAATAAATCAACGGGTTCATGGCTTGGTGTTATCGGACTTCAATCCATTTGCAAGTTTCAATGCGTTTTGAGCTCAAGAGATAAGAGAAAACCMGAAATAATGRAATTAAAAYTATCAAACTAAACTAGAAATTGAAATGACAAGTTGGTCGGATGCCTCGGTCGTATGCCTTAATTGAAAATGCAAAGCAATAAAGAAAGAAAGCAAGAGAATGCAAAATTTCACCATGTACTACCATGCATGCACAAGGTACAACCATGCATGAAAACTCAAATAATGKAAATTGACAAAAATRGAAAGCACCAAAGTAAAGAGCAATAAAAGTTGACGTAAAAGTTCAAATCTTTCGGAAAAATAACGAGAAACGAAGAGTAGATCTAAGATTCAATTTGAAACTATGCATGGAAATTTAATTCAAAATAAAGCATAAGTAAAACTCAAAGTCATGATGATCCAAGACTCGATCTACAATCTAGATGTGTCACTCATCTATAATTCATAGCCAAATCACAAGTTTCATCATGGAATCAAGTAGCTAAGGCAAAAAGCATAATTGGAGAACATGCATGAAAATGAAGAACAAAGCTTGAAATTAAAAGGAAAGCTTACTAAAATTAAATGGAGAATCCAAAGCTTGAATTACAATGAAGGTTCTAATCCAAAGGAGTATTTGGATTCATCTTGAGCTTACAAACCCAAGGAATGCTTCAAGATCAAATCTAAAACCTAAGAGAGAGAAAGTAGATCTAGAGAGAAATTAAGAGAAAATTCATCCCAAGACTCATGCAAGACTTGGGAAGTGAGTGGATGTCTTTCAAAATGAAAGAAGTCTCCTATTTATATTACATTTAATTGGGTTTAAATGGGTCAAATTAGACCTTAGAGCCTTTAAAATCCCGGGTTTGACTCGATTTTGACCCATGGCAAGCCTTTATGGCACATTTGGGCTTGTTTGGCTCGACCATGGCTCGCTTTTGGCCAAGATGGCTCGGCCATGGCCGAGCCTGGGCACCGCTGGGCGCAGTGTGGTCGGCAGGCTGGGCTGGTGTAGGCGACATCCTGGGCGAGCTGCTGGGCGCGAGCAGGCGTGATGCTAGGCGAGAGCCTAGGCGCTGGGCTTGGCTGCTGCGCGCGGCGCTAGGCTGAAGATTAGGCGAGAGCCTAGGCGGGTGCCTAGGCGAGCGCTGGCGAGAGGTTGGCGCGGCATGCGGGAGTTACGCGCGCCTGCGCGCAGGCGTTGGCAGACTGGCGCGGGCGCTTGCGCGCGCTGCTCGGCAGGCGCGCGCGGGCGAGCTGCTAGGCGTGAATTTAGGCCCTTTTCTTGCTCCTAGGGTGTTGGCGTGAGAATAGGCCATTCTAGGCAAGGCTAGGTCACCATTCCAGAAAGTTTGATGATTTTGGAGCATCCTTGCACCTATTTAGGCATGCAATTGGGCAAGACTAGGCTAAAGCCTTGGCCTCCATGCCTAAGCTTTATTCAACCCCATAATCCACCTATTAAATGAAAATTTTAAATATCAAAACCCAAGAATTAAACCAAACCTCCAATTAATTGAAACCATTTAACCCAATTAAACATAAAATTACAAGAAACAAGAAAAACAACAAAACTAGAAAAACCACATAAAAACTTAATAAAATTCTAGTAAAAACTACTAAAATCAACATAAAACTCTAACTAGAAATACTAGGAAAAACACAACAATTACATGCAAAACAAACTACTCTGGTAGCTTGTGGAAGTTCAGGCAGGTCAGCGTGAGACGAGGATGGCACTAGTGTTACTGGTTTAGCAAGAAAATGTTCGGGTTAAGAAGTTGAAGACATTTCAGGTTCTACTAAGGGGATGCCTTCAGGGATTTGTTCAGTCAAGGCTCGAGTTTGAGCCTCCAGTTCAGACCAGGGGATATTTCCCTCCGGTTCACCTATTAGACCAGGTCAGGGTACAGTATTAAGTAGGGGTGTGTTTCTTTTCTTGCTACGTGAAAGAGTTATTTTAGTTGTATAAAAGGTTCATTGGATTGATATTATCGGAATTCAATTCGATTGTGAGAATCAATGTGTTTGTAGCTTGAGAAACGAAAATAAACAAAATTAAAATGAAAACTATGGAACTAAACTAACTAGGAAATGTAAAACGCAAGTTGGTCGGATGCCTCGTCGTGTGCCTCGAAATGGAAATGTAAAGCAATAATGAAAATAAGCAAGAACAAGCAAGTTTCATAAAGTACAAGCATGAAAGCTCAAAGTACAACTATGCATACATAATCATAAAATCCTAAATAATGAAAAATTAGCAAAAATTAAAAGTATCAATGGAAAGAGGAAGAAAATTTGACTTCAAAGTTTGAAACTTTACGTAAAATAACAAGTAACAAGAAGTAGATCTAGGATTTAGCATGAAACAATGCATGAAAATAAGATCCCAAATAAAGCATATGAAATACTCAAAATAAAAATGATCCAAGACTTGATCTATGATCTAGACGTGTCACTCATCTAGATTCCATGGGCAATTCATAAGATCTAAAAAGAAATCAAGGAGTTAAGGCAAAAAGCATAAAATTGAAGAACATACATGAAGTTGAAGAACAAAGCATGAAAATAAAAGAAAGCTTACTTGAATTAAAGAGAGAACCCAAAGATTGAATGGAATTACAATCAAAATAAAATCCAAGGGAGTACTTGAATTCTTCTTAGGCTTACAAACCCAAGGCAAAGCTTGAAAATTAAAATCTAAGAACTAGAGAGAGAATTTTTTTATCCAAACCCATGCAAGAGTTGGGAAAAATGAGAGATAATTACCAAAATTAGAGAAGTCCTCTATTTATACTAGGTCTAAATGGGTTTAAATGGATCAATTTGGGCTTTAAAGGCTTAATTTCCTGGGTTTGACCAAGTTTGACCCAAAAATGGGCTCCCTAGCCACTTGGCTAGCCCCTTTGGCTTGGTTGGATCAGTCTTGGGGCATGCTCTTGGACGAGGGTCGGCACTGCCGGGCGCTGTCTTGGGCACCAATATGGGCAGGAGAATAGGAAGACGCTGATGCACTTTTGGGCGGTAAGCTGGGCGTTGTCTTGGGCAAGCGCTGGCGTCAAAACAGGCGCGGGATTGGGCGAGAACTTGGGCAAGGGTGGGCGCTGTCGGGCTGGTAAACGCTGGGCGCAAGGCTGGGCGACGTTGGGCGAGAACTTGGGCGCTGCTGGGTGCCAGTTTGGGCGCCAGGGCACTGCCTAGGAGTGCTGCGCTTTAGGCGTGAATTTGGGCAAGGCTAGGCCACCATTCCAGAATGTTAGCCATTTTAGAGGTTGCTCTTGGCACCGATTTGGGCATGCAAATGGGCAAGGTTGGGCTTGAGTTTTGGCCTCCATGCCTTAGCTTGAATTCAAATCATTAAGCCAACTATTAAATGAGAATTTTAAATATAAAAACCCAAGAATTACACCAAACCTCAAATTAATTAAACCCGGTTCACCAAATTAAATATAAAATTAATAAGAAACATGAAAAATAACAAAACGAGAAAATAAACAAAAAACCTAATAAAATTCGACTCAAAACTACTAAAAAATGACACTAAACTCTAATTAAAAAACATGAGAAAAACACCACAATTACATGCAAAACAACCACCCCACACTTATTAGTTTGTTCGTCCTCGAACAACGAAAAGAATCGAGAATGTACATGCAATGAACATTATGTAAGAAAAAAAAAATCCTTGTGCTTATCCTATTAATATGATGAAAGTATCAACATAAACTCGTTATCGCCAAGCATTGCTCGTATTACCCCTTCTCAATTGAAAACCAAATCGATGACTTCCTCACAAATGGAATTTTGAGGGTGTTCGCTCAATTCGCTCAAGTGTTTGTTATATGGGACGTGTATACGCTCAAATCGGGAAATGCATGCACCTCGTCAAGATTTCACAAATCGGAAACTCAAAATCGCCCATTGTACATGACCAAACAAGAATCTAAAGAGGTCTTTATTTCGGGTTGTAATGTTGGCTCTTTGGTATGGTATGGAATATTTGGATATAGTGGCTAACACACGATCAAATGTGATCAATAACACACAAAATCCTAACTTCTAAACCCCGAAGCTTATGATCGATTCACCCCTCCCAATTTACCAAACTTTTCATTCGAAACCCTTTCGTTCGTACACACTCTTTCCCGACTTTTATTTCGCAACACTTAGAAGCCTTTTGAATTCACTTCTTTTAACTAAACTTAGTCTTTAAATTAGGCTTTTCACTTGAACGCATGCTTTATCACTTTTCATGATTTGTGTTGGAAATTATTCTTCTTCTTTTTTAATTTTATCTTTTTCTTTTTGTATAAGCAACTCAAAACCCGAAACCCTCAATTGATTCCCTCACATTTATACTCAACTCACACAACTCACAATTTATGAAGATATAAGAGTTAAAATCGAGCTCGGCTAACAAGAAATGGTGCATAGGCTCAAGGGGGCTCATTTGGGATTTTTAAGTAGCTTGTATATTTGGATATTGCCGGAATAAGGGTGATATATGTGCCTCGAGGTCATTTCCAAATTCAACCATGTACGAGCAAAGTCAAGTCTCCTCAATGCAATTTCCATAAAAATGCAAGCAAAACCGATAATTTACACAGGGCTACTCACTAGTTTGCACCGGGTTTTGGAAAATAAAATCAAAAGAGATTTTAGAGCTTTGAAGTCTCTTCACGAGCAAATGTTGAATATATATATATATATATATATATATATATATATATATATATATATATATATATATATATATATATATATATATATATATATATATATATATATATATATATATATATATATATATATATATATATATATAGGTGGGTTTTGGACGAAGCACAAAAATTCAACTCCTTACACAAGAAGATATATACATGCAAAAGCTCGACAAGTAAACTATTCAAACTTCCAAGCATATGGTGATTGCTCAACAATGTAATAAAGACACAAAAGACATAAATATGACTCAACCATATAAATGCGCATTTAATAAGCGTCACTTCGCCTAAAATACGTCAGTTCACCAAGGCTCAATTTAAGAAAGACAAATCGTGCTTTTAAAAACCTGGACCCTAACCACCTACCCACCCCACAATTAAACCATGCAATGCCCTCATTGCATTGTAATGAAAATCAAGTAAAAGGATGGTGAAATAGAAACTTCCTTAATCGATCGAGTTTGGGTCAAGCTCGGTGGGGTCCACTTAAGCATTAAGCATTCTAAGTAAAAAATGAGCATGGCTAGATTCTCTCGGCTCCATGATCGCTACCAATCTTATCAATTTGGCCAAGGTTGGAGTCGGAAAGCAAAACACAAAAACGGGAAATCACACAAAGTCAAAAACACAAGAATGCACATGACTCAAAACAAAATCGAGGGCTAAAAAGAACCAAAAGACAACAATTTCTTTTTTTTCAATGTTTTGTATGTTTTTGGATTTTTCTAATAAGAGAGAAAGAAAGTAAGAAATGTAAAAATAAAAGAAATAAACGAAAAGAACATGGGTTGTCTCCCAAGAAGTGCTTGTTTTACGTCACTAGCTTGACGAACTCCCTTCTTGGTTATGTGGAGGTTGAGACGGGAGAGTCTACCAAAGCAAAAACTTCCTTGTCGGGTGGATCTGATTTTTCAAACACCCCCGAGGCCTATCCTAGCTCAAATGGCACTTGACGAAGGGCAACCGTTCCAAAGGTCACTTTAACTCGATCTTCGGGTGGAATTGGGATTCGATAGTAACCCGACAAGTCCGATAAGCAATAATAGGAAAGATGGTCGTCCAACTCATCAAACATTTTCAATCTCTCAACCTTCACTATCCCCTCAAGATTTTGACTCGAATGCCTTTGGAGTTCTCGAGAGGGTTCGGCATCATCCTTCAAAATGATTTCATGCTTGCAAGTTGAAGGGTTAATTCCCGTAATATCCTCAAGACTCAAACCAATGGCACCCTCACGAGCTTTAAGAACCTCAATCAAGCCTTCCTTTTCGTCATGGATTTGTTGCGTCCTTCCCTTGTGGAAACGAGCATTTTCAAATCAACCCTTCCGAAACTCATCTAACTCGTCCACTCGCAAAATTCTCCCAAGCTCGAACTCTCTTAAGTCCGTATTCGCGACTTCTATCGCTCGGAAAGCTTCATGTTAAAACTCAACCGGTTTGCTCTTCTCTTCTTCCAAATAGTCATTATTGAGGTAAGGCGAGAGAGGCTTGAGCTCGGGTTTGTGCCTCCTCTCAACCTTGTTGGGAATCAATTCGAGCAATTCAATGATCTCCTTAAGATAAACGTCAAGTTTTTCAACGGGTTTCAATTCTAACCCTTCATCCACAACGACACATACACAACCCTTTGGGCTTTAAAGGCTTAATTTCCCGGGTTTGACCAAGTTTGACCCAAAAATGGGCTCCCTAGCCACTTGGATAGCCCCTTTGGCTTGGTTGTCTCGGTCTTGGGGCGTGCTTTTGGGGGAGGGTGGGCACTGCCGGGCACTGTCTTGGGCGCCAAGATGGGCAGGAGAATAAGCAGGCGCTGGCGCACTTTTGGGCGGTAAGCTGGGCGCAGTCTTGGGCAAGCGCTGGCGTCGAAACGGGCGCGGGATTGGGTGAGAACTTGGGCAAGGGTGGGCACTGCCGGGCTGGCAAACGCTGGGCGCAAGGCTGGGCGAGAACTTGGGCCCTACTGGTTACCAGTTTTGGTGCCGAAATGGGCACCAGGGCGCTGCCTAGGGGTGCTGCACTTTAGGCATGAATTTGGCAAGGCTAGGCCACCATTCAAGAATGTTAGACATTTTGGAGCTTGCCCTTGGCACCGATTTGGGCATGCAAATGGGCAAGGCTGGACTTGAGTTTTGGCCTCTATGCCTTAACTTGGATTCAAATCATTAAGCCACCTATTAATTAAGAACTTTGAATATAAAAACCCAAGAATTACACCAAACCTCGAGTTAATTGAACCCATTTAACCAAATTAAATATAAAATTAACAAGAAACATGAAAGACTACAAAACGAGAAAACAAACAAAAAATCTAATAAAACTCGACTCAATACCACTAAGAAATAACACTAAACTCTATTTAAAAACATGAGAAAAACACCACAATTACATGAAAAATACTACGTCATTTCAGGGGAATCTCTATTGATTTAATATCAGAAGATACGTTTGGGTTTGTGAGATTAGGGTTCGGAGAGTTGAAGTCATGAGGATATATGTTCATCACCAATCGGTTAATGGGGAGGGGAAAAGATATAAAATCACACTCGGCGACACAGTAATTAGCAGTTAAAATCAGAATAATTATTTAGATAAGGGATTAGGGGGACTTACTCATTTTTTCTGCTTGGTGACGTTGGTGCAGATTAATGGTGCTTCGTGATTTTGGCAGCAATTCGTAGAGTGTATTTGCACACGATGATGGTATATTTTGTTCTGAGTTTGCGTAAATGAGGATAAGTGAAGAATGAAGGGGAAAGGTATTTTTTTGTGTTTTGAACGACAGAAAGCTGAAAGGTCAGAAAGGTTTTTCGAAAAGGCGGGAAAGTTGGTAGGGTTTATTGTGGGCCTTACGTTTTCGGGCCCACTGGGTTAAATATATTACGAGGTAATAGGCTGGCAACACGTGTCGGACATGGTGCAGAAACGCATTTAATGTTATTAAGTGAGAACTGATGGTTGATGGTTTCACGCTTTACCAAGAAGCACGCTGGATTGACTTTTGGGGTTTTATTCACTATTACAGAAACAACTTTCTAAGGCTGTTAATTAAAGGTGGTTCACTGAAAACCGCCTTAAAAATACTTTTAACGGAGGTTGTGGCTAAAACCGTCGTTAAAAAGGTTATTTTACGGCGGTTTTCTCAAAACCGACGTTAAAATTGGATATCAACTGATTTTAACGGCGGTTTTAACAGAACCGCCGTAAAACCTCGCACATTCTACGGCGGTTATTTAAAAACCACCGTTAATTAGTTTCGCTGTTTTTAATTTTCGGTTCTATTTGGAAACATTTACCGGCGATTTTGTTAGAACCACCGTAAGAATAATAGGCTGCCATGTTACCGATCCTCGTCTTGCTCAAGCAAAAATTTTGGATCGTTGATCCATGTCTCATCCGACAATCTACATTTCGCCACGTCATAAATAAAAATACAAAAATGAACACATGACAGTGCACTACCAAAAATGCTTTCTCCGTCACCAGATTTCATCAACCTCCTAATTCCGTCACGTAATGCTTTTGTCCGGTGGAATCTTACAAACCCTCCACCACAAATCAAACAGATAATTCTCTGGGAATCGTAAACCCCCAAAATCCCCAACTTAATTTTCCGACTTCCTCAAAAAATCCCGTTACTACTGGGTCTTCGTCGCCAGCGCCGGAAAAACGAAGCCACAACCACCGATGGTCTCAACCTCCCTACCTTCACATCTAATTTCGAAAAACTCACAAACGATTCTGCAAGTAGAAGAAATTCTGAAAAGGCGGTTCACGATCCCCTTTTGGGTCAAACTACCATTTCGCCGGCCGGTGGCCCTCCGGCCAAATTGGCTCTGCACCAACCTTCCTCACTCCATATCGATGCTAACCCAAGCTCCAACTTTAAGATTCGGGCTCCAATTGAGACCAATTCGAAAAGCTTCAACTTTGTGGGTTCCGATCCCCTTTTGACTGGAAATGTCGATTCGCCGGCAGGTGGCCCTCCGGCTCAATTGGATATGCCCCAACCTTCTCCACACCAAGACGTTGCCAAGTTCCAACCCAGGTTCAAGGGTTTTAGAATACGGTGAAGGATATGGGAAATGTCAAATTCGAATCAAATTCCCCGTCACTATCTGCCACAGAGATATTGGAAATGTCAAATTCGGATCAAATCGGGTCTGGGTGACCCTGATTCGGGGAAAAGGCGCAGGATATTAATCAGCCCTGATGAGAGTCTACA
>BMAC01000188.1:186851-201292 GCA_014905375.1 Phtheirospermum japonicum
CACACACACACACAAAATATCCAAGACCAAAGCTCGGATTTCCACCAACCACCAACCTCCAACGTTTTACCATGACCAAGCTTCTAATCTTATATTCCTCCTCCTACCAGGTAGACATCTCTGCCGCTATCACATTTGTCTCTAGTTGATCTTCCTTGTTCAGACTGCGCAACACCCTTTAGAGAGCACATAAATCTTCGATTTCTCTAAAATATGTGTTTCCACTGACAATATCCTGAGTAAGTGACTCTCCTTACCATGTCATTCTGTTATATGATAAAGTAATATTAATTTGAAAGAGCCACTTCTTGAGAAGCTTTAGACTCCTCAGAGTCTCGATTTCCAGCGAGCATATTGATTTTCAAGTAATCAAGTATGGTCCTTTCATTGTTTTTGTGTTCTTAAATTGATGGATTATGTCATAATTAGTTTATAATCTTTTATGATTGTTGATTTGGCAAGAATTTTTATTAGACCTTTGAATATAAAACACGTTAATCAATAAAATCGAGAGAATTGAGATTAAACGTGAAGGTAAGAAATATTTTAAACCTTCTAGAGCTATAAGTGCAATTTCAAATAAATATAAAGTTTTGTGCTTATGATCAATGGTTTAATCACTTCGGTAGAAGGATTGAATTAATTGTGTGAGTAACTTTTAATGAATTGAAACAAAAACTAATACTTGATTATTTGAATGAAATTACATTGAATAACTCATCAAATTGAACCCCTAGAATATATTCTTCGAAGTGTTAGTCATATTTTCTTGAGATCTATCTTGAGATTGATTGACTAATTGAGATTTTATTTATGTTTTTATAGTTAGTTCTCAATTTGTGATCAAACAAAACTATCTATTCTTTGATTAGTGTAGAGAAAACTAAGTTATTAAAGTTTTATTACTCATTAATCTTATATCATTGTATCCTTGTGGAATAGGACCTGGCTCGTATATCCTACATCTATATTGTATACTTGCGATTAGGGATCAAATGAAATAGAAAATTGTTTGGTGACATTCCCAAAGGTTTCCCCGAATTATACTGATTTCTTCATTGATTGTTTAGGTAGTTGTTGAAATTTTTTTAATTCAATAATTTCAAGTCTTCGACCGCATTTTGCATGGCAACTCTACTTATTTGGCTGGCTGGAATTTCTGAACTTTATGACATCATCGTATAGAACTTACTATTCATGGCCACCAATTTTGCTCGCAAAGCGGTCATCGCTTCATTTTTAGTCACCATTACTAATTTCTTTAATATAGACCGCTCCACTAGCCATTGGTAATTATTTGCTGCCATTTGTTCTAATATGTTCAATGCAAATGGTGCATCATGCCAATAATGCTCCTCTAGATGAAGAGTCCAAAATTATATTTGTTTGCCCACTCCGCCCATTATAAAAATAACAAATTTGTTGATTGTAAGGAAAACCGTGTTGAGAGTATTTTCTCAAAAGCTCTTCAAACCTCTCTCAAGCTTCACGCAGTTGTTCGCCATCTAATTAGTGAAATTGGGTGATCTCAATCTTTAGTTTCAACATCTTGCTTGGAGGAAAGAACATTAAAAAGGAATTTTTTGGCACATCTCTGCCCATGTATTGATAACTCTAAATCCCAAAGTATTATACCACATCACTTAAAGAGAAAGGTAAAATATGAATTTTTATTGCATTATCCAGAACATCATTTATCTTGATTATTCTGGAAATTTCAAGGAACTGCGATAAATGCTTATTAGGATCCCCACTCACACCTCCACCAAACTGGTTCTTTTGAACCATAGAAGTTCACCCCATCTTCAACTCAAAGTTTTTTGCTTAAATTTCTTGACCATTAGTTCCTCCGTATGCCCGATTAGCTTCGGGTTGAAGTATGTCCTGAATGGGCTGCTCATTTTGTGGAGGAGGAGCACTTTGCTAATTTTATTGTTCCAAATGTTGAAGTTGTTGTCGAAGTTGATTGATTCACTCGTTTACATTAGTTGATACTCCATCCATCGTTGCTTTATCCCTCGTTGACTTATAACAATGACAAGTTGCTTCGATCTCGGGATAATATGTTCTGTAGGTAAACCTTTATTGCAAGTTCGCATACACTACCTGAAAACCCAATCAACACAATAAGAATACTCTCAATAAAAGAAGTAAAATGTCTAAATTAAAAATAATTTATCCATTATATTATCATAATTCTTATTTGATCGCCGACAACAATGCTAAAAACTTGTTCGTCTTTTTTATCGATCTCTAACCGCAAGTGTATAATGTAGATGTAGGATATAATGAGTAAGGTCGTATTCCACAAGTACCAAATGACAAAAGTTTAATGAGTAATAAGATTTTGATAACTTAGTTTTACTTAAACTAATCAAAAATAGATGATTTTGTTTGATCACAAATTGAAAACTAAAATATTATAAAAATATAAGTTAAATCTCAATAAGTCAATCAATATCAAAACATATGTCAAGCAAATACGACTAACACTTAGAAGATTATATTCCAGAGGTTCGATTCAAGGAGTAATTCAATGTAAATTGATGCCAAATAATCAAGTATTGGTTTTCGATTCGATTTATTATAAGTTAATCACATGACTATTTTAATCCTCCTATCAAAGTGATCATACTGTTGATCATAAGTACAAAACAATACATCTAAGCATGAATACCAAATGCTCGATTAAATTTCTTAGTGAAAACTCAACTCTAAATTTGAAAATTCAAGGTGACTAATAAACACAACTTCTACATGCACATTAGAGATTATTTTGTGAGGTTTCAATTATCTATTATGCATAAACAATATGATTTAATTGTATTTCATGCATTTGGACGTTGCCACGTGTTTTGCTCGTTTTGTGGGTTATTTCTTGAATATTTAGTATAATTGAGATTCCACAAACTTATAGAGAAGTGAAGTGTGGATTTTACAAGGTTTTTGGACCATGAAGAGATTTAAGAATTGCGTAAGTCAAGTATGCATGAAGAAAAGAGCAAATGGACAAGATTTCACAAAAGATTCAAGAAGTTTTACAACATATGGGGAAAAAAATGATCATAACTCTGACATCACTTGGAATATGAAAATTTATGATGTTTGGTTAGAAATATAATTGAGTTTTATTTACAATGATTTTAATGGTTTGTCATTTGAGTTATATTGAGAGAGTTATGGTGAAAAGCGTATGAGCTGTCAGGGAGCCGCTAGGGGTCGCAATAGCGAATTTGAGCGTTACTACGAGCCATTCTTCATGCAAACATTCACGACTCAGCACACGAAGGGCCATGAAAACATTATAAAAACACTATTTTCGGCATTTATGGAGAAGATTTGACTTAGACTTATGAAATGGAAGCTGAAAAACCATCCAAATACATGAGAAAAGGATGGAGAAACACATAGAGAATGATTGAGAGCAAGATTAAGAGAAATGAAGCAAGATGGGGAAGGAAAATACGAAGAACATGAAGATCAAAGGATCCAATCCATACAATCCTAGAATTCTATCTATTTTCCAGTTTCTTATAACATGAAGTGTTCAATGAATTGGTTTGATATACATTTGACTATGTCAGGCTAATATCATCATTTTTAGGGTTTGGAAATAATGAATGATTGATGTTTTAATATTTATTTTGATCGAGTATGATCCCTTTGCTATTTTTACAATTGGTTTCATTGTTTCATAATTGATTGACATCCTATTATGCCTGTAATTAGTTGACAACCTTTTATAACTACTAGTTTTGATGAATCAAAACTTAAGAGATGAGATTTATCAATTAGGAATTCAAAGATAAAACACTCTAATCAATAAAACTGAGAGGTTTGAGATTATTAGTGAAGTCTTATAAATGTCTAGAGCTTTCTGTAGTTCTAAGTGTGATCTTGACAATTCATCTCCCAATTAGAACCCACACTTTTATTTACATTCGAGAGAATGGCTAAATTATACTTGTGATTGACTTATAGTATATTGAGTCACCATGATACTTGACTGATTGAAAATGATAAACATCGAGAGTTCATTGTAATAGCAAACCCCGAAATATCTCCTTATCACTTGATTATCTCAATATTCTCGCTATTCGATATTATTCTTGGTACATTATGATAGTTTTCTATTTAATTGTTTATTTAATGTTCGTCGTTTCCAATGGGAAAACATAAATAGTTACTTCTGTTAGTATAAATAAATCTAAATTATATATATTATGTTACTTGTTAATTTCTAAATCAATATTGGTCTCTATGGAATACGACCTTTCTCCCCATTTATTACATCTACATCATACACTTGCGGTTGGATAAATTACACTTAAAAGAAAGAGCGGACACAATTTTAGTGCCGTTGCTGGAGACCGATTAATTAAGGACCAATTGATTAGGAGTTGATAATAATATAATAGGTAAATTATTTTTAATTTAAATATTTGTTATACTTTGAAACTTGGCTTGAGTCATATTTTGAGGTGGTAAGAGCAAAGATGGCACCACAACCACTGGTCTACTTGAACGATCAAGTCTAACAACTTCAATTGCAACTTCAAGGGTTGCAAGTGAAACTTCAACCACCATCACCACCTCAACCAACCATTCGAGTCATGTTCCATTCTAATACTAATCGGGTATACAAAGGAGCAAATAGGCTGATGATTTTGGCAAACAACTTTTCGTTTAAAATGGGATTAATTGTTATGGTTCAATAGAACCAGTTTTGGGGAAGTGCTTTAGATAACTCTAATGCGTATTTGACTCATTTTCTCAAAATACGTGGAACGATCAAGATAAATGATTTTCCAAATGATGCGATTAAACTTCACCTTTTCCCTCTCCCTTTGAAGGATAAGGCTAAGTTTTGTATAACACTTTTTGCTTTGGTATCACTGAGATTTGGGACGAGATGTGTCAGACATTCCTCCTCAAGTTATTTCCCCCAAGCAAGAATTTGAATTAAGGAGTGTGATAAATCAATTTAACCAATTTGATGGAGAACATCTACATGAGGCATAGGAGAGATTTAGAGAACTTTTGAGGAAGCTCCCTCAACATGGTTTCCCAAACAACCATTAGATTTTCTAGTTTTATAATAACTTAAGTGGGTATACAAAAGTGGTGGTGGACGCCTCATTGAGAGGTGCATTACTGGCGAGAAACACTAATGACGTAAGGAATATCTTGGAAGACATAATGGTAAATAGCTACCAATGGCTGAATGAGCAATCAAGCTCAAGGCAAATAGCTATGGTGAATGAAAATAATTATATTATCTCCTTAAATCAAAAAATAGCATCGGTGAATAGCAAGTTAGAGATGTTAATTACACAAAACATGAAATTTCCAAACATTCAAGCAAGTGGAGTCGCCATGCACGAATCAGTTGAAGACATGAAATTCTTGAATCAAAGAAAATTTCACCAAAACAATCAAGGAGGGAACCAATATCAACCAAGAATGAGAAATCACACAAACTTCTCATATGCTAATCTGAACAACAGACCAAACCCCCATAAAATTTTATGGTTACAAATGGAGTGATCAATGAGGGGAGGAATTGAGCATGGAGAAGATGTTCACCTTGTTTATGGGTGAAACAAAATCTATGTTTGAAAAATCTAGGTGAGCTTAATTTAAGTGAATGAGTCATTCGGAACACACATAAAGTCTCTAGAGACACAAATTTCCCAGTTGGTGACCATCTTTGTAAACCAACATCAAAGAGGTCAATTTTCAAGCAATAAGGAGGTGAGCTTAAAAGAGCAATGTTATGCCATTTATATTAGGCGTGGTCAAGAGTACGAGGTTCCGATGAAGTTGAGTGAGAAACCTGAAAGAGTTATGAATGAAGTAGAAAAATTGATCACGAAGCAAGTTGACGAGGAAGAACCGTAAACAAAGAATGAAAAAGGGGTTGAAAAGAAAAAAAATACACTCCTACATTGCTTATTCCTTCTGAACCTTTACCTATTCCACTATATTCATAAAAGGAAAAAATTATATGTTCAACTTGAAAATGTTCTTGACATTTTTGGAAAAACCCATATTAATATTCCTTTTATTGATCCTTTGCAACAGATGCCGAACTATGCAAAGCTTTTGAAAGAAGTGATAGCAAAGAAGCGGAAGTTGGAGAGTATGATATGGTGAATCTCATCGAAGAATACAAAGCGGTACTCAAAAGAAGTTTCAATTGAAGTGAGAGGATCCGGGTAGTTTTATGAACCCTTGCAATCTTGGTGACGTTTTATTTGAAAAGGTACTGTGTGATTTGGGAGCTCATATCAAATTAATGCAACTATCGATAGCGAAGAAGTTGAAGATTGAGACTATCAAGTCGACTAAAACTCTGCACCAAATGGTGGATAGGTGTATGGCTTATCTTACAAGGTATTTTATAGGATGTGTTAGTTAAAGCTAATGATTTTATCTGTCCTCTAGTTTTTGTGTTGTTTGATATGCAGGAGGATAAAAATTTCCCGTTGGTTCTTGGATAGCCATTTTTATCCACAAGTGGAGCATTGATTGGTGTGAGAAAGTTCAAACTCACATTAAGGATGAAAGATGAACGAACCGTGTTTTAATTTATAGAAAGTCACGGTTTGAGAGTGATGAGATTGAGGAGTTTAAGTTGGTACAAAATGTGGATAATTATTTTTATAATAATTATCCTCCTTGTGTGAAATCTCATGCCATACCATCTCTTTCTTCTTATGATGATTTCTATATTTCTAATGATACATTGTTTTAAGAAGAAAGTAGCGTAGGCTTTACGCTTGGTGATAAGATGCTTGGAAGCACGTTTTGGTGACTAAAGAATCATCCACCTTTTAATTAAGGTGTTTTTGTATGTATTATAACTCTAGTTCTCAAAACTCTATGCCTTGCCTTCCTTACATATAACTTTGTGTAAGTTTGGGGGGTGGGGTGATGTTAGTGGAGTTAGTAACATACCCTATCTTGCATTCATGTAGTTTGATGTTAGAGTTTTTACTGCTTTACACATTTATGACTTTAATTTTTATTTTAGAATTTCAAAAAAATCGAGTCAAGTTCATTAAAATGGTATGTTGAAATTATATGTTCAATTGAGGATTTATTATGTTACTTGATTTGTAAATTTGGGAGTCTAATATCCAAGTTGAGGATTGATAACAAACTCTTTAAACTTGTGAAACCTTTGTGAATTTTAGTTTGTTGTATTCATTTGATGTTACTGGTGTGTTCATGGCCATATAAAGTATTACAGACTCCAAAGGAAAACAAATAGTTTATTTTATACAATTGAAAGATATATAAAAAGAAAGACAAATGAATAATCAAATGAGCACAGTAATAATAAAAGATACCACACGTGCATTCGTTCTCATATATGACGAAGCCTAGCTCTTCGTATTTCTTCAGGTACCCCCTCAATTTCTGGAAACTCTTCATATGAAGTTATAATATCTGCAAGAAGAGAAGTTACAAGGAGTAGGTCTTGGGTGAGACCAGTCTCATAGAATGAGACCACTTTTTACCATTTTATTGATTTGACCCGGATTCTGACCCTGACCCTGACCCAGACCCAGAAACAAACCCCCCAGCCCACAGCCCACACACAGACCCAGACTCACCCCCCCGCAGCCAGCCCACACCCCGGTCTCAAGAACCAAACCTCCCCAAATTCCCCAAATTTCTTTTTCGCTGTTTTTTCTCAAATTCTGTAAGATTCACAGGCACAATCTACGAATTTCTAAAGCAAATTCATAGGAGAACTGCATATTGAACAGGAATTTCAGCACAAATTGCTGAAAACTTGAACACAAATTTATCGATTTTAGGAGAAAACGATTAAGATCAAAAACACAAAATCGAAGTATAAATCGAAGCAAGGCTACGGATCAGGAATCAAATTCCGCATCTCTGACTCGATTCCAGTTTCAGGTAAATAAAGTTTCTTCTCAATTTACAAATCGAAAATTTTTGGGAAAACTTGATTCAATATATATTTTCTAATAATTTCAATTATTCTTGCAGATGCATATGTAGGATATTCGGATACTGCAAAAATTATGGAAAATAGTACAATAGTTGAAGATGTGGAAGAAATTAATACTATTGCAGAAAATACGGACACAGGTATTACCGCACCTTCTATCTTTTTTAAATACTTTTAATACTGTTTGTGATACTTTTGACACTATTTCTGATACGTTTTAATGATATTTTGAATGAAGGATTTGATGTTGCTGATTATATTTCTACATCAATTAGAGAAGATGATATAGCCCAAGGTATAACTGTACTTTCTAGATTTTTGTAATACTTTTAGTACCATTTCTGATACTTTTCTTACTATTTGTGATACTTATAAATTCTGTTTTGGTTGAAGGTATAACTACATTTTATTATTGTGTAATACATTTATTACTGTTTCTAATACTTTTAATAACTTTTGCGACACATTTCATACTATTTGTGATACTTTATAAATGCTGTTTTGGATGAAATTTTTACTGCACTTTCTAATTGTTTTAATACTTCTAGTACCATTTATAATACTTTTATTATAATTTTTGATACTTTTGATAATATTTGTAATACTTTTTAATGCTTTTCAGAACTAAATGATTTAGTGGATATAAAGGGCTCTTTAATAGGAATAAGAAGAAAAACAATACAGGAACTTTATGATTTGTATTGTGATCATGCTCGTGCGGTGGGATTTAACGTGCGCAAGTCAACAGATAAAAAGAATACCGATGGAAAATTGAGAGAGAAATATTTTGTTTGTTCTTGCGCCGGGAAAAATGTTATGAAATCAGGGGATGTTGCGGGGAGAAGAAAAAAAGTCATTACTACACGGACGGGTTGTAAAGCGTTAATAAGGATCAAGTTGGATAAAGATATACAAGAATATGAAGTTCTTCTTCACATTGAAGAACACAATCATCCGCTCACTCGAACAGAATGGGGTAATTGGCATACATCACAAAGAGAAATTACGGAGGAAAAGGGCAAAGCGATAGAAAGTATGATATCTTTGGGGATGAGAACGATGGATTCTTACCGTTACATGGCGCAGGAGGCTGGTGGTGAAAAAAACCTTGGGCATACAGTGAAAGATCACCTAAATTACGTGGCACGATACAAAATGCAAGAGATACAAGGTGGAGATGCGCAGAGAATTATCGATATTCTATCTTAACAAGCTTCTACTGAAGACGACTTTTTCTTTAGAGTCAGATTGAATGACGGGAGATTTGTAGCTTGTTTTGGAGAGACTCAATGATGAAAGAAGATTATAAGTTGTATGGAGATGTTGTTGTTTTTGATACAACATATCGTACAAATAGGTATGACCTAGTATGTGCTCCTTTTGTTGGTATGAACAATCATAAGAACAACGTCATATTTGCATGTGCGTTTCTTGCCGATGAAAAGACAGAGTCATTTGAATGGTTGTTCGAAACTTTTAAAAAGTCCATGGGTGGCCAATGTCCAATAACTATATTCACAGARCAAGATCTTGCAATTTCTGCAGCAATAGAGAAGGTTTACTTTTACTTTCTTTTGTAATACTTTACAGTATTTTTGTGATACTTTAAGATGGTTTTGTAATATATTTATTAATACTATATTTTTCTGTTTTTGKAGGTTTATCCAACAACAAAACATCGTCTTTGCTTGTGGCACCTCTATCAAAATGCAATAGCCCGGTTTGGGAAACTGAGAAATGATGATGCATTTAGAGTCATATTTAACAAATGTTTGAGAGGTACATAATTATATATATTGGTTTTATTTAATTTTAGAAGTAAATAGTACTTTTCTGATACTGATTTAGTAATATAATACATTTAATTATAATTTGTGATACTTTAAATTACAAATCTAATACTTTATTATAAAAATATATGTTAGGTTGTGTTGATGAGAATGAATTTCAACGTTGTTGGGAATCAATGATTTCGGATTTTGATCTACAAGATAATAGTTGGTTTCAGCGTTTATATACCTTAAGAGAGAGATGGTGTACAACTTTTAGCAAGGATTTCTTCTCTGCCGGAATGTTATCATCACAGAGAAGTGAAAGTACAAATAATGCACTCGGGTATAATGTGAAAAAGACGACGATCCTGACTCATTTTTATGAGTATTGGAAAAGAATGTTAGAGAATTGGAGAAGAACAGAGGAAAATTTAGAATTCACCTGCTCAAAGTCTTCTCCAACGTCATCCTTGGATACAATACCAATTATAAAGCATGCTGCCCAGGTTTACACAATATCACTTTTRAGAATTTTTGAGAATGAATTCATAACCGGCCTTTCTATGAAATGCACAATATTTTATGAAGATGAATTAATGAAGGTCTTTGACGTTTCATCTAATGAAAACTGTAGCAACGATACATCGTGTCTTTTTTGATCCAAGAACCCATCTTGTCACATGTTCATGCAAGAAGATTGAAGAATGTGGATTTTTATATTGTCATATTTTAAGGGTTTTTAATATGCATGGTGTGGAAAAAATCCCAGATGTGTATGTCAAGAAGCGATGGACGAAGATGGCAAAATCTGAAATTTGGGACAAATTAAGTGTCAAAAGTGTGTCTATCGAAAACCAGGAGGATTTTGTTCCTTGGCGACATGAGATGGCAAGAAAATACTATAATCTTTTAATGCAATGTCAATCACATGAAGAAGCCCGGAGGATTGTGGAAGAAGGATATAGTAGAGATTGTATTGCAATAAATGAACTCAAGAAAACCTTTGAAGATATTGAGTTAAATGAAGAATCTGACAGAACAAGCAACTCGAAGAATCAAGTTCTTGATCCTCAACGCTCGAAAAATAAGGGGAGATCAAAAAGGGTGAAGGGACCACTTCAAAGAAAAAGTAAAAAAAAATTAAAACGTAGCAGCTGTTTGTAAAGAATTCGGATCAAAAACACCAAATCCACATTTGATTTAGTTCTTCTTTTTTAGTTTTATTTTCAAAAAAACTTTTAAATTCATTTCTGATAGTTTTAATACATTTTGCGATATTTAATGAGTTATTATACAAATTCTTACTAGTTTGGTGATATAAAAATATAAGTGTGTTCTGTGATACTTTTATTATATTGGCCCTGCTTGTTTAAGCTTATTGGAGGAGCTGATAGCTTATTTTCATTCAATAAGCTCTTTTAAAGTGCTTGGTAAAAATGTTCAATCAGCTACTGATGACTTATTGGACCTAATAAGCACCTGTTGGGAAAAAGTCACAGAACGTAGCTTTTTCCTATCAGCTCTTTATAAAAATATAAAAATCTCATATTTATCCTCTAAAATCTTTCACAAATTATTCTTCTCCTCTAATTACGCGCGAGATATTTACTTGCCTAAAATCCCATATTATTAATAATCCTATTCTCCTCTAATTAGGCGCGAGATATTTATTTATTCCCGGCCTAAAATCTCAGATTATTAATAACCCTATTCTCTAATAACTCTATCCGAGCCTAATCAATATCAACTAAAAATACCAAATTCATTAGAAAAACAATGCTTTTATTTGAACGTGATCTTTGGAATAATTCTTATTATTAATTATTATTATTTGATCTTTAGTTTAAAGTTCTTATTATTTTTTCTTAAATTTTTATGTTTTTTTATATATACGTGTGTATTTTATTTTATATCTTTATATCATGTCTATATTGGTAAATTAATATTCAATCAGCTACTCTAATCAGCTACTTCGCCAAACAGTTATTTGTTTTCAGCTAGCAGCCATCAGCTATCAGCTATCAGCCATCAGCTATCAGCTATCAGCCACCAGCTATCAGCTATCAGCCATCAGCTATCAGCTATCAGCCACCAGCTATCAGCTCAACCAATCAGGGCCATTATCTGATACTTTTAATACATTTTGTGATACATGATCAGATATTATACAAATTCTTACTAGTTTTGTTGATATAAAAATATAAGTGTGTTCTGTGATACTTTTATTATATTATCTGATACTTTTAATACATTTTGTGATACTTGATCAGATATTATACAAATTCTTACTAGTTTTGTTGATATAAAAATATAAGTGTGTTCTGTGATACTTTTATTATATTATCTGATACTTTTAATACATTTTGCGATACTTGATCAGATATTATACAAATTCTTACTAGTTTTGTGATATAAAAATATAAGTGTGTTCTGTGATACTTTTATTATATTATCTGATACTTTTAATACATTTTGCGATACTTGATCAGATATTATAAAAATTCTTACTAGTTTGGTGATATAAAAATATAAGTGTGTTGTGTGATACTTTTATTATATTATCTGATACTTTTAATATATTTTCCGAATACTTGATCAAGATATAATAAAAATATATGCTAATTTTGTGATACAATGTTCTGTTATACTTTTAACATATTTTTTGATACTTTTAATTCATTTTACGATACTTAAAKATTTATTGAAAAAATTATAACAATTTTGTGAGAGAAAAATAAATMTATTTTGCGATACTTTCAATACGTTTTGAGATACTTTTAATACATTTTGCGATACTAGAGCGGAGATTATAAAAATCTTACTAAATTTGTGATAGAAAAATAAGTTTGATTGTAAAAATTCATCAAATTATGATATAGTAAAAAAAAATGAAAAATAATAATAATAAAAAAAAACATCCAGAATCATAGATCATACAAAATTCATCTAATAAAAATTGCCAAGCAATATAATCATTCCAACAAAAACCACCTTCATACTAGTAACAAATATCAAATATATCTAAAAAAACTTCCCCAAAATAGGCATCAATCTAAGAAACCACCTGCATCCTAGCGTAAACATAGCAAATATATCCAAAAAAATTCCACCTGCCTCCAAAAACATATATCCATCTAAAAAGGCTTCACTAAACAGATATCAATCTAAAAACACCTGCGTCTTAGCCAAAACATAGCCAAAAATATCCAAGAAAAATCCAAAAACGTACAAATCCATTAAAAAAAACTGAAATTATTTCTAGCACACAAAATGTGCTTCACATACTCATTTCTTACGCTTATAAACTGCAGCATCAGCTTTTCTTTTTTCAGCAATTTGTCGTTTCAACTCTGGTTTCTCTTCATAAAAGTCTTTCACATCCTTCAGCACATTAGCACGAACAGAGTAGAAAGGACTTGAAATTAGGGTTGCACACACCTCAGCCCTAATAGCATGTCGAATAGGAGCCTTCAAAAAAGTTGAAAAAAAAATTATAAACTGCAATACAAAACTAACAAAAAACAGAAAATAAAGAAAAAAAAATTACCTTTAACAGACTTGGAGATGTGTATGGGACACCATCGAAATGCTTCATATGATGCATTAGATAAACACCACAATCTTGATCTTGCTTTCTCGTTTGCCAGAGAAAAGGGACATTTTCAAAGATGTAATCCTTTATATCGGCAGCACATGGATGATTTGTTGATTCCATAAATGTGGCCATTTCTTTAGCCTATATGGAAAATAAATATGTTGGAACAAAGACAAAAAAAGTTAAAAAAAAGAAACATACAGAAAAATTAAATTTGTGATACTTTGAACATGTTATATAATACTTTAAACATGTTTTGTGATACTATACAATAAGGATCAATTGTTATAAAAAAAATATAACTTACCACAATTTTAACTGCTTTCTCATAGCAATCGAAACCATCCCACTTGCGATTGTCCAAATATTGCAGTTTTTTCATAGGAGTGTTGATCATAGCACAAAAGTAATGCTCATTGTAAAGAATGGGAACAAAAATCTGCAATAAAAAAAAATCATACTAAATTTTTATAAAAACAATAAGTGTGTTCTGTGATACTTTTATAATATTATCTGATACTTTTAATACATTTTGTGATACTTGATCAGATATTGTAAAAAATTAGACTAATTTTTTGATATAATCCCAAGAGAGGACATGCAATCTTTGAATGTTGCAAAGAGGATTTATTCTACGGTTATTGATGCTTGGTCGTTGACGTTGAACTCTACCAACAGTGGTGAGAGTTGTCGTCGTTTTTGCTTCAGCACTGGCAGTAGTGTAAGTTCTTGATTTTTAAATTAGTCACATTTATTTATATTTTTTTTATTTATTCTACTTGTAAAACATTTAATTTTTGCAATTTTCTTTTTTTTTTTTTTTTTTTAAAGTTGAATGTTGCAAAAGTTGTTGATGGGATTCCGATGGATGAGGAGAAAGCACTTGATAATTCTGTTAATATTCATGGGTGTTGGAAGCTGTGGCTGCGTTTATTTAATGTAGATTTCAACAAGCTTGAAATGGTAAGTCTGTTAATTATTTTACAATATATGATCAAGTATCGCAAAATGTATTTAAAGTATCAGAAAATATATTAAAAGTATCACGAATGATATTAGAAGTATCACAGAACACACTTATTTTTTG
>BMAC01000188.1:202401-248241 GCA_014905375.1 Phtheirospermum japonicum
TAATTTGTGTTATATTAAGACTGTTTTATAAGTTTTGAAACTAGGTTTAGTGTTTTTTTTCACTGTATCACAAAATATCTTAAAAGTATCATTGAACATGTTAATTGTATTACAAAACATTACTTATACTCATTTTTATTTATTTTTATATATGATTTAGGCTTTTTTTCTTTAGTATCACAAACTATGTAAAAAGTATCATGGAACATATAAAAATGACATACCTAATGTATCAAAAAATATGCTAGGAATTAAATCTTTGTTTGGTATTTTTTTATATATATATATTTATTTATTTGTGTTTCTTTGTTTTACTATCAGATAATGAAGAAACAGAGAGCGAAGAGATTGTCATATCCACCAAAACCGAAGAAAAATTATGTTGACATGGATAAGACATCAATTCGTGAGGACCTTTTAAAGCTGAATGTTGATCGATCGAAATCAGAAAGAACTGCTACTGTAGATACTGATTTTGTTGATAGGATTTTGGAAAAGGTAAAGAAAGTGACGGGGAATAGTGTTGTTGAAGAACACACGAAGATTGATTCTGTTTTAGATAAGGAGAAAAGAAAGAATGTTTTGAAAGAGATTTCAGAAGAAAAAAACATTTCTGGGATAGGTGATGTGGGACTGGAAAAACCAAAGCTAAAGAAGATTGTAATTAAGAGTAAAGTACCAAAGAACGCTTTGGAGAAGGGCAAGGAGTCAGTCGATGAAGGGCTGGAAAAAACTGAAAATACTGTGCAGAAAGTTGTTGCTGAAGGTGATAAGGGTTTGGAAAAAACTGTGCAGAATGTTAAAAGCAGTCTAACAAATATAAGTAAAAATTCCTAAACCTATTTTCAAAACTCATAAAACACGCAGTCAGAGAAGTTTCTATGGTGTTCTACCAAATAGATGAGCAGTCGAACATAAATAAGTGTAAAAAAAAAACCTAAACATATAAACAAATACAAAAAACGAGTAAGTGTATGTATTCGAGGATTAAAACACAGAAAATTGACATAAAAAAATGAAAGAAAATTACCTTCAATTCATTGCTTATTTGTTCTCGAATTAGCTTCAACGTTGCTCGAATTGAATAGAGAAACTGAAAAATCGAAGTTGCTCAGATTCTCGCCTCGAATTTTAGCTTGAATTTAAGCATGAATTAGACAGATTTTCGCTTGAATTTTAACTCGAATTTTAGCTTGAATTTTCGCTTGACAGATTTTCACAACAAACTATGAAGAATGACGTTTCGATTGCAATCTGAATGGATAATGGGTCTGGTTGAGTCAGGTGAGTCTAGGCGTGGGTGTGGGTGAGGGTGTGGGTCAAGGTCTAGTCTAGTCAAGGTCTGGGTTTGGGTCTGGGTCCGGGTCAATGGTTATGGGTCAATTGGATCCAAATATAAAATGGTATAAAGTGGTCTCATAGAATGAGACCGGTCTCACCCAAGTATTTGCCAGTTACAAGACACTATTACATAGTGCAATAGATATCAAAATTTGCATTATAGGATGTTATTATGGAAAGATATAAACATGTATAGTAGAAATAATTATGAAAACATTGACGCACAATATTAAAAGCTAATTAACAGTGACTTATCATTCAATTTCTTATCTGTTTCTGAAACTTGGATATCATTTTCCATCAATTGATTAGCATGCAGAGATATGCAGTAACTTTTCAATAATTCTACTTCCGAATAAAAGAAAATGAACACGTATGTGAATGAATTTATTGATCTTGGCTTCACACAGAATGGGGGATACAGAGTGATCATTATTGAAAAATAATGGTCAAGAGGAGATATGTCAAATAGAAGTGATTTCACCAAGCTAATTAAATAATATGCCAACTCTTTAACTAATATTATATACATTACAGGCACACTCATATCAGGCAGCCTAACACCCCCTAAAACTAAAATTTTAAAATAAAAAATAGGAAAAACAACCATGTTTGAAAAAAATATATAAAGACCTACCGTCTCCTACCAAACTTTAGCTGCCAAAATATAATTTATAAAACTAACATCAAACACATTATAAAGTCAAGGTATATGTACATATCAAGCGAAGTAATATTTGGGTATAGGATTTGGATGTGGGTGTTCAAAATATTTTCAAGAATCTGAAGAAAAATAAGAAATATTAATGCGATCCGCAATAGAGCAATCCATTGCCAAATGATAATAAATAAAAAATACTATGAATCCATATAACTATTACAGTTTGCAATAGATCGATCCATCAAAAGAAGGTAATAAATATAAAAAAAATTAATTCCAAATTTCAGCACTCACTGTATAAATTTTCCATGGCATGATCGTTAAAAGCTCTTAGTCAATGATTGCCATCGATCAACTGAAGAATTGCAAATTTCAGCACTCACTCTTAGTCACCGACTGCCATGGATCAATTGAAATTCTTTATTTCATTTATTGGAGAGTGTTTTGTTATTAGGGTTTATAGGTAGAATTGTAAGGGAGATAAATTGGTAATCGATGAGTTTTTTCGAAAAAATTGAAGAAAAAGAGGAAGATTGATTAGATACATTGAAGCAATTTTCATGAGGGATTCGTGAAGGACAAAGTAAGGGAGGGAGAGAGAAATTGAGGATTGAGAAGAGTGAGATAGATGTGGAGAGAGAAAAATGATAAAATCCAAAAATAAATGAAAATTGGGTATAGAGACATAAGAAAACAAAATTTATTTAGGGTACCACGTGGAAGCCTACAATTCCAATTGTACAATGAATTAGCAAACTAAGGTGGATGTTTGATGTCACCTACAATGATCTGGTGGGGGTAGTTTCCCAATTGGCATTGTCTTCCCAGTTTTCAATGGAGGGTGGGTAAGTTTAGTTTTATTTAGGAACTGAGACGATGTTGGTGTAAAATAAGGAGATATTCATTACAATTTTAACATGAATCAGTTTTTTTAGGTATGCTGTCCTTAACTCAAATATGTTCAGTGGGAAATTCTGGTCTCCATTTGGTGTAGATGATAGCATTGTCAACGACACATAAATTGCCAGTAAATAATGATTGCCCGTACCTTTATTGATAAATGCTTAAGATATGGAGCTCGTATATTCAATCAGAAACTGAGCAAATTTTCAAGAGCAATAGAAAGATTTGGTATTCAAATAACACAAACCAACAGTCGCTCCATAAGCCATATGGGTATTTCTACAAGAAATTAAATCCCAATCGGATGAAAATCAAACCAATCTTGTTAATCCGATTTCAACATGCAACTATTTTAAAAAGCTGAATCAAACTTGAACAACTCAAGAACTCGTTGGAATTAGCCAAGTTCACAAATATTATACAGATTTAATAATTAACTTACAATACCTGGATTCAAATTTCACTCATCAGTTAATACCGCATCAAATCTCACCAACTCAAAGCCACTTTAAACAATAATTATCCTACAAATGTTTGATAACTAAAAAAAAAAGAAAGAAAAAAACTAATTACCTTAATTCTCCTCCCATTCTTGTATTTAACCTTCTTGGTAAAACTCGAAGGAAGTCACTTCGGTGATGTACCGCAACTATTTTCCTGAAAGTCACAAGATTTATAGTCCTTTTTTTTAAAATTATTTAGTAAACTCTAAAATACACATTCATTAATTGAAAATTAGGTCAGAATTCTTTTTTTAAAAACCGAGGATGTGCCGGTGCCGTAATTAGAGATGGAAAGGGTTTGAAATAAGATGAGAAAGAGTGTTTGGGAACACGTTTTGGAGCCAAGCGTGAGTATTGCAAATTTCAGCACTAACCGTATAATAGTTCCATGGCATGATCGCTAGAAGCTCTTAGCCACGGACTGCCATCGATCAATTGAAGAATTGCAGATTTTAGCACTCACTCTTAGACACCGACTGCCATGTATCAATTGGGTTTTATTTAGAGTGTTTTGTTATTAGGGTTTATAGGCAGAATTGCGAGGGAAAGAGATGGGTAATCGATGAGTATTTCGAGAAAAAAAAAAAGAAAAGGATGAAGAATGGTTGATAAATTGAAGTAGTTTTCGTGAGGCATTCGTGAAGGAAAGAGGAAGAAAGAGAGAGAGAGAGATGGATAAAAACTAAAAATAAATAAAACTTGTGTATAGAGGCAATAGACAAATTTTTTCAGTGTGCCACGTGGAAGCCTATAATTCTAATTGTAAATTGAATTTGTAAAATAGGGTGGACACACACACACACATATATATATATATATATATCAAATTAAGAGTAGGGTAAAATAATGAGTATTACCACAAACAATTCAAGTTAGGTTTTCTCATTGATCAACTGACCGTTGATTTAAATTCGGGTTTCTCAGTGAGCTTTTTCATCTTTGGTCATCCATTACTTTTGAAAAAAGCTCTTCCTTTATGTATCAATGTAGGGATTCAAGGGGGAAGAAATTCAGAACTTTTGCCCTCGCGATAGGCTTAGAGTATGTTTGGCGGACAAAGCTGATAGCTAAAAAGTTAACTGATAACTGATAAGTTAGTTGTGAGATGATAGCTGATGACTGATAGTTGATAGATGATGACTGATAGCTGAAAAGCTAGCTGATGTAAATAAAAGCGTTTGACAATTTTAGCTGATAAGATAACTCAAAAATATAAAATTACACAAAATTACATGGTTAAAATAATAGTGTTTATGTTATTTTCTATTTTATATATATAGTTTTTGCATTGTAAATTTAATTATTATTATTTCTATTATCAATCTCGTTGAATATACATACATACATATATACATACATACATACATACATACATTTGTGTGTGTGTGATAGTTTTCAATAATTGCACAATATTTTTTTTAATGTTGGCGATATTCTTTTTATACTGCAGGCTAATTTATAGAGTCAAGATATAATAATAATAATAATAATAATAATAATAATAATAATAATAATAATAATAATAATAATAATAATAATAATAATATAAGTTTACATATTCAAGTAACAATTAATAAATTGGTAAAATAAAAATCATAAAATAAATACCAAATGAAATAATAAAGTTTTCCAAAAATAAAAGGGTTAAAAGATGAATAAAATCAAAAAACTATGGGCTTATTTGAAACGCTTGTAATAGTAGCATCTAAGATAAGATTAGACTTTTCAAATAAGTTCATCCAACAAAATAAGACTTATTTAATACAAGAAGCTTATAAACTCTCTATATAAGTTATAAGCTATCTTATTGTGCTCACCAAACATACACTCCGATTCATAAATTGACAAGATTTGTTGCGACGGAGCAAGAAAAATATTAGAGAATTGGAGGACGGATGAATAAACTAAAGCATTTGCTCGTGAGATTGAATTATCTTTGTAGAAATTCAACAGGTCTGGCCCAGTGTTCTAAAAGGCGGGGCCTAGGCGCCCCTAAGCGTGAGGCGTGGGAAATATGCCTCGCCTAATGTCTAGACATGTGAAAAGGTGGTCAACTTGTTTTGTTGACCGATTAGGTGCGCCTAGGCATGAAAAGGCGCATGCCTTTTAGATGAGTATCCTGATTTTTTTTTTAATTTAGCCAAATATTACCAAATCTACAATGACATCAAAAATATTCAAATAATTAATATTTCACAAACTATTGTAAGAGCGTCTTATGAAGATGATCATATTTTTACATTAAAACATTATGTTTTTATTGTGAAATTCATACTTTTCAAAAAAATGTGAATAGTTGTTTTCAAAAGTATGCATTTATACATTAAAAGTATAATTTATGATTTGAAAAGTATGATCATCTTACATGAGACCATGAATAGTACGTTGATTTTGTATAGATGATTAGTAGTTTGCTAATTATATCAAAAGATATGTAGACAAATTTGTTAAACATACTTTTTTAACTTATTATAACATTATAATAAATAAAATAATAAAAATATTTCAAAACACCTTTCTACGCTTAGGCTTTCAAGGTTTGAGAGTTTTCATTGCCGCATTACCACGCCTCACACCTTTAAACCTTGGTCTGGCCCCCCAAAAAAAAGAGAGAGACCGCCTCCCCCAGTTAGAGGTGTTGAACTGGTTACGACTAACCAGTTAACCGCCGGTTACTAACCGGTTGACCGATTACGGTTAACCATTGACCGGCGGTCACGGTTAGAACCATAATCGTCAACTGGTGGCCGGAGGTTAGGTTACGGTTAACCTGACTTGCTAACCGGATTAAAAAAAAATCACTGGCGGTTTGACTGCCTGGTTAATAGCCGTTGAATCAACGATTGAGACCAACTAGCCGTTGATGATCAACGACCGAAATTCAAACGAGAAACTAGCCGTTGGGAGTTAACCGCGATTAACCGGTCTAACCGAACTGGTTAACGACTAGTTTTTCAAATTTTTTGGTTTTTTTAAAAGGTATTTTGACACCTATAAAAACCCCACTCCCCAACACCAAAGCTCACACCAATTCATCTCTACTTATTCTTCTTCTTCTCTTATATTTTCAAGTTTCAAGTCAAATTGTTAATTTGTGCAAAAATATAATATCAATAATATTCTTAATTATCTTTTATAATATTACTATGGCAAGCTCTTCTCGTAATGTCAATACCAACATTTCAAGCTCTTCTCGTCGAGGTCGAGGTCGAGGATCTCGACGAGAATCTTCGGCCGTTTCCAGAGATTATGTTCCGATGAGATGACGACGGAAGAAGTTGAAAACCTATATAATCAAATCAACTTCGACTCGCAAAATCAAACAAATTTTGAAGAGGATTTACCTAGCTCCGATGAATCCAAACCGCCGGCCGCCATCAATTTGGATGAAGATGAGGAGGGAGCGGATGATATGCCACCGCATCAATCAAAACTGAGGAAATTTGTTTCCCCCATCTTCCAATTGCATTTCATAAAAATGATGTTCGACGGAGAACCTCGGGCGCTGGTAGCTCTCAAACACAACTAAACTTCTCATCTTCATCTACCCCCAGTGTCGAGACCGGCGGCCAAGATATGAGTTCTTCTAGTTTATTTCAATATACCGAAAGTGGTCATAAAAAGTTTCTTTCAAAAAAATTTTCCATTGTGAGTCTTACTTTTAATCATGCGCATAGTAATCATTATGAAGATTATACTAGGGGTGCATTTAATCCATCTAGCACTAGGATTTCACAAAATAAATTGACTCACGATATTGAGGAAATGGCCGGTGAGTATAAATTGAATTTGATTTTGATATATGATAGTTTGCCTCATAATTTCTCTATATGTTCGGATATTTGGACGGATTCCTTTCATAATCTTAGTTATATGGGAATTACTTGCCATTGGATTGATAATTCTTGGACTTTGCAAAAATGTTTAATTGCATATTGAAAGTTTGATAGTCAGCATACGACGATGAATATTTCGCGCAAAATAGCCACTGTTTTGTGCGAGTATCATTTAGGTAACAAGATTTTCTCAATTTCATTTGATAATGTCGCCGCTAATACGGCTAGTTTAGATTTGTTAAAAACTTATTGTCAACCCGCTATTAGCGGCAAATTTTTTCACGTTAGATGCATTTGTCATATTTTGGATTTATGTGTTCAAGATGGTTTAACTCTTTTTAAATCTAAAATTCAACCGATTAGGAGTGCTATATATCTACGTTCACATAATTCGCTTCAGAAAAATGGCAAGAATTTCGCTGAACCAATGATTTACATCCAAAAAAAATTTTCAAACGATGTGACAAATCGTTGGAACTCTACTTATAAATTGCTTAATGATTCTTATCAATATAGAGATGCATTGTGTGCATTTTTTAATAATAAAGATGTCGATTTCATTTTGTTTTCGCATTTATAAGATGATTTTTATAATATGATGTCCCTTTTAAAAACTTTTAATGATGCCACCGTGACTTTATCCGGTATTTATTATCCTACCTCCTCACTACTTGTTGATCAATGTATTCAGATTGTACTTGTTAGTACTGCTTTACTCGATAACTCTGAATTAGGTGAATTTATTGCTAGTATGTTGAGTAAATGGGTCAAATATTTTCTGTACATTCCCAACGTTTTTTTGATTGCAAAAATTTTTGACCCGGATTATCGGGTAGAGAGTTTAGAAAATTTACTCAATTACGATGCATTGGGACCTTTTTTACAAGATTCAAATATTGAAATTCCTAGCTCTCTTAGTGTTGCTCACCAAGCAAGCCAATCTTTAACACAAAATTTTAATGATTACAATCAATTTTCATCTTCTAGTGATGTTAATGTGTCCCCTTCCCCTTCCTCCACCACTTCTAATATAAGACTCAACGACCCTCGACAAGCTTTAGCCCCATATATGAGGTTGATTAAAGATACTAAGCAAAAACGGCAAAGGGCTAGTGCTAGTCGATCAATGGAGTTAGACAGTTATTTAGGGGCTTTTGAATCGAGTTCGGTTCCAAAAAAAGCCCGATCGTATTACTAACAATCTTATGAAATTTTGGTCGAAAGTGGCCAGTATTTTTCCTACGCTCTCTAGGATTGCCAAGGAGGTTCTTGTCGTTCCTGTTTCAACAGTTTTTGTTGAACAGGCCTTCAGCACGGGAGACTATTTATTAGATGAGCGTCGGTCTACCTTAACATCCAAAAATCTTGAAAATCAAATGTTGATGAACGATTGAGTGAAAGCCAAAAAACGAGAACAAGAAATACAATTGGATGAAGGTGAAGAGAGCGACTATTACGATACCATTTCGGGAAGCAACGACAACGACGAATAGGTAAGTAGGTAAGTATAAGAACTACGTGGACTTTGATTCATTTTCGAGGATACGTAGGCAATTTAATTCTAATATTAAAATTTAAATTTAAATTTTAATTTCTAATATTAGAATTAAAATCAAGTCCTTTTTTTAACTTATTTTTTCAAAAAAAAAAAAAATTCAAACTACGTGGACTTTGATTCCTTTACGAGGATACGTAAGCAAGTTAGTTCTAATATTAACTGTTAAATTTTTAATTCTTAATATTATAATTAAAATCAAGTCCTTTTAAAAAAAAATTATTTTTTAAAAACTTTTTACTTCAGAAAAATCTTATAATTTAATTTGTTATGTGATTTTGTTGTGTTATTTTGAAATAAATGTCATCATCTTGTTAAATTGGTTGTTTGTAAATATTAAAATTAAAATAAAGTCCTTTTTAATTTATTTTTTTCAAAATAAATAAAAACTTCTTACTTCAAAAATTCAATTATTCAAATTTTATTTATCTCATTCTAATTCCTTTTAAGTTTCATTTATTCAATCTTTATTTAAGTTTTTAAATTTAATTATATATATATATATATATAAATCGGCGATTAACTGCCGATTTTCTGGTTAACCCCCGGTTCGATTAACCGATTTAACTGTAACCTTAACCAGTTCTCAGTTGGTTAGGGTTGAACCGGTTAATTAACCGGCCAGTTTTTAACCAGTTCAACACGTCTACCCCCAATGTCTCCGGCAATTTCCTTCATCCCTCTTCTCTCACTGACGCGATTGTCTTCTCCAGCGTGTAACTTCCAGCGATGGGCACTCAGCGGTTAGACTTGGCGGACCCAGTCGACATATGCGATTTCATCTTCTCGACATCCTTCTAAGGTGCATATTAGGTCATCGGTTGTTTCGTCTACTGAGCTCCAGCACCTGGTTCTATTGCTGGTGCTCCCCGTTGAATTTCGCGGTGATGCCTGACTAGTCTAGGGTTTTTGATTCTACTAAATTTTTGCCAGGTATCGAGGGTTCTTCGTCTGGAGTTTCTGTTGACTAGTCTATATCGGCCTCTCCTTCCTTGGTTCTTTCTTGGCCATTGACCAGGCCGATTATGGTTTTCGACGATGGGTCATTTCGGTGAATTTCGTCTAATTATACACCAGCACGACATTAATCTCTTTTGCAGACGCCGACTAGGTTTTCTTTGAAAGTTACATCTTCTCTGTGTGGATGGTCCAGCCCATTACAGACCTAAGACCGATGGCTCTGGCCACAAAGTTGTTGGATGCTAATCGTGGCACCTCTGTTACCTTGAAGTTTACTTAACATGGCTGTACTCCTCCCTGCTCGCCGATTTGGGCGGCTGATTATCAACCTTTTTTGGCTACCCAAGCGAGCAACCCCATCAATAAATCTGCTGAACCGGGAATCTCCTTTGGAAGTATATCTATGTCGACATTTAATCAATCCATGCCTGCGTTTAATCCCTTTCGCTGGTTAGAAAGGATTTTTGGGCAGCCAAGCCTTCGCTGGTGACTGAATTTCCAGATGAAAACATAACTGAACCCAGGCTGCAACATAAGAGCATGGGACACCCTTCCTTTAGCTAAATTGCATCGGACAATGTGTCCACCTTTCATTCTTTGTCATAAGTGGAAAAGGGAGATTTTTACTCAGTGACATTAGACGAGAAAATATACCAACAGCGTGTAGCATCTTTTTAAGACTCGATAATCGGTCATTTTACAAAATAAGAGTTAAAAACCTCTAGCTCTAGATGACCTTCGTTTGTCTCTTGAAATGTTTGGAAAATGACTTTACAGTGGAAATTTGTTCCTTTTGGCAAGGGTTATTCAGCATTAAGTTCTCTAACTCAGATGATTGATCACGAGCATTTGCTAAGTCAACGTGCGGCTTGTAAACAGGCTCATTTTGTCTATCTCCTTAGACTCTGGATTTCCATCCACACAAGGTCCAATCGGCCTCATCTCAAGTCTGATTATGTATTTATGAGCTTCCGATGGACTAATGGCATCACTCTTTCATTTGGAATATTGCTAGCGTTGTGGGGACACCGTTGCAAATCGATGGAGGACCTCTTAATGGTTGGTTGGACAATTTGTTCGTGTTTTGGTTGAATTAGATCTGAACGAGGTCTTGTAAGGTAGAATCATGATTAAACGGGTCGGTTATTATTGCTATGTTTCGTTAAGATACAAAAATTATCTCGATTTCTACTTTCAATGCAAGGTTGTGGGACATTCGGTTAATTCATGCCCTTATTCGAGACCGCGTGAGGAACCCACGACAAACTTTACTCCTCGATGCTGCAACCCTCACCAACGTTTAGTTTCAAATGAGCGATTAGGAAGGACTCAGCAAATGATGGAATACCATTTGAAATTGGACCTTAATTCTAAAGGTAAGTTTATTTCTTCAAACCCAAATTCTAATAATCTATTGGTAACGTCGAACACTTTTGACGTTTTAAACTTGGACTTTTACATGGAATCAAGAATTTCGGATCATATGGAAGCACCTTCATCGAGCTGAGACCCTCTTGATTCTGCCTGCGGGATAGTCCCTTCTCAGCTTCGACCCAACAAAACTGTAACTGCTGCCCGCGACGACAACATGGCAAATGGGGCCTCTATAACGGGCCCCACTTCGACCGTGGTGGCTGCTTGCGGTGAAATTCTCATGAATAGGTCTTCTGTAACGGGAATCACCCAGGCTACAGTGGCCTCCCTACAGATTGCAAGGCTGGAACGAGCCCCTCCGTGACATCGGCTGCTACCCACGGTGCTTTTCCACCCCAGCACACTCCAATCGCAATTCTCACTCATAATCACTGCTGCCCGGCTCCTATTCATGGTGAATCTTATTCTAAGGGTTTGTTGGATTTTTTCAATTTAACGCATACAACGGGGGACCCCATCGCCAACTCCTTGGTTGTGTACGTTTCAAATGCAATCCATTTGATCGAGGATAATCCAAATAAAGTGAAACCTCAAAGTTGTAAGGATAAGGTGGTCGCGAGCATCATCACTCACAATGACTCTAATGTGGGCACGGATCATTCGTTATAACATAGATTAATGGTAATGTCGGCTAAAAAGAAATGGGCTGATTATGAGGATGATACTGACAGATATGTGGCCTTCGAAAGAGAGATGGATCTTCCACCATCTTCGTAATATATGCCTCTTTTGGAACATTTGGGGCATAGGTAATGAGGCTTCTCATTTGATTCTTAAGGAGCTTTTATTAGAACAATATAATCCGTATAACCCCCCTTGGGGTTTGCCATTCACATTCATAGATATAAATAGAGTACATAAGCTTGTACAACAAGCTTGGTCTATATAAAGTAATATACATGCTATCACACCCCCATAGTCGAAACGGGAGGGAGACCTAACAGTGATACTGTCCCTAAAATCTAGAAATAACTGGCGAGGCAAACCCTTTGTGAATATGTCAGCATACTGGAAGGAGGACAGAACATGAAGCACTCGGATGTGGCCCATAGCAACCTTCTCGCGGACGAAATGGATGTCCAACTCTATGTGCTTGGTGCGCTGATGTTGTACCGGATTATTGGCTAGGTACATGGCAAAGATATTATCAGTGTAGACCAAAGAGGAATGAGAAAGTTGACAATGCAGTTCAAGGAGGAGGTTTCGAAGCCAAGAACACTCGGTAACCATATTAGCCACACCAAGATACTCAGCCTCAGCACTAGACCAAGAAATAAATGATTTCCGTTTGGCCGACCATGCAACCAAAGTGTCATTCAGAAAGACACATTATCCGGAAGTGGAGCGTTGAGTGTCAGGGCAGCCGGCCCAATCAGCATCAGTATAAGCCACAAAAGCGGGTGTATGAGCCGACTGAATAATGATGCCGAGATCAGGATCACCATGAATATAATGTATTATGGGTTTCAAAGCCGCAAAGTGGACATCCCTGGGGTCATGCATAAATAGACAAACCTGCTGAACAGCGTAGGAAATATCAGGACGAGTGAAAGTGAGATATTGTAACACGCCGACAAGGCTCCTGTAGAGAGTAGGGTCGGAAACAGGTTTTCCGGCATTGGCGCTGAGCTTGGAACCGAAATCAACATGTGTAACCGAGGGGTTACAAGAGGTCATGCCCGCCCGTTCAACAATTTCCCGGGCATAGTAGCCTGAGACAAAAATATAACAGACTGTGTATGTGTAGCAAAAATGCCCAAAAAATAGGATATAGGATCCAAATCAGACAAAGCAAACTCCTTTCCAATTAAAGAGATAATATCCACTCAAAGAGACTCAAAAGAAGCTGTCAGAATGTCATCAACATAGACAAGATACTGTTAAATGACCTAGGCGGAAAATGAACAACGAGGAGTCGCATCTGCTCTCAGAAAAACCAATCCGATAAAGGAAAGAGGCGAACCGCTGATACCATGCCCGTGCAGCCTGCTTGAGCCCATACAACGATTTCTTGAGAAGACAAACATGTTTAGGGCGAGCAGGATCCATAAAACCTGGCGGCTGGAACATGTATACAGTCTCATTCAGATGCCCATAGAGAAACGCATTTTTGACATCCAACCGATGAACCGACCAAGACCGAGAAACAGCCAAGTGAAGAACAGTCTGTACCATTTTCGGTTTAACAAGCGGGCTGAACATCTCCCCACAATCAACCCCGACCTCCTATGAGCGACCATTAGCTACAAGGCGAGCCTTATAATGTTCCAAAGACCCATCGACTCTAAACTTGTGACAAAACAGCCACATACACCGAACCACATTAGCCTCAGGCAGATGGGATATTAATACCCAAGTCAAATTACCAATAAGAGCTCGATATTCATCAGACATGGCAGTATACCAATTGGGGTCGAGTAGGGCGGTTTTGTGTGAAGTGGGTAGAGGAGATAGGGCAAATTTGGGATTTGTAGTTGTGGTATGTAAGTCGAAAAGGCGACGGGGTTGGAATACACCGGCTTTGCTACGGGTAGTCATGGGATGCTAGTTTTGAGAGGGTGGTTCGGGTGGTGGGGTCGGGGATGAGCTTGAAGTTGAGCTGGAGATGGGGCTGGGGGAGGGCTGTCGCATTTGACTGGGAGAGTTGTGTAGGGATGGTCCAGTCGAAGGAAGATGGGTCGAGTTTTTGTTGTGACGTTGAGCATCCCGATCCGTTGAACCCGACTGGAAATGGGACACGAGGGGAGACACCGACTCATCGGAGGAGAGAAACTCGTACGAGAAGGAGGCGTCGGTTGGGTATTTAGAGAACGGAAAGACGGATTCCTCAAAAGTGACATGACGGGAAATAATGAATTTATTAGAGGCGAGATTTAGGCAAATGTACCCTCGATGATTAGCAGGGTAGCCTAAGAAAACGTACGGTGTGGAACGATGTTGGAGCTTGTGAGAATTTTGAGTGGAAAGGTTAAGGTAGCACAAACACCCGAATACCAGAAGATGATCATAGAGAGGAAATGCATTGTAGAGTCAGTGGGTGGGGCTACGGTTCCGGTGGTTAGGGGATGGAAGGGTATTAGGTAGATAAGCGGTCATATTAAGAGCGAAGGGCCAAAGACGAGGTGGGACCGAGGCATGAAAGAGAAGGGTACGGACCATATTATTAAGGGTACGAATGGTACGTTCAGCCTTGCCATTTTGAGAAGAAGTGTAAAGACAAGAGAAAATAAAAATAATTCCATGTTTCTAGAAAAATGAACGGAACTCTAAATTGTCGAATTGTTTCTCGTTGTCACATTGCAGGGCTTTAATGGAGCAATTAAATTGTGTTTTGACAAAATGATGAAACTGAATAAATTGAGCGTACACTTGAGACTTAAATTTAATTTTAGACACCCACACAAAATTGGAATAATCATCAATTAGCACAAGATAATATTTTTGCCCAACAGAGCTAATAACAGGAGATGTCCAAATATCACTATGAATTAATTGAAAACGCATATAAGAAATGGTTCTAGAAGATGAAAACGGAAGACGGGTATGTTTTCCCAATTGACACGAATGACATAACAACGAATCATACACTTTATTGCAACTAGGTAAACAAGATTTCCTAAGTAAATTGAACACAGGGCCACCCGGATGACCGCAATGTGCATGCAAAACAGGCACCGACACAACAGACAATGAGAGAGAGATGGACAAGTCGAAGACTGGGTAGAGCTCGCCGGAGCTAGGGCATCTCATGCGAAGAGTGCCCATTGGAATATCCTTCATATAAAAACCACTTGGGTCAAACTCAACAGAAACATTATTATCAGTTGTGAATTTACGGACAGAAATAAGGTTTCTAACAATATGAGGGGCAACAAGGACGTCTTTTAGGTGGAGTGGTTGGCCGGTTGTGGTGATGAGGGCTGGTCCAGAACCCAAAGTCGGTATACGGTTTCCATTGCCAATAATTATTGAAGTGGAGTTACTCTTAGAGGTAAGGGACGAGAGCATACCTTGATTATTGGTCATATGAAATGAAGCGCCTGTGTACATGTACCAGGAGTTGTCCAGAGGATAGAGGGTCATGGAGTTGAATGCTTGAGTTAGGTCCGTGGTTGGCATGTATCCCGCATTCGGGTCCGAGAAAACTGTATTGGCCTGTGGAGATTGGCTGTGGGGAGTGGCTCTAAGAATACCCGGGGACGGCATGGATGGGAATGAGCACATCGGTGAGTTTCACCTTGAAAACGGCCAAGCATTTGGTTGTTGCTGATGTTGAGAGAGCCCGAGAACAGGCACCCACCCATAGGGTGCACGCTGAAAATGGATCGCGCCGGATCCGCAGCTGCGACCTCGACCTTTCCCGCGACCTCGGCCTCGCCCGCGTCCCGAATACTATTGCCTCCCTGAATGGTCAACCGGTTGTTGGGGCGGATTGTTCTTGTTGGAATGCGTGGTTGATGGTTGTTCGGTATTGGCAGCAAGAGCTCTGGATTCTACAGCAATGGAGTCTCTCTTTTCCCGACGTGTCTCTTCTAAGAGAATCATGGACTGGGCTTTGGCAAAATCCGGCAGCGGGTTTATTTGTTGGATACAACTTGCTACCGTATCATATTCGGGTGACAACCCGACAATCATCTGAATGACCATTTTCCGCTCAATAAGGGGGGAATCGACGTTCTTCAATTGGTCAACAATATCCTTGAGTTGCTGGAAATATGCAGAGACTGACGGGAATGCCTCAAGGTGGCACCGGGAGAACTCATTTTGGAGATATACCAAGCGGGACTCCTTGTTGTCATGAAATATGTTCTTTAACCGAGTCCATTCCGAGAGAGCGGTGGAGTCCGGCTCAAGAATGGTGAGAAATAGTTCAGAGGAGATCGTGGCGTAAATCCATTGAAGCATAATGGCATCCAATTGATCCCAAAGTCTGTCATCAACATTAGCAGGGCGCGGAATTCTGGAGTCAATATGATCGAGAACCCTATGAGCACGGGCCGCGACTTTGAATAGTTCTGCCCATGAGTTGTACTTGGTATTCGAAACTTCAAGCATTATGGGAATCAGATTTTTGATATATGAAACGACGAGAGTCGAGTGAAACGGCAGACGTGCAGATCCGGTGGAGGTGGTTTGTTCCTTTGTAGAACCATCACCATCGACATTAGTCATGGTGATCGAGAAGGGATAAGTGGCCTGTGTGAGGGATCGGAGATGCCGTGGGAGAACGGCGGTAGGCAGCGAAAGGTAGGAGAGGGTGGGATTAGGGTTTTAGACTCTTGATACCATATTAGAACAAGATAATTCGTATAATCCCCCTTGGGGTTTGCCATTCACATTCATAGATATAAATAGAGTACATAGGCTTGTACAACAAGTTAGGTCAATATAAAATAATATACATGCTATCAGCTTTATCGGATTCATCGTCTCGATTTTTTGCAATTGTGTAACCTATGATATGTTTTGATAGTATTCTCCCCTTCTTCTGTGGTCTTTGGGTCTCACCTTTGTTCTAGAGAATTTTTTTAGTAATGGTATCCCAGATATCTGGGTTTTCACGAGTCTGGCTGTCACTTCTATGACAAGTTTTTTTTTTCGACCGGGCTTTGTTTTTTCACACCACTATCGGCGGGTTGGACATGCATCTTGATTTTTTTTCATGCCCACAATGCGACCTCCGCTAGGCATAGTTTGTGGCATGATATTTTTACTTTATCCACTACTACAAAAAACGCCTTCGAAACAGGGTTATAGGCGTCGGTTGTCGTCAAAAACCGATGCCTATAGTCGTGCGGTTTTTTTTTTTGTAATAAATAAAAGTTATATGCATCGGTTGTATTCTGACAACCGATGCCTATATATTAATAGCATCAGTTGTTCGTCAACAATCAATGCATATAATAATAAGATTACCAAAAAATTTCATTAAAATAAATAGACATCGGTCTTGGTCAAACAACCGATGCCTATATAATCCAGAAAGATCAATATGCATCGGTTGTTGAATATCAACCGATGCCTATAATAGAATATAAATCCAAAAAATATATAAGCATCGGTTCGTGCAGAGCAACCGATGCCTATAACCAAATACGAGCATCGGTTCTTGTTAGAACCGATGCCTATTCAAATTTAATTACGCTCCCATTCGCGAGAATAAGGTGATCATAAGTGGCTGTGCAAAAATTTCAAAACATTAAGCATTGGTTTTTATGACATTAACCGATGCTAATAATAATAAAAGATTCTAAAAATTCTGCAAAATAAATAGCATCGGTTGTTGTCTGACAACCGATGCCTAGAACCAAACTAGAGCATCGGTTCTCTTGAAAACCCGATGCTTATTCAAATTTAATTACGCGCGCGCCGCGGGAAAAAACATTAAAATCGGCCAGAAATTTTCAAAAAATGAAGCATCGGTTGATTACTGAACCCGATGCATATAAATTAAAGTTTATGATAATAATAGCACCGGTTTACTTTCAAAACCGATGGTATTTATTTTGGCATCATGCATCGGTCTCTCTGTCAAAAACAGATGCATATTGTGAAATCCTGTACAGTTCTCTGAAAATGCTGGCATTTTTAAAATTAGTAGAAAAATTCATAATTCTTAATTGAATCTTCACATTTATAATTGATGAACAGAAATTCAAATCTCCACCCAAATATCTTTCATCTTTGCTATTGAATTTGTGCACCGTCTCTTTGCGAATTGCAAGGTATGTATTTATTTTTTTGCATTTTATTGTTTTACATATAATTTATATGCATTTAATCTGAAAAGGCGTGAAGCAGCATTAATATTTATTTAAAACCTAGAATGCATACGGTTGTGTTGTTCCTGGAAATTGAAAAGGCATATGAATTCAAAAAGGTGCACTGAACTTGTTTGTATAAATAACCCTAAGACTGAATTACCTGGGATGCCTGTGCCCATAAGAAATCTCGGAGCCACCCATTAGTTGTAATAGAACTTGTTTCCTCCCCTGTTTTTGGAAAAATATTAATCTTCACAACACCTTTCTGCCCCTTGAAATTTAAAGCTCGAACTCTTCTTAAAAAAATAAGGGCTGACAAAACGATTTCGGGACCGCTTCGCAAACTAATGGAAACTCAGGAAAAAAAATTGTCCTGTTGATGAAGCAAATGCAGGAAGAACGTTCCAGAGACATGCGGAACGTAGTCGACAAGTTAGAAGCAATCACAAACATTCTGAGCAGTATAAATTCTCATTGGGGTGAGGTGGTGCTCTCCATCTCCAAGCTCGAATCTATTCTCATCACCAAGATTGGTGCACAGTTTGATGGTGATGATGTTGATAATTCTCAGGCAGGAACGAAGAGGAAGGCTGCCGACGCTTGATTTTTCTTCATGCATTTGTAATTTTTATTTATATTTTTGCATTTATAACTTTTTTGAGTTTTGGTAATTGGAATAAAAGTCATTATATTAAATTACTGTGTGCTTTTTTTTAACTGTGCTACTTAACAGCAAAAGGAATAAAACAAAATGTACGTAGCCGATCATGCATCATCAGAAGGTGACACACGATCGTGCATCATTAGAAGGTGACACCCGATCATTTTAAGGTCTCGGTAGATGAAATTGTCGAGGGTGCATTAGAACTTCCTCTACCGATGATGGCTCATCCAGAAATGAGGCGCGTGGGTGACACGTTAGGTAGCTTTTTGCAGTGGTCGGTCAGATTGGTTCATGCAAGAGAGGTAATAATATATGTTTTAATTTCACCAATTATTTATTTTGTTTTAGTATGCTCAATCATGGCCATAAGTACAGGAACTTACAAGGCCAAACCAAAAGAAACAGAGAACAAGTCTCATGGAGACAAATGGTAAGCAATCTGCAACAAAACCAAGGCCACCTCTTGTTGATAACGTAGTCTTGGAGACTTTGGGACCTAATTGCATAGAGATACACAACCTGATTCTATCGATGCCCGTGCATGTGGACCACGTCTCTATGGACCTAGAGAAAACCATCTTCCATGATAAAATAGAGACGAAAATTCACGTGCCAATTGATGATATTCGGAGCCTGTTCAGAATGGAGTGGATCAGTGTTGCTGTTGTGCAACGCTTTGCGCGGTACGAGCTTTCTTTTTCCTTATCAATTAGTTCAATATTTAGATTAAATTTATTTAGCTTTCAATCTACTAATGATTTATAGGTGTCTTCGTGGGTTGGCTGAGAGTCTTTGTGCCGGTGCCATCGGATTTCTTTATCCAGCGAAGATCTGCAAAAAAAGTATATTGAATGACCCGACTGCTGTGACGACGTACATAAGTGATGCCTTTGGTGAAATATTTAGCAAGACATTCATTCTAGCACCATACCTAGACGAGTAAATAGAGACTATTTCTTGTTATTTTCTTCCTTTACTCCTTTAAAATTGTTATTTCTTATAAAGATAATTAATCTTGGTGCTTATGAAAATGTGTAGTGACCACTGGGTGCTGCTAGTGATATGTTCTATCAAGAATCAGGTTTCTATTTTAGATCCAAAGGGCATCAAGTGGGACTTGGATATCAAGACACATGTTAATACGTACGTAAATTTCCCCCTATATTTGTGTCTCTTATTTTTTGAAAAGGTAATTTCCTGTCCTTTTTTACAATAACATCATAAAAAACAATTCACTTTCAGGTCCTTATTGTCAATGTAGCATTTTATACTGATTATCTTTTGTGAGCAATTGTTTTCGTGGGAAATTTTTTTCATAGCATTAATGTCATTTGGCTATTTTCCACAACCTGATTCTTTCTAGAGCCTACTCTGTGTGTTTTCCATTCATAAAACCGCTTGAAGTTGTTTCAATAGATGTAATATAAGATTGGGTGGTTCATCAGCTCATTTTTGTTTTAAAATTGTAAATATCTAATATAGGTAATAATTTCTTATTGCTTATACTTTGCGTGTTATTAACTTCTTGAGTGAAATGATTACTATTTGCAGGGAAGTTCGGACCTACATGTCAACAAAAGGAAGAAGAGGAAGAAACATGAGGTGGAATAATCTGCCGGTAAGTTTTTTTAAGGTATTTTTAACAATGATATATCGGTTCCCCTAGAAGGAAAGTTAGTAAAGTTCATCGACTCACTTCATTTTGACTCACCGATTATTGATAGGGGAATATTGATCTGCTTTCATATGATTTTCTGTAGTGTCATCAATAACGAGTAGGCAGTGAGTGTGGTTATTATGTTATGAGGTATATGTATGACATTTGCTCTGGGGTCAGTGTGAACTCTTCATTAGACAAGGTACGTGTAAACTCATTTTTTAGTAGTAAAGATTTTACTGAATATTTTCTAAACTCCAAACTAAACTTCATCTTTAAAATGAGAAATTAATTTTGAATCAGAATGTGTAGGACTCGTTTGGAGTTGAACCATACGAGCAAGAAATAATCGACGAAGTTCGTGAGATATGGGCAGAAAATATTACTCGGTAGATTACTCGTATATATTTCTCAGTTTTTAATACTTTTTTTAGTTATTAAGTAATTTATTTTGTAATTTGGTGCAGAACATTTCCTCTGGATTTTCTTAGTTAATAATGTGACTCTTATAGACAAATAGCAGAGGTTGTCTAAGGATTCAGAGTTGGGAATTCAAGAACGAGGTGTTGTTCGTAGCCAAACTTCAAATAAGAATGGATAGGAAAAGGCTCTGGGGATTCTTGGAAGGAAACGAGGTGCTGCATATTTACGAGTTTAGTTTGTGAGAGCTTTGTGTTGTTGAACATGCTAGATTCCCTTGAAGTTTGGGGTTTGTTTCTACTTGTGCGATGGAATCAGTTCAACTTGAGTTTTATTAGATAGGGAATTTTTTCTGCATTTGAATTATTTACTATAGAATAAAATGCTTTTTTATATTAAATTATTTTTCTGCAAAATGGTAATTATAAGTTTTCTAGACAGGTATTAAAATAGAATTTTTGAAATTCTGGAATTTTTGTTATCAAAAATCTGTTGGGTTTATGCAAACCGATGCATATACAGTGGCATCGGTTTATATGAAAAAACAACCGATTCTTTGCTTTTTTTTAAAATTATTATATACATCGGTTCTTGACAACACAGCCGATGTATATAAGTAAAAATCGATATCGGTTAATTAACAACGACCGATGCCTATAGGTAACTATATGCATCGGTATTTGTAAACCAAACCGATGCCTATTGTCATACTATAAGCATCGGTTGTGGCATTCTGAACCGATGCCTAATTCTCGCCACGAGGCATCGGTGGTTTTAGAAAAACCAATGCGTAAACATTAACATTAATAATCGGTTATTTGTCAAACACCGATGTCCTTATAGGACACATTAGGCATAGGTTGTAAAACAAAAAGTTGATGCCTATAGGTATTCTATAGGCATCGGTTGTTATATACAAACGATGCCTTCAATGAATATTAGGCATCGGTTTTTTTGTTTTGAAAATCGATGCCTTTATGTACATATAGGCATCGATTGTAATAAAATAACCGATGCCTACAGGTGGATATAGGCATCAGTTCTTTTACGATAACCGATGCCTATAGTGACTGTAGATAGACAAAAGGCATCGGCTTGTGATGACTATATGCATCGGTTTTCGTCCAACAACCGACGCATATATATATTATTAGCATCGGTTGTACGTACCTATACGCATCGGTTGTTATACGACAACCGATGTCTATAGGTAGATATAGGCATCAGTTGTTATACGACAACCGATGCCTATAGGTAGATATAGGCATCGGTTCTTCTACGATAACTGATGCCTAAAATGACTGTATATAGACAAAAGGCATCGGCTTGTGATGACTATATGCATCGGTTTTGGTCAAACAACCGATGCATATTTATATTATTAGCATTGGTTGTAAAACTGATGCCTATAGTCCAGACTATAGGCGTCGATCTAATATGCATCGGTTGTAGAACCGATGCCTATTAGCAAAAACAACCGATGTTGTTTGGGATTTTCTGTAGTAGTGATCTCTTCCTCAATTATTGCTCATTAGTGACTTTAATATGGTTTTGGGTGCCAAGGAGAGGCGCTGGGTAAATCCGCTCGATGCTTCCTCCTGTGCTGACTTCAGACATTTTTTGGATGATGGAAACTTTCTTCAAGTTTCCACTCATGGTGGTTTTTTTACGAGGATTTCCCATTGACATTATGGGGTTCAGTTTGCGCATCTTGACCAAGTGATTTACTTCGCAGACTTGGCTATTACATGTCATTGTATTTCGTGCTAACTTCCCCGCATGGGATCGGACCACCACTCGCTTCTCATTGAGGGTTCTAAGGATGTTAATGTCAATTCTAGTCCTCATATCTTTCATTTTTAGAATTTTTGGACTTCTCGTGTTGGTTTTCGGGATCTTGTTTCTTCCTCATGGGGTAGCCCATGCTTGTTGAGAATCCCATCATTGGGCTTATGATTAAGCTCAAGAGTCTTCGCGGTGTTCTTCGTGATTGGAACGTCTAAACTGTTAGCAATGTGCACCGCTGGGTAGAAGCTATTCAGGTGGATCTTATGGCCTTTCAATCGAGGTGCTTGGAGTTGGGACTCTAGTACTAATATTGATGCCGAAATTAATCTTTAATCGGAATCCTTTTCGCTTCTGTCGGATTAGGCATCCATCTTTCAAAAAAGAAGTTGTGTAGAGTGGCTTAGGGATGGTGATTGTAACTCCTCGTTTTTTCATAGGAGTATTAAGACTCGGGCTACTAAGTCTTCCATCCTTTCAGTCCTTGTTGATGGGGGTATTAGTCATAATGCGGATGAAACCAAGAATAAGATTATCTCTTCCTTTTCAGTGCTCTTTACAGCCAATCAGAGTATGGCGGACTCAGTTTGGATTGAGGAGATTACCCATTGGCTTCAATGGTCATTTCTTCTAGAGGTGTTGGGATAGTGTGGGCATTGATGTTTGTGAGGTTATCAAGTTATTTTTTCAGTCATCCTCTCTCCCAACGGATTTTAATTCGAGTTTCATGGTCATTATTCCAAAAATCAAGGGTGCGATTCAGGGGGAGAACTTTCATCCTGTCATATTGCTTTGAGTAACTTCGCTTTCAAGATTATCACTATAATCTTGGCTTCTCGGCTCGGGAATATCATTGGTGGTGTCATCTCTTAGTCTCAATTTGGTTTTATCCTGGGAAGACAGATCCATGATTACTGATGTTGCTTCGGAGGCTTACAATTGCCTTGGTTCTTGAACCTCCGATAAGAACATGATTGATATCTGAAGGCTTTTAATACTCTTGACGAGGCTTCTTACTGGCGATTTTGAGGTGTATTGGGTTTGATCTGGTGTTCGTTGGCTGGATTGAGGTTATCTTGCTCTCGTCTTGTATTTCAGTGCTAGTGAATGGTAGCCTGGATGGTTACTTTAATTGCACTAGGGGGTTCGTAAGGGGGATCCCCTCTTCCCGCTCTAGTTTTGTATTGTTGAGGACGTCCTTGCTCGTGCTCTTTCTAGTGCTTCTGCTAGGGGCGAAGTTTGGAGGTTTCGTGATGCCCATTTTTGTACTTTCCATCTTATTTGTTTATGTCAATGACATTGTGGTGGTGTGCCACGCATCCACCCTGGATGAGTGAGCTATTCTTGACATTTTGCGGCGTTATGGCGATAGCTCCGAGCAGGTTCTTAGCCCGGAGAAATTGAAAATCTTCTTTGGTTCTTATCATTTTTGTCCGACTCCTTGGCTACTAACATCGGGAAAGTACTCTTTCCATTTTGAGTGTTTGTACCACAAATGTGTGTTTACTTCTAGAGGTTTTAATGAGGCCCTTTCGGTGTTCTAAGTTAGAGGATCAACATCGTGATCCCTGTAAACATTTAAAACTTTGTTTCCCTCTTTTTGTATATTATGACTTTATTAATAAATGGAAAACAAAAAAACCTTTTTTTAGGCATGTGGGGTGAAAGACCTCCCTACGTTCGGTGATTATGATTAACGGAATACGCAGAACTTCATGAAACTTGAAACTGATCTAACAAAAAGAAAAAACCCTCATGACTTGATGCCTGACTCATTATTACCAGTCTATTTATGGTGATTAATTATTCTAATTAGGTTGTATCGTGATGCAGTTGGATACCCTCTATCAGAAATCATCAAATCTGTTCACCCTTTGTACTTTAGCGTTGGAGAAATCAAGAAGTAATGTCAACGGAGGAACCTTGTGATTTAGAATATGAATTTGGAGATGGACGTTTGAGCCTTCCAGAATATCCACAACAATTCCACAAACCAGGTGGGTAATTCCGCATTTTCACCTACATAGAATATCCAGTCTAGGACTGTTTGTTGGTGTTAATTAGTTTTCAATTGAAACAGGAAAATAAAGATTCGAGTGTAACGTCACAGAGTCAAGCTTAAGGTGTAGAAGCAGCCTAAACCGGATCTTCCAGTTTTTCTGTTTATGCAATCAGCTAATATATATATATATATATGGGAAAATCCCCATATACTCCAAAACATAAAATCAATTGCCCTAAAACTCCATTGAATATAAAAGTTCCATAATAATCCAATTAATATAATAATATACTAAACTACCCTTAATAGATTATTCTCAAGAGGAGGAGTTGAAACAATCAAATTATGACTACTAATAAAATTCATTTAATGCAATTTCAATTTTTCCAAACTTGAAGTCTAACCAATAAAGTAAAAGATGATAAATAAGGTAATTGCAACTTTACAAAAAAAACGTAGGGAAAATGACAATTAGGTGTGTATGTGTTCCACAAATCATCTTCCCATAATCTAAATTATATGAAATACTATTACATGATTAATTACGAACTACTCTGTTAAAATTACAAACTATTTTGTTCAGATTGCGAACTAGTACTACTTTGTTAAAATTACAAACTACCTTGTTTATATAAGAGTACTAAATTACCCTTTTTAACTATTTCATTTTGTTTTTCAAAAATTCAGAGCTACTCGTGTAAATTCAGAACTACTTACGTAAATTCAGAACTACTCGTGTAATTTAAGAACTACGCGTGTAAATTTCAAAACTACTCGTGTAAATTTTGGAAAATTACACACTACTTCGTATAGTTTTTCGGAAATTACATACTACTTCGCATAATTTTTTGAAAAATTAGATACTAATTTGCATAAATTGCATACTACTTCACAAAATTCTTGAAAAATTACAAACTAGTTTGCATAAATTGCATACTACTTCACAAAATTTTTAGAAAATTACAAACTACTTTCCACGATTTCTGAAAAATTACATACTACTTTGCTGGATTAATTACAAGCTATTATTATAAATTGTTAAATTAGTATTAAGTAATTAATTTGTTGGTTAGTTTCCTAGGTTATAATCATTGATACTTTAAAACTGCATGTTATTAGGATTTAAAAGTCTAATTTCTAAATTATAATTATTCAAACAAATATGGATACAAGTTTATTCACATTCACATTAAGATTTCAAAATTATAATTAATATTCTCTTCTTTACGACTTCAAAATTATAATTATAGTGGGCTTATTTGTTGACTTTATATGCAAACTTTGAGTCTTATAATTTACATAGTTTAATAATTTAGACAAATTGCTAAATTAGTGGGATTTCTGGCAGCAAATTGGGACATAGTCTAATGGGAACATATTTAATTTAGGGGGGAGAGAGAGAGAGAGATGTAGGGGTAGTTTTGATAGTTTAAATACAATTTTGTATTAAATGGGAAGTATTTGGTTTATATAGGAATAAAAAGAGTCATTGGATTATATCGGAATTGAGATTGATGTTTTGGTAGTATTTCGGGATTTTCCCATATATATATATATATATATATATATATATGATTGAGTTCAAATGAGAATCCCGTCATTATATGTGAACTTAGGGACTAATCCTGACCTTATATCTAATATTGGACAGTGCAATTATATGTCTAGGTTAATTGTGCTTTTTACACAGTACTGTAGTGTTAAAATCAGTCCAGTTTTTTTAATTTAATTATATATATATATATATATATATACTATATATATATTATATATATATATATATATATATATATATATATTAGGTTTTAAAACATGAAATATGTATCTTAAATTGTAGATCTTGAAAATGTGATTAATTTGATATATATTTCATTTAAAACGAATAAAATTTGAAAAAGTTATGGTTTGTTGAAGATTTGAGTTTCATTTCAAATTTTTGAATTTGTGCTTTCCAAATAATAATGTAGTGCTCTTTGTAAACGTTGATATATGTCCAACATACCATTTTTAATTAATTAATATATTTTTTTACATTATTACCATGCTGACATGTCATGATCTCAACCATCAAGATTATTCAATCTTATGGTCAAAATGAGTCCCTAGGTTCACATGTAATGACGGGTTCTCATTTGAACCCAACCTTATATATATATATATATATATATATATAAAATAAACAACATGGGAAAAATATTTTAAACCCTAACCATTCGCCTTTTTACAATTTACCATATATATTAATTTTTGTTACACTTTACCATATAAACTATAAGATTTTTGCACTTTACCCTATATGAACTTTTACCCTTGAAAATTTTGGTTAAAATTACAATAAACCCCACAAACTCTGTGTTTTCTGCACTTTACCATATAACCTTACTTTCTTACACTTCACCAAAATAGTTCTTTATTTAATTTTTATTGCTATATTTTATGTATTCATTATCTACTATAATTTGCTAATTATTTATTTAAGTTTATTTTGTAATGAACGCATAAATTATAACAATAATTAAAAAAATAAAATATTATGGTGAAGTATAAAAAATATTAGGATATATGGTAAAGTTTAATATAACACATTATTTGGGGTGTTCAATGTAATTTTCATCAGAATTTTTATGGATAAAATTGTCCATATATGATAAAGTGCAAAACTCACGTAATCTATATGTAAAGTATAACAGGAAATGTTTTGTACGATAAAGTATGAAAAGGCAAACCCTGTAGGGGTTTTAGTATATTTTTCACTTATATATATATATATACAACAACGAATATTGTAATTGGTTTGCTTTTTTTCTTTCATCACTCTTAAATGGTCAGTAAAAATAATTGCGATGACTGGCTGCAAAGCTAATGGCTTACCCTCATGTGTATGGACCGTAAATAGCATGTTTATGATTCACTTGTTTGTTGTTAACTGCAACTTTATTCTATGAGAACCATTGCACTATTGATTGTTAAGTTGTTAATTCGGTATTAACTACTGTAACCTTATTATTTGTTATTGTGATTAGGATCTGTTGGAAAATGTGGGCTCAAAATAAATTGCAGCGGAAAAAATATAAACACTTTTGTTTATTAACACACAATTTAATAATGAACTCTCTTAAACAACTCATACAAAACTCATACTTACAAATGACAATTTACATGGCTATTTATAGGACTAAAATGAAAAGACACAACTAATCATGTAAAGTCACAAAATATGAAAGGACACACATGTTCATGAATGGACACTATATCAAAAGTCACATCCATTTATGAATCTAGCTTATATTAACATCCCCCCTTAAGCTTGATTCTCTCGCATTCCAATTTTGTGCCTCAACTTCTCAAAAGTTTCGCGTTTCAGGGGTTTCGTAAAAATGTCCGCCACTTGGTCTTCGGATTTCACGAACTTAATTTGAACATCTTTTTTAGCAATGCATTCTCTAATATAGTGAAATCTTGTGTCAATGTGCTTGCTACGATCATGAAAAACAGGATTTTTTGCTAGTGCAATCGCTGATTTGTTATCGACAAATATTTCCGTTGATTCCACGTCACCAAGGTGTAGTTCTTTAAGCAAACTCCTTAACCACACAGCATAACAAACACTTGACGTTGCAGCAACATACTCAGCTTCACATGTCGAAAGAGTAACTATTGGCTGCTTCTTCGATGACCATGTGAATGCACATCCTCCAAAATAAAATACAAAACCACTCGTGCTCTTACGATCATCGGGATCTCCGGCCCAGTCGCTGTCACTATATCCGAACAATTTCATTTCTCCAGTTTCTGGATAAAATAAACCAAAATTGATCGTACCTTTGACATACTGAAGTATTTGCTTAGCCACTTTGAAATGATAATTAGTAGGATTTTCCATATAACGACTAATGAGACCAACTGCATATAGAATATCGGGCCTCGTGCAAGTCAAATATCGCAAACTTCCAACCAAGATTTTAAACAAAGTTGGGTCGACATGATCTCCATTTATATCCTTCGAAAGTGTGGTCCCAACATCAATTGGAATATTGGTCGGCACGCATTTCTCCATCTTGAATTTCTTTAAAATTCCGTTTGCATAGCCTTCTTGGGAAATAAATATCCCATCTTTCTTTTGATGCACTTCAATTCCAAGATAGTATGCCATTAGACCAATGTCCGTCATCTCGTATTCTAGTCATCTCTTGTTTGAATTCGTTAAACCACTCATCATTATTTCCTGTAAAAATAAGGTCATCGACGTACAAACACACAATCAACATGTTACCTTTATCATAAACTTTTACATAAAGGGCATGTTCATGAGGGTATTTTTTAAATCCTTTCTCCATAAAAGTCTGGTCGATACGGCTATACCAAGCTCTTGGCGCTTGCTTCAAACCATACAACGCTTTCTAAACTTCAACACTTTTCCCTCATGTCCTGGTAACAAGTAACCTTTTGGTTGATCTATGTAAACTTCTTCTTCAAGTACTCCATTCAAGAATGCCGACTTCACGTCCATTTGATGAATATTCCACTTCTTTTGGGCTGCCAACGATATCAAAAAACGGATGGTTTCCAAACGAGCTACAGGGGCGAAAACTTCATCATAGTCAATTCCAGCCTTTTGTTTGTATCCTTTAACTACGAGCCTTGCCTTGTATCGTTCTATCTCTCCTTTTGAATTCTTTTTCGCCTTGTAAACCCATTTGACTCCAATGGATTGTTGCCCTTTTGGAAGAGAAGAAAGTTCCCAAGTCTCATTCTTCTTAATTGCACTAATCTCATCATCCATGGCTTTCTTCCACTTTTGACTCTTTGACGCCTCTTCAAAGTTTATGGGCTCGGTATCAGCAAATAAGCAGAACAAGTTTGGATTTTGATTGAGCTCGTAAATTTCTCTCAACGATCTTGTCTTTTGATGTCTTCCGCTATTTGAACTCTCGCTTTCCGATGAAGGTTGGTCACATGGGGGTGGCGATGGAGGACTCAAGGGCTCCATCGGCTCTTCTTCGACTTCTTTCAAAATAGACTCAAAAGAGTAAAATGTATATTGCTCCTTATCTTGAATACTCCAGTCCCAAGAACTCTTTTCGTCGAACACGACATCACGACTAAGCTTCCTTTTCTTTTCAACTGGATCATACAACTTATAGCCTTTCGATGCTTGATCATAACCAACAAAAATATATTTTTGACTCTTCGCATCAAGCTTGCTCCTGTTTTGATCTGGTATGTGGGCATGTGCAATGCTACCAAAAACTCGCAAATGTTTTCGAATACCATTCTCTTCACAAAATTTCTGGAACTCCGTTGAAGTGAACTCGCCTCCATTATCCGACCTTATTGCCTTAATTTGATAATCACTTTGCTTTTCGACTAGAGACTTGAACCTTTTGAAGGTTGTAAATGCCTCTGACTTGTTCTTCAAGAAAAAAACCCAAGTCTTTCGACTAAAATCATCAATGAAGGTCAGAAAATACCGATTATTTCCGAGTGATGATGGTTCGATAGGTCCGCATATGTTCGTATGGATTAGCTCCAGCGGTTTCTTCGCTCTTGAGAGAGATTCTTTTGGAAATGAGTGTCGATGTTGTTTCCCTTCAAGACATCCTTGACAAATCTGATCAGGATGATTTTATCACAGGCAGTCCTCTCACTAACTTCTTGGACGACATCATCCTCAATCCACCAAAATTTATGTGGCCGAGCCTCAAGTGCCATAACCATGACTCGTCTTCAAAACACGCTTTCAAGCACTTTGCCATGTCGTGCTGAATTTTCAACATGAACATTCTATTATTTGACATTTGTACCTTGGCTATCAACCTCCCTTCGGAATTTCTTAGGTACAAGCTTTGGCCCTTCATGTGCACGTCGTACCCTTTTTCGAGCAATTGCCCAATACTCAAAATATTTGCTTTCATTCCAGGTACATAATAAACATTTTCAATGAATTGGTGTCCGCCATTCTTCAATCGAATGAGAATTCTTCCTTTTCCTTGGATGGTGATTTTTGACATATCACCAAATGTGATATTTCCGGCAACAGTAGCATCAATATCAACGAACATGTGCTTCTCCCCGCACATGTGATTACTCGCACCCGAGTCGAGGTACCACGAAGTATTTTCCTCTTCGATTGACGCTTTCAATGCCAACAACGATTGGTCAGAATCTTTTTCGACAAGATGAGCCTTTTCAAAGTTAGACTCATTTCGGCACTCCGAAGCATAGTGCCCAAACTTGTGACAATTATAACATTCGACATCTCGTTTATTTTGATGACGATTAAATCCACCTCTTCCGCGAGTTCGTGATTGACGAGATTCCGATTGTGACTCTTCATTATTGTATGTACTTTGTTCTTCTTGACCTCGTTCACGTCCACGACCGCGTCCTTGTCCATGACCACGACCTCTACCATGGCCTCTACCACGACCGCGATATCCAAAGTTACTAGATTTATGTTGGTTGGAATTGATCGTCATTTCTTGAAGAGATTGCTCGACTTCCGGTTCTCTCATTCGTCTTTTTAATTTTTCTTCATGCACTTGTAATTTTCCGAGCAACTCATTCAAGTTAAGGGTCTCGACATCATTCGACTCTTCAATGGCTATTACAATGTAGTCGAATTTCTGAACAAGAGATCGAAGTACCTTTTCGACAACTCGCTTTTCTTCTAACTTTTCTCCATTGCTTTCGAGTTGGTTAACAACTATCACAACTCTTGAGATGTAGTCGGCTACTTCTTCGGATTCTTTCATCTTCAAGGACTCAAACTCTCCTCGTAGTGATTGGAGTCGAACTTTCTTAACTTTGTCGATGCCTTTGAAAGCATTGTTAAGAATATCCCACGCTTGCTTCGCAGTGGTTGCTTGTGAAATCTTTTCAAAATTGTTGTCATCCATGCCGAGTTGAATGATAGAGAGAGCTCTTTGATTTTTTACCTTGGCTTTCTTTAAGGCTTTTCTTTCGGCTTGGCTTAAAGTAGCGGGATCTTGTGAAAAATCATATTCTCTTTCAATGGTTTCCCAAACATCTTGTCCACCAAGATATGTCTTCATTTGAATGCTCCATCGATTGAAATTATCTTTCGAGAGCTTTAGAAATGGGAATGCTCCACTTGCCGCCATCGTTTTTTTAGAGAATCGAACCTTGCTCTTGATACCACTTTGTTGGAATATGTGGGCTCAAAATAAATTGCAGCGGAAAAAATATAAACACTTTTGTTTATTAACACACAATTTAATAATGAACTCTCTTAAACAACTCATACAAAACTCATACTTACAAATGACAATTTACATGGCTATTTATAGGACTAAAATGAAAAGACACAACTAATCATGTAAAGGCACAAAATATGAAAGGACACACATGTTCATGAATGGACACTATATCAAAAGTCACATCCATTTATGAATCTAGCTTATATTATTTAACTTTCAACAGGATCTTGGATCATACCCGAAGTCATCAATGGGTAGAATTTAATTTAGCATACCATGCAACGGAGAGGTCTTATTTCTCATTTAGAGGATTATATTTGTTATTTATGTTACTTTATACTTTAATCCTGAAAATCAAATTTAGGCATATATATTTTAGGCAGCGTGTAGCAAACAAGTTTTGTGTAGCATGATTTAGGCAGAGTGTACTAATTATTGTGCATAGACCCAAAAAACTTGATGGTAGATTACATGAAGACACTCTTGATTAACTGAGCTTTCTAGTTTTAATTTATTTATTTTCCTTTTGAAATAGATTCAAACTTTTTTAGTGGTTGAATCTTAAGATCTTGTTGCAAAGGAATCGAAATTGGCAAAACTCTTATCATTGAGAAGGTGACATTGGTTAACAAGTTAGCAAAGAAAACCACTGCTCTTTCATTTTCTTTTTCTTTTAACCGGCTTTAATTACCTTCATTTTTTTTACATGCTTTAAATTCTGTGAGATCAAAGTTGTAACTTTTCATGGACTTGGATGCACCTTGCTAGTGTACCCGACAAAAATATATTATCGTCTAGTTATATATGGTGATAAATGTCAGTTATACGTGATGATATGTGACAGTTATATATGATGATATATGACAAAAATCTAGAATTTACGGTTTAGTTTTCCATTTTAAGGTTTATTATTCTATTTAGGGTTTAGTTTTCCATTTCTGAGTTTAATTTTCATTTTAGAGTTTACTTTTTCATTTTAGGTTTTCGACAAAAATATATTATCGTACGAGTTATATGTGATGATATATTGTTATATGTGATAACATTTGACATAAATTAGGCTTTAGGGTTTAATTTTTTATTTTAGGGTTTAGTATTCTATTTTAGAGTTTACTATTTCATTTTAGAATTTTAGATTTTAAATTTAGGATTTAAGTTATTTGTGATGATATATATAAGTTATATATGATGATATGTACTAGTTATGTCACGCCCCAATTTTGGAAAATGTAAAATTTGATTTTTCATAAACAAAACTTTCAAAAACAAGGGCATGAGTTTTCAATAAATCACAGTCACAACATAAATTGAGCGGAAGCGTGAATAAAACATAAATATTTATTTAAAAAAATAGGAGATTCACTTAATGAATCAAAATAGTAGTACTCGACTATTCAATGAGTTTTAAATAGAAACACATAAGTCTCAAACTTTATTTTAAACTTGACAAGAACTAAAGATACCAATCCATAGAAAGGATAGTAAAATAGCATTGAAAGTAACATCTTCGCATCCACCGCCTCGTACCACATTCAACTCCTCAACCTGAAATGTTTGATAAAAATGGGTGTGAGCTTTCAACTCGCTCCGTGGAGATTTGTTTGTCAATATTAAAAACAAATCATACAAACCATAAATGAATAGCTACAACACACTGTAAGTCGTTCATAGATGTTGGCCAACCATAGATTTAGCTCGAAAGCTACTGTTGTTTTAGCCCGAAAGCTACTATGGAATGTTGCATTGAGACATAAATAATTCATATAATCGCATCTAACATAGACAAACATAGAATTTCGTCAATGTTAAAAAGGAATCATATAAATCATAAATGAATGGCTACAACACACTGTCAGTCGTTCATAGATGTTGGTCAACCATAGATTTAGCTCGAAATCTACTGTTGTTTTAGCCCGAAAGCTACTATGGAATGTTGCATTGAGACCTAGATAATTCATACAATCGCATTTAACATAGACAAACATAGGACACATTCGGCAATGTTAAGAAGAAATCATATAAATTATAAATGAATGGCTACAACACACTGTCTGTTGTTTTAGCTCAAAAGTTCTTATGGAATGTTGCATTGAGACATAGATAATTCATATAATTGCATTTAACATAGACAAACATAGTTTTGAAAAATCTTAAAATCACCCACCTTCAAATGTTGTTTCGTGAAATGCGAATGTAGATTCTCGTGCTTGAAAATCCTAGTTTTGAGAACCCTCGTTTCCTACATTGAATTGAGTAGCTTAACTTAGAACTTGGGTTTAAAAATTAATTTGGAATAATTGCAAAAATAATGAATTCGTAACCTTGATTCGAARGCCCGGTCATGGAATTTAAATAAAATGGTAGATATGGATGTTTTTGTATGGTTCTTGAAATTGGAGGGGTGGAAATAAGATAACTTAAAAGTTCTATGAGCTGGGATGGAGTTTTTGACAAGTTTTGGGGCTGAAATTGGGGTTTTTAGTAACCAGGGGGCTCAATTGCACAAGATAAGTCTTGGGGGTCAATTGAACAAGGGTAAAAGTTGCTGGGGCCAATTTGTAATATCTTGGAAAGGCTGGGTACAAAAATAGAGAAGCCAACCCTAATTAGCCCCGTCTCTTTCATTTCTTTCTTCAAAAAATCAGAATCGACCCTCCACCTCCTTCGATCCTCTACGGCAGCGGCCCGGTGAACAGACAAGGCGGCGGCGGAGGTTGGCAGAGCAGCAGCCGGCGAAGGCGGCGACTGCGTGGGTTTGGCAATTGAAATCGGTCGTGGTTTGGCTGCGCCTGAGTTGGACTGGTTGTGTGCAAGCACCACGGCGGCGGGCGTGGTGAATGGTGAACGGCAACAGCGACAGACGACGCTCCGTCATCTTCGGGCCCGGGCGGACCTGCTCCTTCCCCGAAGTCGACGGCGACTGCGTGGGGTTGTCGTGGCTGTGGTAGCGGCTCGGAGATGGGCTGGAAAATGGGCTGTGGTCGTGGTGGCCTCTCGGATTTCTGGCGACGGCAATTCGGGCGGTGGCGGCCAGGTAACGGCGGGTGAGGCGACTCGGCTGGTTCCTCGTGGGGCCGCTCGGGTGGCAATTTGGATCGGCCATAAAGGTGGTGGTTGGAAATCAGCGACATGGGCGACAGCGATACGGCTCGACTGGGCTCGGGCACAGTCGGGTCTCGATCGGGCCGTGACTGGGATGGCGTTGTTTCGGGTGGCTACATTGTTCGTTGGGTGGATGGTGGAGATTCGTCATAGGAAAGTTGGGCTGTAGGTTGGACGTCCGATTTGGGCAGTGTTGTGTGGCTGTCGATTGGAATCGACCGTGGTGGTGGTTCGACGATGGGTTTGGGTTTGTTTCGGTTGGTTTGGTGATTGGTTTTGATTTGGGCTGTCGTGGCGTAGCAGTGGAGATGGTGGTGGTCGATGGTTGTCGTGGTTAGGAATCGGCAGCCGGTCCGATTACGATGGCTGCCGGAAATTGGGATTAATCAATTATGTTCTTTGAAAAATTTTAGAAAAAAAAACAGGAATGGGTTTTACTTGTTGCGGCCGTATGAAAATTGTAATGAATCTTTGGAGGTTGTTTGGGTTTTCTTTAAAAACCAACGGTGGAGATATTTTTAGAAAATTAGGGTTGTAACCTTGGTGAACCGGTCTAAGTTGTTGGGTTTGATTTGGGCTTTGATAAAATCAAATAATATGAAAAATATTGTTATTGAATTGGGCTTTGGTAAAAATAAAAATAAAAGTAATATTGTTTAAATTTGAGATTGCCATTGGGCTTGGATTAGACTTTTGTAAAACAAGATATTGTTATTGAACTTGGGCTTTGGAAAAAATAAAATAAAATAAAAATAATGTAATTGGATTTGAATAATAAGCTTAGTGGACTTGAAACAATATAATTTAAATAAAAAAAAAATTGGGGCTTAACATAATAAGAAAATAAAAACTTGAGCGTTACAAGTTAGAAGTGATAATATTACCCGTTAAATGTGATAATATGTATCAATTATATATAATGATAAATTAAATTACTAAGTACATCTTGTAAGGTGCACTCAGGGTCACGGTATAATAACTCGTGCGGTGGAGCTGTTTGAGAGTTTGAGGCAGTGGCTGAGATTGTTGTTTTGGATTTAGAAAGGGAAATTTGAATATAAATCCTCAATTCAACTTTCATTTTGTGGTCCACTCCCAACATTAATAAATTCATCCTCCACTCCCTAATGCAAATCCGATTTTTAGCTCCACTCCTTTGTATATAAAAACCCAATTTTGCCCCTATTTAATGAGTATTGTCCTTTTTCGGATAAAAGTCAAAATTATGGTTCAAAATCTGAGTACTTACTTTCAATGTGAATGGTACTTAATAGTTATATACTGAATACATCGTGCCTTTGCAATTAATACTTAGTTTAGAATACTAAGAAAATTGTCATGAGGTGATGCCTTAAAAATGGTATCAGAGTTTAGGTTTATTAAGAACTTATAAGAAAACTTTATTATAATTATGTAATTAACTTTTGGTGAGAAGCATTATCTTTGAAAATGGATACGAACGAGTGTTCGAGATCTATTCATTTCAGGCAATATTTCCAAATCTTGAAAATATATGAGTTGGACCATCAAGAGAAAATAACATATTGGGACAACCAACATGTTGAACAAGCTCTCGCCGGAGTTAACAGAAAAACCTTGAGACAATGCGAGAAATAAAAGACGTATCACCTGAGTTACCTTTAGGTAAATCAAATGTTAAAGACGGATCTGATGAATCATAGGGATGCCGCTCATGAATCCCATCAATTGATCCAACTGCAGCGAGGTGATATCCGGTTCCACTAAGAATCCTAAAGATCTTAGAGAAATCCAAAGAATGGTACAAGACATCGACCACCATTAACAACGTATCCAGGTACAGATGAAAGAGATACTTAAACATCAAAAGGAAACATGAGAAATCCTAATGGATGTTCCAAAATGAGTCAAAACCCTCGAAGTTAAGCCGAGTACATTCGGAGGAAGACGATGTATAACTTTCGGAACGGGACCCCTTCTGCATCAAAAGGGAAAACCGACTGATTATAAGACAACCAACATAGGAGGAAAAGATGATGGCTTTAATCAAAGGAACTCCATTACAACCCAAAAGTAATGAAAGAAAAAATCAACTCAGGAGATTCTTCAGCCTTGGTTCCAAGAAGCGCTCATGTACCCCCACCAATAAGTCTCAATCCAAAAAAAAAGTACGGCTTCACATGAACCAGTACCAGACGCAGCAATGCCATATGTCGGGAATTTCACCATAAAAGGAGATCCTACATATATAGTAGGTTTCAGGCAACGTTCCCGAAGGCCCATCATTCTAGACACGCCATACGGGAAGTCTCAACTTGATCCCATATATCCGTATGGATTAATGTTAAACCTGGATGTCCCAGATTTCAAGAATCGAAAGATACTAATAGATGATTGGGCATCTACAATGCGAATTGTGGCTGAAACTCTTGGCCTAGAAAAGGAAGGGTTCATTTTACTCCTTAAAATGATCCTTGAAGGATCGGTGAAGATCGCGTAGGATTTAACAAGATCATATATAAAAATGGGAGTTATATCTTGGGAATCATTAAAAGGAATAGTCGATAATATGGCTAAATTATTCAAAGTCCATTTTATCGGCACAGGATATTTCGAGGGTATGGCAGAGGAAAAATAGAAAAAATATCAACAAGCCCTCTATTGCCTCAAGTTACGAGATATTTGGCGCGTAGACAAATATATCCAATTATTCACCAAAAACCGGTGGAAAGCCAAGGTGAATGATGGAGATGCGGCACAACTTTTCTTTGCAAAGATACCAAGCCCTTGGAGAGAGATCTTGATCCAAGAATGCAAGCCAGCAACTGATATGGATACGGGTTCTAGAAGGATGTCATTCCTAAAATCCAAGTTAGTAGAGTGGTGCTACCAAGTGGCACTTCACAAGAATTATAAGATATTAAGAGGAATTAATAAATCAATTCCTCTAAATGACGTCCCAACAGTAGTCAGAGGTCATCCACAGAGACATAAACGGAAGAAAAAAAGAAGCCACCCTTATTCTCGTAGAAACAAGAAAAGGTTTCCATGGAAATCAAAGAGGTTCAGGACAAAACAAAGGCTAGGAACTATAAATCAAGACAATGAATGGGGCTGAGCCAAAGCCAGGGTTCATTTTCAAGCCAAGGAAGCACCAGCATAACTCTAACAAAAAGAACTTTTAGACGATCTCACACCAGAGCTAATGAAAGTTTTAAAGATTGCAACTGTTGGACGTGTGGAGTAAAAGGGCACATTTCTACAGAATTCCTTGAAAATCAATAAAGAGGAGTTAGACAGTTCGAGACAACCCAAGAGTTCGAAGAAGCTGTCTATTATCAAAATCTGGTACTAGTGTACAATTTGATAATATACCCTCAGATTAAAGAATATATGGAGAATAAATTTACCTTGGAGATGGAGGTGAATCATATTCAGAATTAGAGTGGAGAAAAGTTTCTTCAGCAACTAGTGGGGGAGGATATGTCAGGATTCCTCTCCCGTACATCAGTTTCTCATAAGACACTTATGAGAATAATGAAAGAAGATCCAAAACTCCAAATTGTATGAAGGATTTGTAAAAGGCGATGGATAAGTTGGAGCTGAGGAACCGAAAACACCAAATTATCCATAGATTTTCCACGGGAGAATTCGCGATACCCACAAAATACACAGGAAACCAAAATCGAGATGCAACTAATCCCCAACAGATAAATCCAGGATATTAAGAGCGGCCTCAAAAGAGAAATGGCTAATACACTTTCATGGATCCACATTAGAGCAATTAGAGTAATTATAAAATCAAATTTTAAATGAGTTGATTCGCCATTAAATATCGCTCTCTTTGATAAAAGAATCTCAAATCCAAAAGATTCTTATCTGGGAGCAATCACAGGAAACTTATATGTGGGAAAACTAGCATTTAATGTCTACCAAAGGATTGCATATAATTTGGCAGATCAAGATTTCAGCAGAGTCATTACCCTTCATCAAGATTTTAAGAGGATAGAACTGATGACGGAGGGAAATAGACCCTACTCGATTACATACAAGATTTCCTATGCACTCTCGAATACTCATCATTCAGAAGTATTCTTGAGAAAAGAGTTCATAGAAGTGCCAAGGATCTTCAAAGACGTGGCAAAAGTTGTCTTACCGGAGTTCATGCAATCTCCAACAATTGGAGAAATCGACATGAGAATCCAAGATCATCTCCACGAATCTATTTCCGTGATACGGGAGTGAATATCCTGTTAAGAAATAATTTCCTACAGGCATTTAAAAGATTCACAAGAAAATGAGACCATAAGACTTATTTTCACAAACCCATGTGATCATAAGATTGTAGTCCAACGAATAAGAGAGGCATTCCACAGAAAAATGTCAATCAATTTCCACAGCAAGCATGGTGATGAAGGAAAACTTTGACACCCAAAAATGAAGGACCGAAGAAGGTATGGAGAAGAAATTCTCCAACTAAGAAACGAGACTCTAGGAGGCCAAAAAGAAGAGAGGATAAAATCATAAACGATTGAACTTCTTGAAGCTAGCTTGACACAAGCTCACAACCAGACGCCACTATGGAAGAATAAATTTCACTGGAGGATATCAAAAGTTCAAAAGAATCTCAACGAAGATCCTGTAGCATGGTGGGATAAGAATGAGCTCAAAGCATTTTTAAAGGTGAAAGCCAGAAAAGAAAACGATCTTGTTAGATACAAGCCTATCTTGATAAATCAAGAAGATCGAAAGGATATGCAACAAATACTTAAGGAACACATTGACCTTAAATTAATTGAAGCTGACGTCTCACCATATAGCTATCTGGGGTTCCTGGTCTGCAACCATGGTGAAATAAAAAGAGGAAAACCAATATTAGTTATTAACTATAAGGTAATTATTATCATCTTGAAATTCGATGGGTATTATATTCCAAGCAGGGAATATTTGGTAAATTGCATTAAAAATGGAAAAGTGTTCTCCAAATTCGATTGCAAATCTGGGTTTTACCAGATTAAGATGGAAGAAGGAAGTAAGAAGTTTACGGCCTTCTCCACACCACAAGAATACTATATCTTGAATGTTATGCCCATAGGTCTAGCAAATGCACCCCGGATATATCAGAGAAAGATGGATAATCTCTTTAAAGATTATTTTAGTTTTCATGTTCATATACATTGATGATATACTCATTGCATCGAAGAAAATGAAGGATCATCTAAAACATTTGGAGATTTTCTCAGATATTTTCCACAAGGATTAGTGCTTTCAGAAAAGAAAGCAATAATTGCTACAAGAAAAATTGAGTTCCTTGGGATAGAAATCGATGAGTTGGGAATCATACTACAAAATCTTATTGTAGAAAATATACAAGGATTTCCAGACACACTCAAGGATGAAAAGAAACTTCAAAGTTTTCTAGGAGTTGTTAATTTTGCTGGGATATTTATAAGTAACCTGGCACATATAATAGAAGGTGTTTAGTTCCCTACTACAAAAGGACGCCATTTTAAAATGGGAAAAGGTACACCAACTCGGTCATTACCAGCACTACGGTGCACTCCATGCTCATCCTCAAATGTTTGACCTCGCTTACACGCAGATTGGAGATTGTTATTAGAAATTTCATCTAGTCAGGCGACATTTCTAAGCGTAAGCGTTGTACTGTTAATTGGGACCGTTGTTGTGCTTCTCGGGAGGAGGGTGGCCTCGGCATTTGGGGTGGCATCAAGGGTCGTGTTATCAGCATTTTGGAGAACTCTCGTTGGATCCCTAGCAGTGACTCCAAAGTTAGCTTCCGGTGGGATAACTGGCTCAGTTATTCCATCTCTTCCCCCATCGGCATTCCAGAGAGGCTGAAGCCTCATTTTTCTAAAACTATCGCCGATTACTTCTTTTCTGGAGTCTGACCCCTTACGAAGAGCTTCATTGTCGCTTACACTGACATCGACATTGACATCCTCCGGTTTCCCGTTATCCCATACACTGGGGATAAATGCGTCTGGTCTATCTCTCCTTCGGGGGACATCTCGGCTGAGATTGCGTACGGCCACCTCCGTCAAGTTTCTCAAGGTTCGGTGGGGAAGTTGGATTTGGTCTTCTCATATTCCGGATCGGTGCTCTATCACTGTTTGGAAGGTGATTTTCAATCGGCTTGGTGTCTTAGACGTGATCTGCAGGCGAGGGTTCATTGGTCCTTCCTTCTGTTGCTTTTGCTTTGAAAGTTCCGAGACGGTTGACCATATACTTACGGGCTACCGGTTCGCTCGTCACATTTGGGGCTGAATTGAGGATGCTTTCGACATCCAGCTCCCCCTTTCAGGCGGTTTCTTCCCATTTTTTTTGTTTTTGCTATTGATTGTCGTTTTAGTGTGCAGGTACTCTTCCTTTGGAAAGCAAATTTCATTTTGACTATCTGGCACCTCCGGTGCAATTTCGTCTACAATGGAGTTCGTCCTTCCAGCACGGATGCTCTTGTTCTCACCCGTTCACTTATTTTGAAGTCTTCCGCCCTTGATCACGGCACGATGGCAAACACTGTTTCGGACCTGATTTGTTTGCGCAAATTGGGTGTTCATGGTAGGACCGCGCCTCCGCCCACCCTTATCCCTGTGTCCTGGTTGCCCCCCTCACCTGACTAGATTAAGGTGAACACGGATGGCAGTGCTCTGGGCTGTCCTAGAGATTGCATCGCGGCGGGGCATTTTCCGCACCTACCGGGGCTTTGTAAAAGGCGGCTTCTCGAGATCGCTTGACCTAGGATTCGCCTTGAGGCTGAGTTAGAGGCTGCGATTATTGCGTTCGAGGAGGCTGGTTAGAGAGGCTGAAGACGGATTTGGCTGGAATCCGTCTCGACTTATGTGGTGGAGCTTTTTGTGAAGCGTAGCCTGAATGTCCCTTGGCGCTTCCTAGCTCGCTGGTGTTGGATTCTTTTTATCACTACCTCGATCGAGTTCATGGTTTCGCATGTTTATCGAGAAGGCAATCGTGCTGCTGATGCGCTCTCCAAGTCCAATTCTCCCCGTTACGAGTGGTTCACGTCACCTCCGGCGTTCCTCCTAGATCTGGTGAATGATAATATTTTGGGTAAAATGGTGTACCATTCACCACGATCTTGACATCAGCCCCTCGGGTGACAGTTTAATCTCGGTTCAGCTAAGAACCTTGGTATTGCTGCTTTTTAGATTACGACCTGCTTGTTGTAGCTTATTTTTACACTTAGGAGGCTTGTGGCTCTTAGAGTTTCTTATCGCTCCGTTCTGTTCCTTCCACTACTGGCGTGGGGAGGGTACTCTTTCCTCTACAAGGGTTTCTCCCGCAAGGGTGGGTTTACCTCGAGAGGTTTTAATGAAGGCCTAACAGATGCCTTTAGTCAGGGAATAGACGTCGTGATCTGTGTTTGTACAAACGATTTTCTTCTTTTTAATATTAATTTTGCACTTTATTAAAAAAAAGGAATTACACAACTTAAGGAAGTTTGCAAACCACTTCCCAAACTGGCAATTCCAAATGATGAGGATGAACTGGTTCTATACACAGATGCTAGTGATTATTGGTGGGCGGCTACTCTTACGAAAGTATCACCAAAAGGAGAAGTTCCATGCAAATATTACAGTGGACTATTTTCAAATAGTGGGAAAATTAATGGTATATCAACGAGGAGTTTTCTGCAGTTAGAAAGACATTTAAGAAATGAACTTTATTTTTGCTATCCGTGAAATTCACCTTGAAAATTGATAATTTAAGAGTTAAAGCCTTTTTAAAAAATAGAATTGAATCTAGACCCAAAAAGTCTAGATTACTTAGATGGCAAGCTGAATGTCAATATTATGATTATGATATTTTCGTTATAAAATCTCACAAAAATGTTCTTGCAGAAATTTTAACTCGAGATGGAGGGACACATCGCTGACGATACCCTCAAAAGGCTAAGGCATCTTAGGGATAGCCTGGAGATCCTTGAACGAGATTTTGAGATGCTATGTCTCAATGCAGAGGTCATAAGATGACTTCAACAGGCCGATCAGGAATCTATTTCCAATCACATACAAGTATGCCAGCAAGCATAATTGTTCTCAGCTTTGCGAAGATTTCTTCTCCAAGCCGCATCTCTTGCGGTGCAAAAAGAAGTAATTCGAGAACGAGTCTCTAACCCGGAGGTTATACATTCAAGTACCATAAACACAGGTGTTGGAGATGATGCATTCCATGAGGATGTACAAGCTGTAACTAATGTTGAAACCCCGGTGTCACAATCAAAGGTTTCAAGTCAACCCACCACCTCTAGGGTTGAAGAGAGAGAGTTGGATCTTAGGCCACAGACTGTCACTTCTAAGATTCAAACTGACGAGATTAAATCTCTCCTATGTAGATTTATCAAAGGCAGTGAGAGAAGTTAGCTATCAGAAGGGGTATCAACCTCGATAAAATAATAGTTGATATCTCTGCAAAATATCCAAGAGTTTGGATGAAAGTGAGAAGTCATCCAAACGAAGTACAAGAATGATAAAATTTTGGAGCCTTAGCTTCATTTTATACTATTACATCAGGCTTCGCAGAAATCGCCAAACTACCAATATGGATTGGTAAAGTGGTTTACGAAGCTTGGGCCAATAATCCACATTTGGCCAGAGGAGACATCTTGGAGCTGTATTTTATCAGTGCAGCGCCTGACCAGTGAAGGAAGGTTTCAACGAAGATTTTCATTTCATCAAGCTTAGAAGACCGGATAGGAATGCCATGAGAAATATTAAGGTTGCCTTACTGAAGGATGTACACGTGATAGTTTGAGCAACTTCAGAAGACGATGCTTCTACACGACGAGCATGGGGACTATGGAACTGTCTAGCTGAAATGGACAAAGTAAAGTACCCGTTTAAGTTATTTCAGAATTCGGCGAATGGATCATTCCTCATTAATTCCATGACACGAGCTACTACAGGTTTTGCAGAAACCCTTTCAAAACATTGAGAAGAGTCCTTTGGGAAAACAAGATTCCGGTGAGCAAAGAAACCTACCGGGAGTTTTGCAACATGGCGCATGTCGGACGGTGAATTGACTGGATCTTTCAGGCATGCTCGGAACAGAAGGAACACGACTTTGGGAAAGACTTTCGACCCAAATCGGACCGACAAGAGGATACACCTGGAAAAGATAAAAGACCAGCTGGTTTCAAAAAGGCGCGGGGACCACGCTGAAATACCATGTTAAGAGATTCCCGACAAAATAAGATGGCTGAGTCATAAGGGACCAGTAATGAAATGAGTCAGTGACACTAAGGGCCACTGACTCGCAATAATAGAGCAAAAGATGTAAATAATGATGTATCGTTTATCAACAAGTTTTTGGGTCCGAATTTAAAATCCGGAGTCAGGTTTATAAATACCCAGCTTTGGAAGAAGTAGAGGACATCGAGTATTCACTTCTATTTTCTCATAATAATAGTAGTATAATTTGAGTTAAAAAAAAGAGAGAGAATAAGTGTTGTAATAATTGTCTGCAATAGTGAGTGTGTATTTTCGAGAGTAAGCCTTCTCTATGAGAGGTTAAAAGGTTATCTCCTCCCAAAAGGAGATTACTAATTGATCAAAGAATTCTTAGCACTCTAAGAAATCTTCTCCGCAATAGTACGGAGTCGATTGTAAAGCGGTAAGTTTTCCCGAGTCGTGTCTGTCGAGGATAGATCGGTGTTTTTAGTCACTCTCTTGTTAAGCTAAATTACACTAATCTACACTAGGAAAGCATTAAGTCATTGGTTTGGTTTGAGTTTTTGAAAGTTAATCAACTAAGACAAGAACTAAAAGAGATTTTAAATGAGAATAATAAAAATGAGGGTTTGGGATGTTCAGTTCGTCTCCACGATTATTCATTTTTTGCCGAGCACTTAATCCACGTCGAGGTTGTCAATCCCAAATGTCGATCAAGTATTGGGGTCGTCAATCCCAATTCCAACAAAATTCGATTAATGGTTCAAAACAAACCTAAACCCGTAATTTCTAAACTAATTGCATCAAATACGAATTAAAGCTTGCTTAAAAGTGATTATTAATGACATTAATTAAATCCTAATTAAAATTTACTAAACTAAGAAGGCTTGCAAATTGAAAGGGAAATTGGAGGGAAAAACAAAAGTTTTGAAATTGAAAGTGGTCAAAAGCATTTAAAATGAGGAGAAGTCAAATTTCCCAAAGAGGCAAGGTTCATCCAACTTTCAAAGACAAATGTTGTCTAACTCAAAAGAGTAAAAAGCTTCAAAACCAAGCATCAATGGAGTTTTTACTACAAGAAGAAAAGAGAAACACAAGCTATAGAGCCAAACATTCAAGAATTAAAATGCTATGAAAGAAAACATAATCTAAAACCAAATCACCAACACAACAATTTCAACCAAACAAGATGAACAACAACAATAACAACACAAAAAAGTAAGGGAAAGAACACTACCAAATTGCATTGAACTCAAGAGCTTCAAATCTATTACAATCTTCCAAAAGCAACCAAGAACCACAAGTGAAGGATATGTCACCTTCTCCCACACTTGCTAACAAGACCTAAACCTAACTAATCTAACTAATTAAGCTAAACTAACCTACATAAGCTGAGAATTAAGCTAGGGTTTTACATTGCAAGAGAAAGGAAATGCTTGGAGGAGATGGAACTAGGTCTAAAAACCACCAAGGAAAGTTGTTTTTCTTGTGGATAATGGGTGGGAAGCATCTATAGGTCAATCAAGGGCAAAATGGTCCTTTTTTCCGCCAAAATCACACATCCTCAATATTTTAGTCGATCGACTAGAGAAGTCAGTCGATCGACTGATGACTCAAACTTTTGTGCACCCCGTTTTAAATGATTTAAAAAGCACGTCAGTTTGCTCGCAAGTGTACGAGGTAACTGTAGGGTGATGAGGTTTGACTCGAGTCGTATCTCTCGAGGAAACAACTGTTCGGTTTTATCGATGTTTTTCTCAATTTTTAATAACATACATATACATTTGGGGTTTTAAATGGATTGAATTGATCATTATAAACTAAAGCAATAATTAAACTAAAGTTATT
>BMAC01000188.1:260422-276789 GCA_014905375.1 Phtheirospermum japonicum
GTAATTTCTAAACTAATTGCATCAAATACGAATTAAAGCTTGCTTGAAAGTGATTATTAATGACATTAATTAAATCCTAATTAAAATTTACTAAACTAAGAAGGCTTTCAAATTGAAAGGGAAATTGGAGGGAAAAACAAAAGCTTTGAAATTGAAAGTGGTCAAAAGCATTTAAAATGAGGAGAAGTCAAATTTCCCAAAGAGGCAAAGTTCATCCAACTTTCAAGGACAAATGTTGTCTAACTCAAAAGAGTAAAAAGCTTCAAAACCAAGCATCAATGGAGTTTTTTACTACAAGAAGAAAAGAGAAACACAAGCTATAGAGCCAAACATTCAAGAATTAAAATGCTATGAAAGACAACATAATCTAAAACCAAATAACCAACACAACAATTTCAACCAAACAAGATGAACAACAACAATAACAACACAAAAAAGTAAGGGAAAGAACACTACCAAATTGCATTGAACTCAAGAGCGTCAAATCTATTACAATCTTCCAAAAGCAACCAAGAAACCACAAGTGAAGGATATGTCACCTTCTTCCTCAATATTTTAGTCGATCGACTGACTTGTTCAAACGCCCCAAACTTTCTTCCGAGCAGTCGATCGACTGACAAAAGCACAAAATTAGCCAATGATGTCTTCATATGAAATCTAGCCCTTTCTCTTGGCTTTAATTTGGAGTTTGATTTGTGTCATTTAGAATTTTCCTCCGAGAGTTATGGGCTCCGTACCAAACCCTGCCACAAGTGAGGCCATGGCGAACCATCTCCACTTAAATCTGATTTTTACCATTCTTAAACTCAGAATTTGGGATTGTTGTAAACACAAGAGTTTTAGACATTTCTCTCGGCTTTCCAATGATATAAGTTGGAGGCAAATGGCACAAGTGATTTTGAATTTATGCTTGCATTACGACAACTGAGGCATCCACCGTGCGAATGCATGAGCTGACAATGAAAATGGCCACAGTTCTTGTCATTTCCGGTCGATCCTCGCACCAAAGACATGTCGTGGATTGGAAATGAGTGTCTCGGGTTTGAATCATTTTCCGACCTCGTTGTGGGCCCACTTTGACCAATGTTGACCTTCAAAACAAAAACTAATAAAAAAAACTAAGAAAATATAAGAAAAACTACTAAAAACAAAGAAAACACTACAAAACCTAAACTAACATAATAAGCCAAAACGACTCCTAATACCCATAAATGCAAGTAAAACACATGCAAACACAATACAAAAAGGTAACAAAAATGCGTACAAAAAAGTACAAATCACTAATGTAATAAATTTGTTTTTAAGTTCTTAATAAAATAAAAGGCTTCTGTTTCAACATATGTGCTTAACATCATATTAAATTATCTCTATAAATTAAGTAACTCGTACGTATGGGGTAAGAAACGAACCAAGGTTGTGGTGAATAGTTGATGAATGAGTCGGATAACTTGTAATTCAACTTTTTTGAATAGAAGTTAGGCGATAATACCATCAGTAAAACGAACTACGGGCGGTAATTTTCCGACTGGTGGAATCGCAACCCATCTCACCCGTGACTATTTTGGTCATAGATAGATACAAAATTATAAAGGAATTTTAATTTTATAGAAACATGTTGGGTCTAAGTACTATCTGATAATTTTCTAAGTATTCTTTATTATGTACCAAAGTATTAAATATAATACATCTAAGCACTCAATTTTCTGGAAAAAAAAATCAAGAAAAACTAGTTTTAATTTATATAGCGGACCAAAGAGTAGAAGCAAACCAAAAAAAAAAAAAAAAAAGACTGGTCCCAAAATAAAAGAAGGTAAACGGAGTGACCACCAAAAACCCCGTGTAGGAATTGATTTGAAAATATAAGAATTGCAGTTGAACCTGAGAGCTTAGTCAACTGTATATGTATTGTGGTATCGTCTCTTTTTGGTCATGAGTTTTATTTAATTTTCTTATCTGAGATATAGCTTGGGAGCTAGATGGTTAGGCCGAGAAATTGTGGTTATTAAGTTTGTTGTTTTTATATTTTTGTTGTGAATTTTCTTATAAAATTAGGTTTTTATTAGTAATATAATTGGATTTATTTTTATTTCTCTAATAATTTCACAGTAATAAAAGTGAGACATTTATGCCTTTTAATATCTCATCTGTGCCAAGCGTTTATGACGAATCAGCCACTAATGTACAAAAAATTTGATTAGGAGGCATATGCCGAAATCAATCATTCGAAGGCAATTGGAAAACTTGACACTTTAAGAGGTTAAGTGTTAGAGAATTTTGATTAAAATCAACCATTCGAAGGCAATTGGAAAACTTGACAATAGTTTTCGAAAATTTGATTAGGAGGCGAAAGAATAAAATTTGGAATAATTTGAGAGGCTAAAAAAAATCTCTTAAAAAATTTAGACGAGAAAAAGGACTTGAAAATAAATTCAGAGTAGACTTTACAGAAGAGCATAACTAGAATTCACCACATCCATAAAATTTTAACAGAGTAGACTAGATACAAAAGGAGTTTGGATCAAACAATGCGTTGATCACTGTGAAGATAGCAATTTCTTGGCATTCTCTGCAGAATTTAGTAAAGCCAAATACTCTGCTAAAGCTTCGCCTTCTTTTGTAACTTGAATATCATAGTCTGAATAAGCATCTGCATTGTGCAATTCCTCAGTAAGTAGATCCTCCATCTCCACATCTCGTACCAGAGGAACACTTCGACTCGACGGACCCTCACCACTGCCTTCGACATTCGATCTTCCATCAACACCTGCGTTTAAGCTATCTGTGCCAAGAGCCAGAGTGTCAGCCACTGTATTTGCAGCATTTTCATTGGGTTGTCCTAGCAGATGATTCAGCGATTGTTCCTCGGATCCACCAAACATACCAAGGGTTGCCTCCACTGCAACACAGCAGGAAGAGAACTCAATCTCAAAAGTCGCAAAAACAAAAACCAAGATAAGCATGCATGCAACAAAATGAGCATCAAACTGGAAAAAATGAAGATGATGATTTAGAGCCTAGAGTCGATCTTATGAACATGGGCCAATCAGTTTTCATGTTTGAACGGCTTTAATTTATATATAACTTTGGCAGTGCGGTTAAAGTCATTTCATACAGTTCTCCTACTTGGGTCGAGCACATTGATCTTGTTCCCTTGTCGCTCTAGCCAAGCCCATACTTAAAGTAACACGGTTTACTTTTAAGTCATTGCCAAGTAACCAATGTGTAAACGAAGAGGAAAAGAACTGACAGCGGCGCGCAGACAAAATGTGTATATTATTAAGCACCTGATGCTGTCTCAAAACCCATGGATATAAGTTTTTCTCTGGCAGATGTTGCGTTATTCAATCTTTTCCTTTTCCTTGATATTACTTCATTCTGCAATCCAAGTAGAACAATGGTTGGAATTCTGGAGAAATTCAATGAAAAAGTACACATAAAAACTGACTTGTAATGCAGCATTTGCTTCAGGGTTAGTTAAGTCATCTAGAGCCTTTTGGGTATCATTTTCATTTCTCCGAAGCGCCTCTGCAGCAAGGTATTTCTCAAACCTGCAAATTGAAATAGAGCATAATTCAGAAACTAGATCAATGCTCACTAGAGAAGAGGAAAAGAAAAGAAACGTGTAAATTCCAAGATCAGTTTGACTTGAAAGAACATATTGACAGACTTCAAGTCACTGACCAAATGGCAAATCCTCTTCATGTGACTTGAAGCCATGACCAACAAGTTCGTAGGTGCAATTCACTTGCCAATGCCTTGTAAAGATCCTTATAATTTTCATCCTAGAGTGAACATCATAGATGCCATCTTGGGATAATTAGGGAAAAAAAAATACCATCTTGAGACTAGCTTTAGACAATATCAACATCTATTCTTATTCCTTCTCTTCCCTCGTATATATCTTGTCAAAACATTTTTAGAATTTAGCAGATTTACTGTTGAAGAAAGTTGTTCCAGCCCTACAGCCTACTTACCCAATGGAGACCAATTCATTCAGTTTCTGTACATCCACAGCTTTCCTAAGGGGCGTCATTCCATATTGCTTTTGCTCCCTGCATTAATGTTTGTAAACTATTACATTTGTACATCATAAGACAACCTGAATATAAGCACGATCACTGCAAAATATAGAACCTACAGAATTTCTTTCTGACGCCGAAGATTCTCCTCCCGTTCTTTTGCCTTTTTTGCTTTTTCCTCGACAAGAAAATCAACGGCACTTCCGACATTCATATTGTTCATTCGGAGGGCCCTATTTGCTTCGCGTTCTTTATACCCCATGCTCATTAACAAGGACAGGGCTTCATCTGGAACTTGAAGCTGTTGACAGAATTGGAAATTTAGCAGAAGCAGATAGTGAGAGCAGAGTGGAACCATCGCGGAAGTGTATAACAAGATAGAAAGAAGTGGCATGCAGAATCACGTCAGTGGGGGGTTAGGCTGTGAAAGCAAATCAGGAAAGGCAAATAAACTTGGCATAGATAGATATAATGCGAAGCAATTGTCATCACATGGTTCAAAAGCCACAAGAGCCAAATGGAGGAAATACAAAACTATCTACAATACTAAACATTTGTCAACTATGGCCCGCTTTGCTAGCTAAAATTGGACCCTGTCCTTGTATATCTCTTCCCAACATCAAGTACCATGGCCCACTATATAAATGGTACCACCCAAAATTAAAGTTCTTTATGGCTGAAAGTCAAAAACTTTTTTAGCTTTTCTCTCCTTTCCAAACACTTTTTATGGAACACGTGCATTCATAATTATAAGGTTAAATTATAAAAAATTACCCTTACGGTGTAACCTAATTAAAAAAGGCCCTGTTATCTTTCATAATTACTTATAACCCTCAAAGCATTACAAGTATCCCGTTGAGGTTTGTATTACATCTTATGAGGTGCCCAAAGTAGAACCTCAAAAAAACATAGTGCCTAGCAACAAAAAGAGAAAAGGTGTGTGAGGTTTTCTGCCCAATGCAATTATTAGTCAAGTAGCACTCCTAATTATGTGCATTCCTTCAACGAAAACACCACAATACATAGCAAAAGGCAAATAATTTTTGCAACATCCTTGTTCGACATAATAGTACACCACTGGTTTTGCTGTGTTTCTTTATCTCATAATATTTCATTGACTCTAGTTTTCCTTGTTCAAATTATCTATGTATTTGATTATAGGGCGGCAGCCACATGTGGTTAATGGGAGGAGTTGGTTCTTCCTTTCGTCAAAAATGACCATTGCTATCCCGAATCATTTCCTCGGAGAATGGAACATAAATGTGCAAGCAGGAATAAATGATAAAATATTGAGATCAATTAACCTGTAAGAATTTAGCCTGGGCTGAGGTCAAAGTGGCCTTAGATTTTTGCAACTGACCACTGTGATATGCAACCACACCTTCTAACAGCTCCATTCTCAAGTGTCTAAGATGAACAATGACAACAGATGTGATAACATATAGCATTAAGGTACCATGACAGCAATCATTTAATGAAGGTGGCAGATGACTCACAAAGCTAACTCAGGATAACGACCTCCTTGGAGAATCCTTAGGCGAGTAGATTCCTTTCCATGAGCACGCTCAATACCTTCCCTGGCTTTTGTAAGGCGAACACCAGCTACTGATAGCCAACTGATATCACTTAGCATAAAGTAGCACCAGACCATGTCTATTTGAAGAATTGGCACGTTGTCAACCATCTGGTAGCTCAACACATGAAGGCCATAAAAATCAGACACTGTTGCATGAGATGTGCTCTTAAAAATAGCTTTGCATCCGATTGGGAGTAAAGCCATTAACAAATATCTGATAGATTCATATTGATACAAATTATCTATAACTGTCTTTTATTTAGGTTAAGTTACTAAGGGTTGAAATAAAGAGACGGGCTGGGCTTTTGTTCCGGAGTCTAATAGGTTGGAGTCTAATTATTTTGTTATTTAAGTTAGGGCTGCAGTCTTTTAGAGTTATCGAGAGATCATCGAAAATAAGGCAGAATATCTGCTTGGAAAGGAATTTCACTTCCTGAGGAAGCACATGCGCGTGTCTGTTAAATTGTTACTCTTTCCTTTTTTCAATTAAATATTATTATTATATTTTCTTATATATTCTTTCCTCAATCCCTTGACTCTATCAGTTGGTTCGACCTGCAGATTCAAAAGGACGACGGAGAAGATAGAGAAGGGTGTTGATTCATTGCCAGTAACATTCGATCATATGTCAGAACAACTCGATCGTATCGAGAAGTTGCTGATGAAATGGATTCCCCAGGAGGGACTGGAAGGACTGCCTCATAACTACATCAACGCAGACCAGAGTAATGGTGCCAACTCCTTCGTTCACGACGACACCTGTTCTTCTTCCCGTGACTGTGCCTACTCTTATTCTTGCAGTGGTCCTCCAAGGGGTGTCGTTTGCTTCCCTCGTCGAGATTGGAGGTCCACACGTAAGAGCTCGAAGGCCAACTCTCTAGTTGGCAAGCAATTGGTTATAACCAGAGTTTTACAATGCGAACATAAAAATTACAGCCCCTCATAAGATGATATCACTGTGCATCCAGGGGCATAGATTTATTGAAGGAGATATCCAGAAGGAGTTTTATACGCCAACTTAGTTGCATCGCAGATGACTACAAAAGATTACTCAAGCTTGAGTATGATCCCACTCCTGAATTGAAGAAGATGGCCAATATCAGTTCCATGTTACAGCCTTGAGGACAAGGCTGTTTTGAACCGGGATGGAATTGATACAAATAATTTATACTTACTATTTCTATAGCTGTCTTTTATTTAGGTTAAGTTACCTAGGGTTGAAATAAAGAGATGGGCTGGGCTTTTTTTCCGAAGCCCTAATAGGTTGGAGTCTAATTATTTTGTTATTTAAGTTTATGGTTGCAGTCTTCTAGAGTTATCGAGAGATCATAAAAATAGGGCAGAATATCTGCTTGGACAGGATGTTCACTTCCTGAGGAAGCGCTTGCGCTCGAGTCTGTTAAATTGTTAATCTTTTCTTTTTCAATTCAATATTATTCTTATATTTCCTTATTTATTCTTTCCTCAATCCCTCGACTCTATCACATGTCCTCTCAGTAAGCTACTTCATGAAAGCAAACAATTATTTTTCATACCGATTATTTGATGAAAGCTGAAATTCTTGAGAGCAGCTTCTAGAATTTAAATATTCCTTCTTTTTTTTTTTTCCGTTTGACTTTTTTTTTTTTTTAATTTGTTTTTTAACAGAGCCGAGGTCTAAGAAGGTGAAACCATCAAAATAAAATTTATTTTCCATTTTCGTCTAAACCTAAGCTACCATATGTTTGACTATTTGATGAAGAGTGAAAAGAAACAAGAATAAGATGTTGAGAATAAATATTCTATTTAAATTTCTACAATACCCTGAAATAGTTCAGGAACTGTTGATTATCAGCTCAATAATTGTTGATAGTAAAAGAGTTTCACTAGTCTTGTTGAAATTTATTTCGAGAAAAAGTGAAGATATTTATGCCAAAATGCTATCAACTTATGGGAAAAGAAGTGTCACCTCAATAAGCTTTGGGTCGCACAGGGAAAATGCCTCCTACAAGAAAGAAAATGAACTCCACTAGTTAGGAGATATAGGGATTACTACGAAATTTGAGCTTAACACTTCTAAATTTCAAGTAGTTTAATAAGATCTAATGGACTGCAACTGCCTGGAAAAAGATATTCAAATCAAACACTAAATGAATAAAAATGAGAGAGTTCAAAGTTTTTCAGGGTCAGGATGCAACCTTCAGAGTACAAGCATGAATAAAATTGTATGGAACACACGTATACAATTTAAAGCATATAAAAAGAAAACTTGAATAGCATACTTGCAAAAGGAATAAGATTATCACATTACATAGGATATCAAGGGATACAAACCCCTGTAGTTTTGTTCTTTCAAATTATTAAATTTAAATAACATATGATGCAAGAATAAAGTTTCTTATATGACTAGCATTCAAGAATTTTTCTCAACTGGAAAAAAACAAAAAAAAAAAAGACAATTTCCATCAATTATTTTCTTGCATTATGTTTCTAGACACATACCTCACCCATACTGAGCACTTCTAGTGCATCTCTATATTGTTCCCTTCTTATCAGAGCTTTTCCATTTGCATGAAGCATAAGTCCCATCATTATTGCCCTGAGACATGAAAACTTAGCATCTTGCGAGTAAATAAAATACAGTTGCAAACCTTTTGAACAGCATAATAGCTCCATAAAAACCCACAGACATTGACTATTAGGCAATAATACCATTGGTCAGTCTCAGATCCCAACTGCACTTTTTCTCCACTCTGATTTTCAAGCTCTAAATTGAAATCCTCAACAGGTAATGAGCCATCTGCATGTCTACTGGCCAAAGAAGTTGCAGCAGCCCTGTGATTCCATTAAATTTACCCATCAGCTTCAACAAATGAAATAAAAGATTGATCACATTAGGTACTCTTATTGAGGAAAAACCTAGTTCAAGGATATATTACCGACCATTAGCAAGCGAGCATGACCAGAAAATTAATAAAATTGCAAAAGCAATAACATCAAATTCATCATTTGCCTCCACTTGTCTCTCACTTTTAAACTAGTCGTATTTTGAATTACACGGACAACTATAATCCCCAACTTTTTTGAATTACGCGGACAACTATAATCCCCTACTTTTAGTTTCCCGAAATTTGAAACTGGAAAGTATTAGCAAATATGACTTATAATGTTATTTCTTCTGCCACACCTTTTATGTTCCATACAAACAAAATTTACAAAGTAAATAGTTGTGTGTGTGTGTGTATAAAGATAATATCTTTCGCATAATCTCATATTTGATAAAAACAGCAATACAAGGGAAATGACTCCAAACATGGTAAGTTTAGTCTTATCCGGCAATGTTCTCTCAAAACTTAACAATCAAATTGATGGATTCATTATAACATTAAACATAAATAATTAATCAATGAAAGAGGATGTTTAATGCCCAGTCTCTCTCATTGTCCTCTGGAACACCCAAAAGAAAACAGGAATCTACCATTTTAAATTTTTAATTGTGAGCGGGAAGGTAAAATCGGTCCAGATACTGCACCACAATTAGTAAATGTACACCAAAATAGTAACTAAAAATAGTAACCAAAGCTCATAAGATGTGCCAGGCAAACAGTGAAACCCAGCATTTTATGCCAAATGCAGATCAGCAACAGCTTAAACAGTGTAGTACTTACAAATCCCTGCAAGTGATTGCTAATCAAGGGGAAATCTCAAAAAACAAGTTCTTTGAAACCTTGTATGAGATAAATGATTGGCATTACTTCCAAATACATAAAAACATGTCTGAGAATAGGCTGAATGAAGGTGTGAAAACTATGAGGGTAATCTAAGGCTGCTAATAACCAAAGTCCAAAACTTTGGTCCATTGATAAACTTGTTAGCTGCTTTCAGACTTCCAATAGGAATTCACAATATGAATTTTATTCAGAGTCTTCTCCACAACTAATTACACGAGTGTTAATGAATCCAACCTCATAAAAGTAACAAGACTTCTTCTGGCAAGCAAAATTAAAACAAAATCAGATGTTCTCCATTTCTGTATGCTAAGTAGACCCATGTTAGATATGTACTGGCCAATAATCTCGTGACTCCCCTAAAATCCCAAGAAGCATCAATATTCACAATTTATATAATTAATTCACTAAAAACCCACATACCAATTTCCGGAAAAGCGAAATTCATCAAGAATAGAGCACAGAAACAAACTTACTTGAGTCTGGAAAGTCTTTTGTCGCGCTCCTCCTCAGCCAATAAATCATCTTTGATGGAGTTGGCATCTTGATCAATAGAGATCATGGATGCCAAAATCTTGGAATTGTTTTTTACTCCCAATTGGCTTAATTTTTCAGTGCATTCGCCATCTTTTAAAACCCTACCCGCGCAAATAAGGTTTATGTAGTGTGTGGCAGCGCAGTGTGATCGATTCGCCACCTCTTGTCTCAGCATGGCCACTGTCCAGTCGTCCAAATCCACTTCCAACAACCCACTCCATGCCCCACCTATTCTCAGCTTCCCGGTGCCCATCTTCACGGTAGGAGAAAAATAGAGTATGTGTTTGATCTTCTTGATCGTTTCTTGGGGGCTAAGGGATGGAATTTAACGATGGTCTTTTCTAAGTGGTTCTGTCGCGTCAATCTCTTGAACACTCTTGTTCGGCCGACTTTATGGATCACTAATATCATTATTAATAAACAGAAATCGTAAAAGGATGCGGATACAAGCACCGGACGCGGACATACGTATCCCAAAATCTTACTAATTGACCTCAAAATATTTTAAATAAAAATAGCCATAAATGAAAAGACTAAAATAACCTTATTTACAATATATAATTAAAATTGAAAAAATAAAATTTATGCAATTATATATATATATATATATATATATATATATATATATACTATAAAACAAAAATATAAACCCTCGTAACATAAACTCTCGTAACTTCTTCTTCATCCCTAAACCTCTCTCAATATCTAACAAAAAACTCACATTAAAACTTGTAAGAATGGAGAATAATGATAAAAATAAGATGAATAATGTTATTATTTTTGACATCTATCTATTTTAGTCCTTTTTCTCTCTTTTTTTTTGGGCGTATTACTATTTATTAGGTTGAAAATCGTGAATATGTTCGATCTGGTTATTATGAACAATTGATGTATGTTCGAAAGTTCTGACCGAACATTATACATATGTTCGAATATATTATTTGAACATTTGCATATTGTTCGATTGATATTTATGAACATGGCCTATATGTTCGAAATTTTCGGCCGAACAGATGGCTTTGGTTCTACGAACCAGAGTAGAACACGGTAATTTCTTTCAAAAAATTCAAACCCTAAGCTAAATAAGTGAATCAAACTCAATGAGAAATTTATCCCGTACGTTTGATGGCTCACCTCGTTCCATTCTTCCTCTCAGTAAATTATATGGATTTTTCAAAACAAGTTTTTCCTCCCTTTTTCCCCCTCTTTTTCTCTCTTGCCTGCGTTTTCTTTCTTCTTCGCCGTTTCTTCCTCTCTCACTTTCCTTTTCTTTTCTTTTCTTTTTCAATTTATTATTTTTTTTATTTTAGTTTTATTATTATATTATATATTATATTAAATAGGGGTAAAATAGGGTGTTTGTGGGGTTGATTTAGTAAAAAAAATATACATTTTAAAAGTGTTTGGGGTGTTCTTATCACTTGGGGTCAACTCATGAATTATTGGGGTGCGTATATCCGCGCCCTATAAGCACATTTTATTAGTTGACCTTGGTTGATAAGAGTATCCCAAAAAAAATTTAAATTTTTTTTTTTACTAAATCAACCTCACAAACACTCTATTTTACCCCATATAATATAATAAATAATATAATAATAAAAAATAAAACAAAACGAATAATAATAAGATAAAAGTAAACAAAAGGAAAAGAAAGTAAGGAGGAAGAGAGACAAACCGGCGGGAGTCAAAACGCAGAAGAAGAAGAAGAAGAAGAAGAAGAAGAAGAAGAAGAAGAAGAAGAAGAAGAAGAAGAAGAATTTGCTTGGGAAAATACGGATAATATACTGAGAGGAAGAATGGAACGAGGTGAGCCATCAAACGTAAGGGATAAGTTTCCCCTTGGGTTTGATTCAATTATTTAGGTAATGGTTTAAATTTTTTGAAATAAATTATCCTGTTCGACTCTGTATCTACGAACCACAGCCATATGTTCGGCCGATGATTTCGAACATATTGACCATATTCATGTACATCAATCAAACAATTTCAGCTAGAAATATTGGCAGACGTTCGACATTTTAGTTCGAACACAGTGCCTATGTTCAAAAATAATTTTCGAACACGATGCCTCTGTTCGAAAATAATAATCGAACAGTTTAACTTTGTTCGAATTATAATTTCGAGCATAAGGCTTATGTTCGGATGTTGTTTTCGAACACAGACAGTATGTTCGAATTAATATATCGAACACACTTGTGTTTGAGATAATTTCGACCACATTATTTCGCATAACATGCACCTGTTCCGATATTATTTTTATTACATGTCTCGTATTTAAATTATATTTTTTTGTCCAACCAGCTATTGATGAATGAGATGCGGAAGGATTAAGAACAAGACAAACGACATCGATTAGGAGGCAACGAGGTCGGGTCCCATCAAACCGGGTGCAGAGAAATGTAGATTTTGAAAATATGGTAGAGTCACCTATATCGAATGAAGAGATTGGAGAGGGTGGAAGAGCTCGGCTTACAACTGTTCCTGCTGAGGATGAGATACTAAAGGCTCCTCATCTTGGAGGTCCTGAGATCATCACTTTGTTGTCTAGTTTTCCGACATATGTTGCCTTGAAAATATAGTTTGGCATCGGACGAGATATTTTGAGATTTCAGTGTCATTCATTAAAATTGTCTCAGTGGAAGTTGCGGCACTCAAGACTAAATAGTTCAGAAGATTAATTAGGCGTTCGAAGCTTCTTCCCTTATGAGATATGTCATATTCCGTTCCATATAGAACTTTGATAAGTGCGTTTGTGAACGTTGGCATCCGGAAACCAACACATTTCACATTTCATTTAGGGATATGACCATCACATTGGATGACGTTTATTGTTTGACTGTTTAGTTTCAGGAAATCCTGTGGAGCTTACAGAAGAACAATTGGAGAAGAAAGGAGATGCTTTGGTGTCGAGGTTGTTAGGAATTCAACAATTTGAGGTCTACACAGAGATTGCTCACAATAGGGGTATCTATGTGAGAATTGAGTGGCTAAGGGATCGATTTTGTGAGGCTATTAGTTCTGAAGATCCAGAGCAACTGGAAAATGCAACGCGAGCGTACATTTTGTGCACTATAGGATGCACGTTGTTTGCGGATAAGACTGGCAACAAAGTAATGACCACATATCTAAGATTGATGGAAAATCTTAATCAGATATATTTGTACGCGTGGGGCACCACTACAATGGCTTTTTTATATAGGCAATTAGGACACGCATCAAGATGCGGGTTCAAATCTGTCTGTGGCTACTTCACATTACTTGAGGTATGATTTTATTTACTATCTTTCAATAAACTCGCTATTAGGTGTGGATATATGCAATAAACTCGTACTTACTATAATGAAATGTTGCAGGTATGGATATATGTATATTTTCCTTGTATGTGACCCCCACACAACACACGGTATGATGTCAACCAACCTTTTGCATTTAGGTGGTCACCATCAACACGATCAGCAGGACGACTAGAAGAGATTGTGGCACATAGAGAGACACTCGACTCGTTGACGGTATCGGATGTAAGTTTCAATGATCTCCTCATATTTAGTTTCACTGATTTCATACTCATATTAGTTGTTTATATAATAATTGAGTGAGTCATAATATGTAGGTTGATTGGTCCCCATTCGACACCATTCGTGATGAGTATAAATTTCGCAATATCGCTTTTTTTCAAGGGTGCATTAGGTGTTTTTCCATTACTGAGCCCTACCATCCGGATCGTATTCTCAGACAATTTGGTCATGTTCAGAGAATTCCAGATGCCCCTCTTGGTCCGAGGGTTGCAATACGACCTAAAAAAAGTACTCACTAAAGGTAGAGTGGGCATCTTCGCTTGCAAGCTATTTTGTGCAATGGGATTCTCATTTGCTGGCTAACCCCCGACGTGGGTATGAAGTGAGCTTTCCGGGGGAGGCTTCACCTCGATACATGGAATGGTACATTAAGCATTCTCACCCTATCATACAGAATCCAGAATAACGTTCGACTAATCTTAGTCGCTCTTCGACGGCAAATGCAGCGGAGCAGATAAGGCTTGGATGAGATTGGCTTCAAACAGTGGTGCAAAGATGGAGGTGTCGGGAAGAAGATCTCGCGGAAGACTATCTCACAGTGGAGGATGTATACAAAGCCTTAGAAGGAGGGAATAGTGATAATGATGATGTGCCTGAGCCGTCCAGTGGTAGACGTAGGGGTTGAGGATAATGTTTTAGGAGTTGTTGGGATTTATTTATGTTGAATTGTAATTTGTATTCAGTAGTTTTGGATGTTTGGTAGTTCTAACTTGTGTTTTGGATGTTCAGTAGTTTAACAATGTTATTTATATTGTTGGTTTGTTGAATTTTTATTTGTGTTCAATCGCTTTGGTTGTTTGGTAACTTGTGTTTTGGACGTTTGGTGTTTGGTAAATTGTGTTTTCAACGTTTGGTGTGGTAACTTGTGTTTTTGATGTTAAGTTGTTGAATTATTTTGAAATTTGTACCCCAATAGAGAGGTGTTCGAAACATATATTCGAATGCACTAGACATGTTCGAATATAATTTTCGAACATAATAGATATGTTCGGGTAGAAATATCAAACAACAAGTATTCGAACACGAGTACTATGTTCTAAGATTATATTTGAACACCTCTCTGTTGCGTCAAGTGCAGAATGCTCTCTGTTTTTAGCTGGACCCAACAGAGAGGTGTTCGAAACTTACACACGAACTCATTACACATGTTCGAACAAAGATTTTGAACATAGTTGATATGTTCGGACAGAAATATCGAACGGTTGGTGTTCAAAGTTTCTAGTCGAACATGATTAGTATGTTCAAAAATTATATTCGAACACCTATTTGTTGCGTCAAGTGCATAATGCTCTCTATTTTCAGATGGACCCAATAGAGAGGTGTTTGAAACGTACATATGAACACACTATACATGTTCGATTTTAGTTCTCGAACATAGTAGATATGTTCGGGAAGAAATATCAAACGGTATGTGTTTGAAGATTATAGTCGAACATAAGTAGTATGTTCGAAAGTTGTATTTGAACATATGTAGTGTGTTTGAGATTAATTTGCGAACACCTGCCTGTTGGGTCCAAATTATGAATATTTTTGAACATGTATGAGTAGTAATATTTCTTTTCGAACTTGAGTAATTTTTAATATTTCTATCGAACACAACATATTATGTTCGAATATCATAATATAAGTTCAACATTCTACTAATCATAATATAAGTTCGATACATAGTTCAATGAACTTATAAATAGAAATCACATATTACATAGTGCAAATGATCATAATGAGTTTAATTAACTGCCACAAGTTCATTGCACAATACCTTATAAGTGGTATGAACGACGTGAGGATTGTGCGAAGGTACGATAGGTAGTGGATTCCCCTTCGCACAATCCTCACGTCGTTTATACCACTTATAAGGTACGATAGGTTGTGGATTTCCCGGCTGTAAGTTCATCTAAATACAACAAAAGTAAACTTGGTTAAAAAACAAGTAACCTACCACAATAAAGTGCATTCCACCGGAAACTAATGCGATGCATATGCATTTAGGGTTAGCGAAAACCGGACTAATGATGTAAAAGGCAAGTATGTGTTGCAAGTCTTTGGGGTTAATACCACCAATATGACATTGTACGCAGATGCAATAAGGTGACCCATCTCTTGTAGTAACAACCAATATCTCATGGGTGCAGGTGTATCATAGTAGTTCAATGTGCACAAAACATCATCAACAGCTCCGCGTTTGATGAATACATTAGTGTACATCTCACGATGGTTTTGCAATTCATCAATAATGTCTCGCCACACTTTGCCCCATGAATCCTCGCCGAAACCCATTAAATGAGCTACTGCACGAAAACCGCAATGACCATCCCCCATTACATTCTTTGTTTCAAGGACGTAATCAAGAAATAGAGTAGGAAGTTCATCCGTAAAAAATCCATATGCAGTTGATCTCTTTTTTTTCCGATAACTGGTTACTTTTGTCTTGGAGCAGAAATAAACATCGCCTTCATAACAATCGGCCCACTCAAGTCGATACTTTGTTCATTCCATTGGAGAACAACTATCATGAAATGACTCCAATTACTCAAATTTGCTGGGGGCACATTTTGTTGAATTCTCATTCTTTTTGCGTTTGCCCTTTGGCCTTCTACGAGGTCTTACAGGGACCTCAGGCGGAATCAAAGATGTTGTGTCAGGTTTCAAGATTTATCACAACCTTTTCAACATTATTGGCATCCCTAATCGCTTGAATTCACTAATCTCGTGTGCACAAGGCAAACTACATGTCTTTCTTAGCAAACAACCACAAAGTAATCAGTCGATACCAATGTCATTTATAACCTTCATTTCATTTACGACTTTATCCAATGCCGCAATAGAAATCTCACCGTATAACATCTTGAAAATAGTTGGTTGATAACGATGTTGGACTACATGAATACTCTTCTCAAATAAAGTCTTAATTGCAATATGTGAAATCTCGAGTACAGAAAGTATTTTCGTCCAA
>BMAC01000188.1:276814-320485 GCA_014905375.1 Phtheirospermum japonicum
TATGTAGTGTGTTTGAGATTAATTTGCGAACACCTGCCTGTTGGGTCCAAATTATGAATATTTTTGAACATGTATGAGTAGTAATATTTCTTTTCGAACTTGAGTAATTTTTAATATTTCTATCGAACACAACATATTATGTTCGAATATCATAATATAAGTTCAACATTCTACTAATCATAATATAAGTTCGATACATAGTTCAATGAACTTATAAATAGAAATCACATATTACATAGTGCAAATGATCATAATGAGTTTAATTAACTGCCACAAGTTCATTGCACAATACCTTATAAGTGGTATGAACGACGTGAGGATTGTGCGAAGGTACGATAGGTAGTGGATTCCCCTTCGCACAATCCTCACGTCGTTTATACCACTTATAAGGTACGATAGGTTGTGGATTTCCCGGCTGTAAGTTCATCTAAATACAACAAAAGTAAACTTGGTTAAAAAACAAGTAACCTACCACAATAAAGTGCATTCCACCGGAAACTAATGCGATGCATATGCATTTAGGGTTAGCGAAAACCGGACTAATGATGTAAAAGGCAAGTATGTGTTGCAAGTCTTTGGGGTTAATACCACCAATATGACATTGTACGCAGATGCAATAAGGTGACCCATCTCTTGTAGTAACAACCAATATCTCATGGGTGCAGGTGTATCATAGTAGTTCAATGTGCACAAAACATCATCAACAGCTCCGCGTTTGATGAATACATTAGTGTACATCTCACGATGGTTTTGCAATTCATCAATAATGTCTCGCCACACTTTGCCCCATGAATCCTCGCCGAAACCCATTAAATGAGCTACTGCACGAAAACCGCAATGACCATCCCCCATTACATTCTTTGTTTCAAGGACGTAATCAAGAAACAATGTAGGCAATTCTTCCGTAAAAACTCCATATGCAGATGATCTCATATTATTTTTTTCTGGATAACCGATTGCTTTTGTCTTGGAGCAGAAGTGAACATTGCCTTATTAGCAATCAGCCCACTTAAGTTGATACTTTATTCCATTGGAGAACAACTATCATGAAATGACTCCAATTACTCAAATTTGCTGGGGGCACATTTTGTTGAATTCTCATTCTTTTTGCGTTTGCCCTTTGGCCTTCTACGAGGTCTTACAGGGACCTCAGGCGGAATCAAAGATGTTGTGTCAGGTTTCAAGATTTATCACAACCTTTTCAACATTATTGGCATCCCTAATCGCTTGAATTCACTAATCTCGTGTGCACAAGGCAAACTACATGTCTTTCTTAGCAAACAACCACAAAGTAATCAGTCGATACCAATGTCATTTATAACCTTCATTTCATTTACGACTTTATCCAATGCCGCAATAGAAATCTCACCGTATAACATCTTGAAAATAGTTGGTTGATAACGATGTTGGACTACATGAATACTCTTCTCAAATAAAGTCTTAATTGCAATATGTGAAATCTCGAGTACAGAAAGTATTTTCGTCCAACATGTCTCAAAGTTTACCATACTCGATCCCAAATGTCTTTTCAACTTGGCATGCGCACTCTACGCCCTAAAAAGACATTAGAATAAGTAATCAAAATTAAAAATAAAAAAATAAATAGTCACAAAGTTTTAAAAAGTAAACATACAATATTTTTAAGTACCTATTAGTTGTCGTATTGTTGAAATGCATAATATTATTTATCCATGAAGAGATAAAGCAATCTTTGTAAGGATTCACCCATTGATTATTACAATATTGTCGGTGATTTGAACTTTCCGCACCTATTTTTATTAATAACTTTGTCAAGGTTAAAAAGCTCGCTCGCAAGAGTACGAGGTCACTCGTAAGTTGGCAAGTTGAACCGAGTCGATTCTCTCGAGGAAAACTAATCGAAAGTTCCTTTCGTGTTTGTTTTCACGAATAAGAAAATAAAGAAAAATCTAATCTAAACATGCGAACAAGGAGTTTTTGTTTGATCATTTAAAGAACTACGATGATGATTTAAACTACGATTTAAATTATTAGCAATAAATTAAACTATGATCTAAACTAAGAGCAATTAATTAAACTGAGCAAAAATTAAAATCTTTGGAAAGATTTAAGAAAACTAGGGTTCTAGTGCTCTAGAATCATCTCCACGATAACCTACTGACATTTCATCGAACACTTAACCTACGAGTTAGGGTTGTCAATCCCAACTTGTAGATTTAGCACCAAATCATCCCAATAGATGGTTCTAAATGATTTCAGGCACTAGACTCGTAAGATCTAGCCTACTATCATCAACATGTTCAATATCATAAATTAACCGCAAGCACAACGATGAAAACTCAAGAACATAGCAAATCCAACAAGAGAATTCAGAATCTAAGTAAATAAGAAATTCGAATAATAAAAGTGATGAATTGAAAGCTTACTAGTTAACAGAGAAGAGCAGCATCATCAGAGCAAAGAAATCCACGAACTATGAGCTAATCTATGCCTAACATCTAAATTAACAACTATTCTACTTTATCTATAATCTAGAAACTTAAAGTAAAAATTATGACAAGTATCTAAAGAAATTGAAGAACACTCTTAGGGATTGTCGGCCCCTAGGAGGTCTTAGAACCCTAGGAATAATAATATCTATACCCTTAATGAAGTTTTAGAGGGTTTATATAAGTTTACAAAACTTGGAAAACAAGTTTCTTTCCAAAAATAACCCTGTCAGCGTCTGGAGTCGACCTTGGCGTCGATCGACGCGAAACACATCAACAGCTTCCAAGAATATGTCAGTCATGGCATCGGTCAATGGGCTTTAATCGACGTAGACAGAGAGTTTTTTCGGCTTGAGCATTGACATGGTGGTCAATCAACGCGTGCGGCTCCAATCGCGTCGACGCCTGCGTCGATCGATGACTGCGCACTTTTGTCTCGTTCAATGGTGAACATGATACCTTTTGCCAATCTGCTCGTCTCTCGGTTCTCGGTTCTTGGCTACTTGGCTGTATGGAAAAAAATAGAGAATAATCACCCATTTGCATCAATTATGATCAAAACACGATAAAATAAGTTAGAGATACGAAAATACAAAAATAAGCTTAATCTATCCAACTTATACGAAAACTAGTAACAAAAACGAACTAAAATACTAACTAAAATCAAGACAAATTCATGTTAATCAACTACCCCACGCTTTATTGGTTTGTTCGTCCTCGAACAAACGAGAGTTTTAAAGAGTAACATGTATGAAAATAAGTCAAAGCAAAGAGTCGTGTTGTGGTACATAAGTAATTTTGAAAATATAGATAACTGCAACGCAACCTCAAACACTTGACCCTTATTACATTGTCGCTCCAAAAACCAAGTCATGCATCCTCTCAAAGGGTAATATATATATGTGTTCACACAAATTTACTCAAGTATGCTCTGCATGGGACGTGTATACACTTAATTCATCAAAATACATGTACAATAAACAAGAACTGAAAATCAAGAACTTCCCCATCTCATTTAAGTATGTAACTAACAAAGAATCGGAAAAGGTCTTTTTAGGTTATAATGTAGACTCTTTGGACGGGTATGGAATATATAAGTCATGTGGTTAACTCACGATCTGACGTGATCAATAACTCACCAAACTAATCTAATCACGGCGCAGTATGCTTCACCTCATTCAAATGAAACCTCACTAATATCATAACTTAACATTTATTCTTAGGCTATTTCTCAACTCGCAACCCAAAAGCGACTTCTGAACAAACCAATTAACAATATAGAAGCTTATGATACGCTTCTTCTTTCAAACACAACTCTTGCCTCTTAAACACTAGGCGTCATAAGAAAATCAATAATACTAAGCACAAGTCTTTATAGAAATAGGCAACAACTCAACAAAATTCACCATCCATTTTATTCTTTTTTATTATTATTTTTTTTTGAAGGATGGTGATCCTTAACACTTATTACAATCTTTTCATAAATCACTGATCACAAATCCAAGATCCAAATAACCAACAAAAAATAACTAACTCTTAAATGACGTCGGAATTAACTCATAAACGCTCATGGCTATAGGAAATTGATATTTGGCTATGAGGGGCTCATTCGGAATTTATAGTGGCTAATATATATGGATATGACTGGAATTAGGGTAATTTTTGTACCCAATCGTCATGTTCAAATCTAACTACACACAGGGATTTCAAAGAGATCTCAAAACAGAACTCACTCAAGTACATGAAAAAATGATAAACACTCAGGCTACTCACTGGCTTTTGCATGAAAAGATATTGGATTGACGCTGGTTTTAAGATTTTGCAAAATCGTTTGCGTCCAAGTACCATTTTATAATATATAATCAATAATTTTGAAAAATTTATGCACTTATACACCCTTAAAAGATAAGAACCTCAAATCACACATAGTCAACTTTGACAGGATAAACAAACAAACATAAGTAAGCACAGAAATAGTGTTGATATGTATTGAATCTCTCGCTTCGGCGAGTTGTACAGGGGTCTCGCTGCTCGTTCAGTGAGTCGGGGGGGTCGGGGGGGCCGGGGGGTATGCAGTTTTGGGCCTTAAGCCCAATTTAGTGTATTCTCTCAATACTATAAATATGGTCTTTGGGATCAGAAATCTGTAACCCTAATCAGTTAATAAAATCCGTTTTTCTCTCTGCCCGTGGACGTAGCCAATTTGGTGAACCACGTAAATCTGTGTCTTCTTTATGTTTTTTGTTTATTGCTTTATAATCCTATTCATTCATAACAAACTGGTATCAAGAGCCTGGTCGATTCGATCAGGGTATTTCTGCACCGTTAGGGTTTCTTTTTTGTCGACCGAGAATGTTTGCTTTCAACATAAAGGTTGACAAATTCACCGGGAGAAATAGTTTTGGATTATGGCAGATCAAGATGCGATCTCTGCTGAAGCAGCAGGGTCTGTGGGCGCCGCTATTAGAAAAACCTAAATCTAAGGATGTAGATGAAGAAGAGTGGAACACCCGAGAAGAAAAGGCCCACTCGTTTATTATGATATGTCTATCTGACGATGTTATCATCGAGGTTGCTGATCAAGAAACTGCCGCTGCTCTCTGATTGAAGTTAGAGAGTCTTTACATGATGAAGTCTCTAACCAACAAGTTGCTCTTGAAGCAACGTCTGTTCCATTTACGCATGCAGGAAGGTACTCCCCTTCGTGATCATCTTGACCAATTAAACAAAATTTTACTAGATTTGAGTAATATTGATGTTAAAGTAGAAGATGAGGATGCTGCTTTAATTTTGTTGGTATCTTTGCCTGAATCATATGAGAATTTTGTTGAATCGTTTATTACTGAGAAAGATACTATGTCTCTGGAAGATGTTCGATCTGCCCTCCACAACAGAGAAGACCGTCAACGGGCAACTTGCTCTGCCACAGAAAATTAGGCATCGGGGCTGTTTGTCACAGGTAAAGAAAAAGGGAGATTTGGGAAGAAAACTGGGAAGCCAAATCAGAAAGGTTCAAAAGGTCCTAAACCCGAAGACATATGCAATTACTGTAAATAACCAGGGCACTGGAAGAATGATTGTCCTAAGAAGAAGAGGAAGCAGGAGAAGAAAGGGGGTGTCGGCGGTTCTGCAGCTGTGGCAGAAACTGATACGAATTCTGAAGAAGATCTGGATTTGGTTGCTGCTGGACAGTCCCATCGTAATGATGTGTGGGTTCTTGATTCTGGGGCATCGTACCATATTTGTTCTAACAGGGAGTTCTTCTCAACCTATGAGCAGATAGATGGAGGAAATGTTTCTATGGCAAACAGTGTTGTCTATAAAGTGGTTGGAATTGGCTCATTTGGGATACAGACAAATGATGGGATATTCTGCACCTTGAATGAAGTCAGGCATGTTCCACAGATGACGAAGAATCTGATATCATTGAGTCTTCTTGACAGTAAGGGTCTCAGTTTCAAAGGTGAAGGTGGAGTTATGTATGTCTGTCAAGGTTCAAAGGTGGTCCTAACAGGCCTGAAACATGGTACCTTATATTATCTGCAAGGTTCCACTGTGACAGGTTATGCTGATGTTGCATCATCCGAGGTTCAGACCACGAATATGACCAGGCTGTGGCATATGAGGCTTGGTCATATGGGAGAAAGAGGGATGCAGATTTTATCAAAGCGAGATTTTCTTTCTGGGCATAAAGTGCAGAGTCTTGAATTCTGCGAGCATTTTGTGTTTGGGAAGCTTCATCGCAGCAAGTTCCCAAAGAAGGCCATTCATCAGACCAAGGGGACTCTTGACTACATTCATATAGATTGTTGGGGTCCATCACGTGTTGAGTCTATTGGAGGCCAAAGATATTTTATGTCTATGATTGATGACTACTCAAGGATGACTTGGGTAATTATGATGAAGAACAAAAGTGAAGCGTTCAAGAGATTTAAGCAGTGGAAAGCATTGGTAGATAATCAGACTGGGAAGAAGATCAAGAGACTGCGAACTGATAATGGCTTGGAGTTTTATTCGTCTGATTTCAATGAGTTCTGCAAGGATGCAGGGATTGCTCGACACCACACCATTCGACACACACTGCAACAGAATGGTGTGGCAGGGCGCATGAATCAGACATTGCTGGAGAGAGCGAGATGCATGCTCTCAAATGTTTTTTTGGCTAGAAAGTTTTGGGCAGAAGCAGTAAACAAGGCATTCTATCTGATCAACCGTGATCCTCACACTAGAGTTGATTGCAAGACACCTTATGAGGTATGGTCTAATAAACCTGCAGATTATTCATTGTTGAGAGTTTTTGGGTGTACTGTTTACTATCATGTTAGTGAGGGTTAATTAGAACCAAGAGCTAAGAAGGGTATATTTGTTGGTTTCGGGGATGGAGTTAAGGGATATTGAATCTGGCCACCTTCAGAAAATAGAGTTATATTCAGCAGGAACGTGATTTTTTATGAGAATTCTATGCTTAACCCTGTTGTGAAGTCCATTGGTGCAGAAAATTGTAGTGGTGTTGATAAACAGGTGGAGCTGCAAGTCACTCTCGATGAGAGTAAATCACAACTCCAAGGTGGAGAGGATCAACATACTACTGCTGAAAGTACAAGTTCAGATCTTCATCCAGAAGCTCGCCAGACAAGCATAGCTATTGATAGAGCTAGGAGAACAGGCGTGAAGCCTCCTGTGCGATACGGTTTTTAGGATATGGTGACTTATGCATTACAAGTCGCTGACGAGGTAGAAGAGGAAGAACCATCTGTATGTGAACCATTCACATACAAAGAGGCTGTTTCAGGTAGTGAGTCGGCTAAATGACTCATGATTAACATGAATTTGTCTTGATTTTAGTTAGTATTTTAGTTCATTTTTGTTATTGTTTTCGGTGAAAGTTGGATAGATTGAGCATATTTTCATATTTTCTTATCTCCAACTTGTTTTACCGTATTTTAATTATAATTAATTAATTTTATGTTTATTTTAGGTATTTTGAGGTATTTAGGTTTGGACGTAGTCAAGAATGGGCAAACGAGTAGAGTTTCAGCGAAAACGGGCCGCGATTTGAAGAAATGACAGTTTTGGGCCTTTCTAGAAGGTCTGTCGCTGGGCCCAACCGGTATAGAAAGCTGGGCTGGCAGCACCTCCTGATTCTGGGCCTTCTAGAAGGGATGTCTTTGGGCCCAACCGGTATGGAAAGTGCTGAACGTCCTAAAAGGGGCGGAAACCCTTATTTTGACCCCTTTTTCAGGCCACCTACACCTATAAATACCCCCCACCCCTCACATTCGAAAATACACATTATTCCTAGGGTTTCTAAGGCCTTTTGGGGGTTGACAACCCCAAGAGTGCCATCTTATTTTCTTAGTTACTCTTAATAATTTTTAATTTCAAATATCTAGCTTTTAGGTTAATTTAGATTAGCTTTTAGAATAATTTAGATTCAAGATTTCTACACCAAGACGTTGCGGATCTTCTTGATTTCATAAGTAAGTAATTATTTCTTTCGCTTTCAATTTAGTTACATGCTTTTAATTAGTTTAATTAATAATTATTATTTCCATGACGAAACTTTCTTGTGATTGTGATGAGATTGAGATGATGAATTTATTGATTATTTTTGGCTAGATCTAATGGGTCTAGAGCCTAAATTCATTGTGAACCATCAATTGGGTCTTCCCAAGCGATCGTGGAGACGAATCAAAGCTCTAGAACCCTAGTTTTCTTAATCGTTTTAAAAACCAATTAATTGATAATAATCCCTAGATTTAATTTAATTATTCTTAGGTAAATTAATATTAGATTTAAATAATTTAGATAATTAAATTCTTAGTTTAAATAAATTTTAGATTTAGTTAATTAGATCATAGCTTCGATAATCTAGTTTTAATTAGTTTAATTAATTTCTAGTTCTTAAAACTCTCAAACAAACCCCCCTGTTCGCGTGTTAGATTAGTTTTATTTTTATTTTCTTATTCGTTAAAACAAACACAAAACGAACTTCCGAATCTAGTCTTCCTCGAGAGATCGACTCGGTTCAACTTACCAACCTACATGCGAACTCGTACTCTTGCGAGCGAGCTTTTTAAAACTGACAACTTTAATAAAGTAGGTGCAAAAAGTTCGAATCAGCTCACTGCAATGAGAGAAGAGATGGAATCACTTGACAAGAATCTGACTTGGGAGCTGGTCAAACGGCCAAAGGGGAGGAAGATTGTCACTTGCAATTAGATATTCAAGAAGAAGGAAGAAACCACATCTGGTGAGGGTGTGAGATACAAGGCTCGAGGGGGTTGACTATAATGAGATATTCTCACCAGTGGTCAGACACACTTCCATCAGAGTGTTACTTGCAATGGTTGCACAACAGGATTTAGAACTTGAGCATCTGGATGTGAAGACAGCTTTTCTACATGGAATGCTCAAAGACGATATCTACATGACTCGACCAGAGGGGTTCCAGGTTCCGGGAAAGGAAGATTATGTTTGCAAGTTGAAGAGGTCCTTATATGGGCTAAAGCAGTCTCCAAGGCAGTGGTATAAGAGGTTTGACAGTTACATGATCCAGTTGGGATAGAAAAGGAGTCCACATTATTGTAGTGTGTATCACAACAAAGCAGATGATGGTTCCATGATTTATCTCGTTCTGTATGTGGATGATATGTTCATAGCTGCGAAGTCCAAATCTGATATTCAGAAGCTGAAGGACCTGCTTAGTACTGAGTTCGATATGAAGGATTTGGGTGCTGCCAAGAAAATTCTGGGCATGGAGATATATAGGGAAAGAGAAAAGAAGAAGCTCTTCGTGTCACAAAAAAGTTACATTGAGAAGATCTTGTCTAGATTTTGCATGTCTATTGCCAAGCCTATTGATACCCCAAGTGCTACAAATATTCATTTATCTGCTGATTATACACTAAAGTCTGTAGCTGAGCAGGAATACATGTCTCGAGTCCCATACTCTAATGCAGTAGGGAGTTTGATGTATGCTATGGTCTGCACGAGACCAGATCTTACACATGCTGTGAGTGCTGTCAGCAGGTTCATGGGACAACCTGGAAAGGAGCATTGGCAAGCTGTGAAGAGGATTTTTCGTTATCTTAAAGGTACGCCTGATGTTGGTCTCTTGTATGGAGGTGATGCTCATGGTTTTGTGACTTGTTACTTTGACTCTGATTATGCTGGAGATGTTGATAGTAGAAGATCTATGACTGGTTATGTCTTCACTCTTGGTGGTTCTGTTGTTAGTTGGAAGGTAACTCTACAGGCTACAATTACTCTTTCTACAACTGAAGTAGAATATATGGCACTGATAGAAGCTGCTAAAGAGGGAATTTGGTTGAAAGGGCTTGTAAGTGATCTTGGTCTACATCATGATCAAATTATTGTGTTTTGTGACAGTCTGAGTGCAATCTGTTTGACCAAGGATCAGGTCCATCATGAGAGGACCAAACATATTGATGTGAGGTATCATTTTCTGAGGAATGAGCAGAGAATCAAGGTGATGAAAGTAGGTACTGCTGATAATCTTGCTGACATGTTCACCAATCCGGTCCCACGTAGCAAGTTTCGACATTGTCTGTACTTGCTAAATGTCAAAAGCTGTTAGTTGCCCAAGGAGGGCAAATCTGAGGCAGAAAGAAGGAGTCTGTTCATCTGGCATTGTAATGATGCATCTGCAAGGAAGATTTAAGTCAAGGTGGATATTTGTTGATATGTCTTGAATCTCTCGCTTTGGCGAGTTGTACGGGGGTCTCGCTGTCCGGTCAGTGAGTTAGGGGGGGTTCAAAGGGGGGCAAAGTCCCCCTTGCCTGGAGGTCCAGGGGGGCGGAGTCGCCCCCTGCCCAAACGGTATGCAGTTTTGGGCCTTAAGCCCAATTTGGTGTATTCTCTCAATACTATAAATATGGTCTTTGAGATCAGAAATCTGTAACCCTAATCAGTTAATAAAATCCATTTTCTCTCTCCTCGTGGACGTAGCCAATTTGGTGAACCACGTAAATTTGTGTCTTCTTTACGTTTTCTGTTTATTGCTTTATAATCCTATTCATTCATAACAAATAGCAATCAATCACGTTAAAATACTAGCTACTACAAAATCACGAAATCAAATTGCACAATTATAAAATATAAATCACACTCAAACCACCCACCACCCACCCACCCACCCCTCTCTCTCTAAAAATCCGGCAATCTCCTGATTTTCATAAATATATATAAAATAAATCAAAGGAGGAAAGGAGTGAGAAAAACGTCTCTGACGACTAAATATTCGAGCTGCTCCAAATAGCACTGTGCAATCATCCAATCGTCTTGAATCGCGTGATTAAAAAATGTTTTGATTAACAGCCTATAAAAACAAACAAGTAAACAGAAAAAATAATAAATGAACTAATTAATTTTTCTTTAGGATAAGCTCGGGTTGCCTCCCGAGAAGCGCTTTTTTAACGTCGAAAGCTCGACGCCCTCTACGGATGATGCTATCCCGGATCCAAGAATAATTGACGATCGTGCCACGACTTAGTTCTCTCCAAGAAAGTGTGGGCGATTAATATCACCTAGGCAGGCATGGAAAGCAAGTCGTAGAGTAAGAGAAATGAAAACCTCAACTCGCTTCGGAGGTCGAAAAGGTGAGTGGTCGATCACTACAAACATATCAAAACTCAATTGGAGCACGGGGTGATCCTTAATTACTGGAAAGACTAAGAAATCCCTTGAACAAATGGCATAATGTTTTGCATGTACTTATTGTGTTTCTCTCGTACTTTTAATTAGGATTTAGGATCGTTTCTTGTAGTTTTGAGTCGCTTCTCATTAGGTTTTTTGGTCATTTCTTCATTTTTAGGATTAAAGCTTAGTATGTGCATTTTTGGTGATGATTCGTGGGTTTTGAATTCAAATTCTTATTTTGTAGGAGGTACGAGGAATTGGACTGGCTCTAAGTTGCTGAGGATCGAGTCGAGGTCTTGAAGCTCAAAAATCCACGCCGAAATGAGGAAATCAAGCCTGATCGACTGCCCAAATGACTGCCCAATCGACTGCCCGAGACAAGGGCAGTCGATCGACTTCTCCCAAAAGAATCGACTACTCGCCTGAAAAATCGAATGCGAGGCATTGTACTCCCCAAATTTGGCATGGCAGTCGATCGACGCCCACCAGTCGATCGACATTCAGTCGATCGACTGACCTTAGTCAGTCGATCGACTGATCCGCAGTCGATCAACTACGAGTCCGGGATTTAGAGTGTTTTAACGAGTTTGCCCCTACTAATAACTATATAAACCCCACAACTTGACTTGAGGGATTATCCACTCAACACCCAACTCTTGCATGAGTATTGGCTTAATTCTCTCTTCCATTTCTAGATTTACTTTCTCTCTGTTAGGTTTTTGATATAATCTTCAAGTTTTGCCTTGGGTTTGTAATCTCAAGAAGAATCCAAATAATCCTTTGGATTAGAACTTTTGATTGTAATTCAAGCTATTGGATCCTCATATTTTATTATAGTAAGCTTTCCTTTATTTTCAAGCTTGTTCTTCAACTTCATGCCTTGTTCTTCATTTTATACTTTTTGTCTTACCTCTTTGGATTCATGTTGAAACTTATGATTTGGCTATGGATTCTAGATGAGTGACACATCTAGATCATAGATCGGGTCTTAGATTGTTTAAGTTCCAAGTTGCTCTTGTGCTTTATTTGAAATTTAATTTTCATGCATAGTTTTGGTTTAAATCCATGATCTATTGCTTGATCCTTGTTATTTCACGTAAAGTTTCGAACTTTGACGTTAATTTTCATTGCTCTTGCTATTTTTGCTTTCAATTTTAGTAAATTTTCATTTTTCAAGTTCTTATGTACATGCTAGCTTAGTTGTACCTTGTGCATGCATGCTTGTACTTGGTGAAACAATGCTTATTTTTGCTTATTTCCTTGGTGAAACAATACTTTTCAAAGTTTGAAACATCTTGAAACTTACAATTGAATTGATTTCCGATAATATCAAGCCAATAGAACCTTTATTTCCAAAAACCACAAAAAACTACACTTCATAATAGCGCCGTTGCGACACGGCTTGGTTAAGGCCTTCGATTCAATTGTCGTTTCGTTGTGTTTTTAGCTTTCCTTTTTATTTGACGATTTCTTTAAGTGTATGCAAGGTCGTCGTTCGCTCGGCCACGATTCAATCCCTTATACTTCTAACCCCGAATGATTACGATGTATTCGACATCCATTGCTTCTTGATTTTAATATGGCAAACAATCTTCAAAACACGGGACCGTTTCTCGACCATAACGGGAAATCTCCTCGGGCCGATCCTCAAAGTTCTAATTTGACCGAGCCCGGAGTTCATGAGGAGCCCGTTCCAAGTACCATAACCGGGCCTTCCAACCCCATTCCCTCGCCACCTCGCGAGCGAATGCTTAGATTTCAAGGGAGCGGTTTTACCACTCATGGGCACGCCACGGGCCAACACCAAGGTATTGCTTCTTTCCCTAATTCATTTAATGGAGGTTTTATTCCCAACATGGGAGGGCATGGTACAAACCATGTTGGGAATGGTGGTGGTTCGGTTGGAATGGGACATGTGGGAGGGCAAGGTGCAAACCACGTTGTCCCCGGTTCTCACGGTTTTGGTCAACCCAGCATGGGAGGTCATGGTGCAAACCATGTCGGGTCTAATGTTCTCTCGGAAGCTAATGATTCCTTCGACAATTATGGAGCCCCGGATTGCGTTCCGTATCGTTATGGTGCTCCTCACCGTTCTCCTATTGTACTAATTCTGACTACCGGTTCATATGGTACTCCACCCGTGCATGCTTTCAATCCGACACCAAATTTGAATCCAAATGGTTATGGTGGTGGTCCCGGATATGGTAACGATCGTGGGATTCAAGAGGAAGAGCCCGATGAGTATGCTTTGTTTGGTGGTTTTGATTTGAATGCTCCGCTTACTCCGCCCGTCTGTACTATGAAGGAGGTGAGCCAAGCCTTCGTGGGGGCTCATATTTCATCTTGTATATCTCTTGCCCCCGAGGTGATGGCTATTGATATCCGTTCGCTCGATTTTTCCGCCTTCCCATTTTTCATGGGTTTGCAAAGGAGGATCCGCTCCAATTCATCAAGCAATTTCTATGGCATGTCTCAAGTTTCCACCGCCCGAATATGATGTGGGTATGGTTTCGAATGATGGGGCTGAGCATACCATTTTACTTGGACGTCCCTTCATGGAAACTACTCAATGCCTCATTGACGTTGGAAAGAAGAACCTCACTTTATCTGTTGCGGGTGAGTCGGTTACCTTTTCTATGACCAACTTGTCGTCGATTCCGTCAAGCATCTATCATGCGGATTGTCTTCTTGTTGACGAGACTCAAGATGTGGTTGAGCAAGTTTTCTTGGCGGACGAGTATGGTGGTTTCATTTATTCGGAGAATGATGATAACGTTAGTTTTGAGGTTGTTGGTCCGTATGAGCTTGGCAACGACTTGTGTGTTGCGCCGTATCTATTTGAGCATGCTTGCATAAATGTCATTGAGGGCAACGACACATTTTCGGAGGGGGTGGTGGAGCATGTTGATGAGAAACAAGTCTTTGAACCAATTGAGAAAGTTGACGAGTACTTCGCCGGAATAGTTGACTTATTCGAGCTATCCACCAATGAGGGTGAGAGGAGGCACAAGCCCGAGCTAAAGCCTCTCCCATCTCACCTCAAATATGTCTTTTTAGAGGAGGAGGAAAGTAAGCCGATAATTATCTTTGCCAATCTAAATGAATAGGAAGAAGAGAGGTTGATCAAGGTGCTTAAGGCTCACGAAGGTGCCATTGGATGGAGCCTCGGTGATATAAAGGGAATTAGCCCTTCGACGTGCATGCATCGAATTGTCTTAGAGGATGACGCCAAGCCCTCTCAAGAATTCCAAAGACGATTGAACCCAAACCTTAAAGAGATCGTGAAGGATGAGATACTAAAATTGTTGAAGGAGGGTTTGATCTTGCGATTGCCGAGAGCGAATGGGCGAGTCCGGTGCACATGGTTCCTAAAAAGAGTGGCATTACCATTATGGAGAACAAAAAGGATGAGTAATCGGCTACACGGGCGACGACGGGGTGGAGGATGTGCATCGATTTTAGAAAGTTGAATGCAGCTACGAAGAAGGATCATTTTCCCCTACCTTTCATTGATCAAATGTTGGATAAACTATCCGGCCACCACTCGTATTGCTTCCTTGATGGATTGTCGGGCTATTATCAAATTTCCATCGCGCCCGAAGACCAAGCTAATACGATGTTCACATGCCCGTTTGGGACCTTTGCTTTCCGACGGATGCCGTTTGGGCTATGTAATGCCCCGAGACGTTCCAAAGATGCATGCTATCAATATTTTCCGACATGATCGACAAATATCTTGAAATCTTCATGGATGACTTTCCCATATATGGGGACTCGTTTAAGGAGTGTTTGAGAAACCTTGAGGAAGTGCTAGCCTGATGTGCAGAGATGAGCTTGACGTTAAGTTGGGAGAAGAGCCACTTCATGGTTTGAAGTGGCCTTGTGCTCGGGCATATGATTTCAGAGAAGGTAATTGAGGTGGACAAAGCCAAAGTGGAAGTGATCGAAAAGTTACCCCCTCCCCTTAATGTGAAAGATGTAAGGAGTTTCCTCGGGAATGCTGGTTTCTATCGGCGGTTTATTAAAGATTTTTCAAAAATTGCCCGCCCCTTGTGTCGGTTGTTGAGTAATGAAGTCCCTTTCGAATTTAGCGATGCTTGTGAGGATGCTTTCTTGGCAATAAAGAAGAGCCTCGTGTCCGCCCCCATCGTCGTAGCTCCCGATTGGAGCTTGCCTTTCGAAATTATATGCGACGCATCGAGTGAAGCGGTGGGGGCTGTCCTTGGCCAACGAGTTGACAAGCTATTGAGGGTGGTGTATTACGCAAGCTTGATGCTCAATGATGCACAAAAGAACTATACGACGATCGAGAGAGAACTTTTGTCCGTGATCTTTGCTCTAGAGAAGTTCCGGGCCTACATTGTTGGATCACGAGTCGTGGTGCATAGTGATCATGCCACATTGCGATATTTGTTCTCTAAGCCTCAAGCAAAACCTCGTCTCATTCGTTGGATCTTATTGCTTCAAGAACTTGATATTGAGATCAAGGATCGGAAGGGGTGTGAGAATGAGGTAGCCGATATCTCTCGAGGTTGGTCACGGAGGGAGGATAAAGGGTAGAAATTGGCGAGAATTTACCTCATTAGAACTTGATGGAAGTACGCCAAGTGCCTTGTTACGCCGACTATGCAAATTACTTGGCAAATGGCGAACTTCGGCCGGATATGGATTGGCAAGAAAAGAAACTCTTCTTAGCTAAGTGCCAAATCTTTTATTGGGATGATCCATTCATGTACAAAGTGGGGAAGGACGGGATGATAAGGAGGTGTGTGCCCGAGGAGGAGATGCAAGAGCTTTTAACTTTTTGTCACGATCATCAAGCCGGAAGCCACTTCGGAGGGAGGAAGACGGCCCTTAAAATTCTAAGCTCGGGCTTCTATTGGCCGTCTCTCCATTATGATGCTCACGTCCATGTTCAAACTTGTGATAGGTGTCAAAGGATGGGGAGCATCTCGAAGAGGAACGAGATGCCCTTAGTGGGAAATTTGGCGGTCGAGATTTTTGAGGTGTGGGGGATCGACTTTATGGGGCCATTACCTAAGTCTATCGACGGGCATGAATACATTCTTGTGGGGGTGGACTACATTTCAAAATGGGTGGAGGCCATACCCACAACCAAGAATAATGCCGAGGTAGTTGTGAAGTTCGTGAAGGAGAATATATGTGCTCGTTTTGGCTTTCCTAAAGTCATAATAAGTGATGGTGGGAGCCATTTTTGTAACAAGCTCTTCGAGAAACTTATGAAGATCTACGGGATCAAGTACAAAATAGCGACACCATATCATTCCCAAGCTTTGGGACAAGTCGAGACGAGCAATAAGCAAGTGAAGAGTGTGCTAGAAAAAATGGTGCAACCGAATCGGAGAGATTGGTTTAGAAAGTTGAGTGACGCATTGTGGGCCCTCCAGATGGCGTATAAAATGGTTTTAGGCACGAGCCCTTACTATTTGATATTTTGGAAATCTTGCCACTTGCCCGTGGAGATTGGGCACAAGGCATTTTGGGCGATGAGCCGTTAATATGGACTTGAAAGAAGCCGACCTCGAGAGGATGTTGCAACTAGAGGAGTTGGACGAGCTTAGAGATAATCAATATGACAATTCTCGAATCTACAAGGAAAGGACCAAACGCATTCACGACAAGAGGTTAATCCCGAAGAAGCTTGAAGTTGGGATGCCCGTTTTACTCTACAACTCCTGCTTAGCCCTCCATCCCGGAAAATCGAAGTCTAAACGGATGGGTCCTTACACCATCGAGTTTGTTATTCTCAGTGGGGCGGTCACGTTGGTCGACCCTACAACTCAAGATCGTTTCCAAGTGAACATGCACCGAGTTAAACCCTATCGTCATGGTTTCCTCTTGCCGCCCGATGAGGAAGTGGTAGCCTTGGTTGATCCTCTCGTCTCATCCTCTTCATAATTACAAAAGGAACCGTGAAGATAAAGACGTTAAACAAGCACTACATGGGAGGCAACCCATGAGTTTTCTAACCTTTTCTTATTTTTATTTTACTTTTTATGATTCTCTTCTTTCTTCTTATGATTTTGTGCATATCCCTTTTTCCTTGCGTTAACTAATGATTTTGAGTTGGTGTAGGTGCAATCTTGAAAGTTTAGGGAAGAAGGAGATCGAAAATGAGGATTTGGCTGCACTATTGCAGTCGATCGACTGACACCAGTCGATTTGACTGGTATGCAGTCGATCGACTGCATAATCGATTGAGATCCCCCGAATCGACTGGAAGGTAGTAGCTCAAGGATTTCAAGCCTCAGTCGATCGACTGCCCCACTTGCACAGACCGGGCAGAAAGGTTATTAAAACCAGTCGATTTCACCCCTCCCACTCATTTCAACTGCAGAAACTAGACAAGAAAGAAAAAAAAAGAAACGACGAAAAAAAAAGAGAAAAACAAAAAAAAATGAAAAGGTGAAAGAAAGAAGAGGGTTTGTCGATCGACCGATCTTGTGCGCGGGAATTCTTCTTTCCTTTCCTACAACAAAGTTTGGGGGTTTTTCTATTCGGTTTTTGATTCCAAATCCAAGCCATACGATTGAGGTAATTCGCTAGAACCGTTTCTCTGGAATCGTTGGTTGATTGTTGGTTGTGTTTGGGGGTACTTGAGTTTCAAATTTCTCTCATATTCCTTACTTTAACCTTGTGCCTACCAAGTGTTTGAGGAAATGCCTCAATGAGCGTTCTTAGTTGATTTCCCCTCGTTTTTTTCATTTTGAGCATTAGTATTGATTCTTGAAGTTCTTAGAACACTTACCTCGATCCTTTGCACATATTCCTAACCTCGTTTCCATGGCCAACGACTACTTCGGCGACGAAAACCCCCTCCCCAACCTCGCCGACACCTACGCCGCCCTTTTCCCTATTTATTCTGAGGTCGAGGGGGAACTTTTTCTTAACCTCTCCCAAAGAAACTTTGTCGTTCTGCGTTACGTCACCCTCGGTCGCCTCCACGCATTGGTGGAAAATGGGGACCATCAAGGTTTCGGGACATGGGTGCTCAACTTCATCGATGCGTTGGGCGCCCTGTATTTCGCATCCCTCTGAGCACCGGGCTACCATGAGTTAATGCTCGAATTCTTCACCACCTACCCAAGCCCATGAGTGCTCGAAATTCTCGGTTTATCTCAGAGGACGGGAATATCGGATCACTCCCGATGTGCTCCAAGCGGCCCTCGGGTTTAATTGCGAGGAATAGTGGGACGAGCAGCAAAGGGAGTTTGCCCCGACACAATTTTGGGCATCGATCATGGGCGGACAAGGCACCTCTCGATATCAAGCCTCGGCCATTACTGACTTTGTACTATTGGACGTTTACAAGCTTTTTGCCCACGTCGTGATGGGCAAGCACGAGAGCTCCAACCTCACCCTTGACGAGGTCTACATGCTTTGGTGCTTGGTTTATGGGCGTCGACTTTCGTTCTATCCATTCATCCTTGCCGGGATTCGGGGAATTACAAGGACGAGAGGCGGGAGTGTAGCCCGGGTCAGAATGGGGCCCATGATCACTTTGATAGCCCGTCATTTCGGGTTTGACCCGGAGGCGGCTAATATGACGAGGATCGAGCCGATGGAGTTGGGGTGGAAATTGCCGAAGCTTCCGATGAACCCCCAATGCTCTCACCACAGTGGCCAAGAGCAAGAAGAGGAGTACTAATTGAATAGGCAGCACAACGAGGGAGTCAAAGCCGACGAAGCCCCGAACACGTGGGCATGCACTTCAACGCGAGCACGAGCCATGCGGAAATCCCACAATTCGGAGGCCCGGGCCCCTACATGGGTTGGCCCGAGTTCCAACGCCAAGAGCTCAAGCGTTTTGATCGACTAGACGCGGGGCAAGCTAGAGCCGACCGAGCACACCGCGCCCTCCATAGCTGCCTCTTGTTGATCGAGAGCCGCATGCCCCAGGACGAAGACGAAGAGGACGAGGAGTATGATGACGACAAGGAGGAAGAGGAGGACGATGATGATGTGGAAGAAGAAGAGGACGAGGAAGCGAACCTCTAACCCCGACACCGGAGACGTCATTGACTTTCCTATCTCTATTATTTCTATTCGGTTATTATATTTTATTAGGACTTGCACGTTATTTCGGTTTGTATTATTTTTATTCAATTATGTTCTTTTATTTCTCATCTATCTCTTGAAAAATCCAAAAATATTTGAAAACTGTAAAAACCAAAAAAATATGTATATTTAGTGTTTTGTCTTTTGGTTCTATTTAGTCCTTGGTTTTAGTTCATCGTGATTCATGCACATATTTTTTTGAGTTTTAACTTCGTGTGATTTTTTGTATATGACTCATTTATCGGCTCCAACCTTAGGAAAATTGATGGCTTGGTAGCGTTCATGAAGTCCGGTGATACTAACCATGCTCGGGTTTTACTTGGATTGCTTGATTTTTAGGTGGATCCCACCGAGTTCGACCCAAACTCGCTTGGTTGAGGGAGTTTCTATTCACACCCCTTTTACTTGATTCTCATTAAAATGCAATGAGGGCATTGCATGGTTTAAGTGTGGGGTGGGTAGGTTCTTAGGGTCCGGGTTTTATCGAGCATGTTTTGTTGATCTTAAATCGAGCCTTGACGAAGTGACGCATTCTTGGAAAAGTGACGCATTCTTGGCAAAGTGACGCTTACTATTTGCGCTATTATATGGTTGAGTCGTTTTTGTGTCTTTAATTACATTGTTGAACAATTCCTCACACTTTGAAGTTTAAGTAGTTTACTTGTCGAGTTTTTGCATGATTTTGGCCTCTTGTGTGAGGGGTTGAATTTTTGTGCTTCGTCCAAACCCGCCTACATATATATATATATATATATATATATATATATATATATATATATATATATATATATATATATATATATATATAATCAACATTTACTCGTGAAAAGATTACAAAGCTCTAAAAAATCTTTTGATTTTGCTCCCAAATTCGGTGCAAACTAGTGAGTAGCCTGGTGTGATTTATCGGCTTGCTTACATTTTATGGAAATTGCATTGAGGAGGTTCGACTTTGCTCGTACATGATTGAATTTGAAAATGACCTCGAGGCACATATATCACCCTAATTTCGGCCATATCCATTTATGTAAGCTACTTAAAAATCCCAAATGAGCCCCCTTAAGCATATTGCCCCGTTTCTTACTAGCCGAACTCGATTTTAACTCTTATATCTCCATAAATTATGAGGTGAGAGGGTATGTCGTTAGTTGACTCGGAATGTGTGGGAAATAAATTGAAGGTTTTGGGTTTCGAGTTGCTTATACAAAAAAAATAGAATAATAATACTCCAACACAAATCACGAAAAGTGATAAAAGCGTGCGTTCATGTGTAAAGCCTAATTCAAAAGGGGATAAGTTTAGTGAAAAGAAGCAAATTCAAAAAGTTTCAAAGTGTTGTGAAATAAAAGTCGAGAAAGCGTGTGGGTGAACGAAAGGGTTTCGAATGAGAGTTTGGTGAATTGGGAAGGGTAAAGCGATCATAAGCTTCGGGTTTTAGGAGATAGGATTTTTGTGTGTTTTTTATCACGTTTGATCGTGTGTTAGCCACCATATCCAAATATTCCATACCTTACCAAAGAGCCAACATTACAACCCATAATAAAGACCTCTTTCGATTCTTATTTAGTCATGTACTATGATCAATTTTGGGCGTTCGATTTGTGAAATCTTGACAAGGTGCATGTATTGACTGAATTGAGCGTATACACGTCCCATATCAAACACTTGAGCGGATTGAGCGAACACTCTCAAATTCCCTTAGAGAGGAATTCATTGGTTTGGCTTACATTTGAGAAAGTGGAATACGAGCAATGTTTGGCGATAACGAGTTTATGTTGATGCTTCTATAATATAACTAAGGATAAGCACAAGGATTTTTTCTCTTTACATAGCGATCATTGCATGTGCACTCTCGATTCTTTTCGTTGTTCGAGGACGAACAAACCAATAAGTGTGGGGTAGTTATTTTGCATGTAATTGTTGTGTTTCTCTCGTACTTTTAATTAGGATTTAGCATCATTTCTTTTAGTTTTGTGTCGCTTCCATTAGGTTTTTGGGTCATTTCTTCGTTTTAAGGATTAAAGCTTGGTATGTGCATTTTTGGTGACGATTCATGGGTCTTGAATTCAAATTCTTATTTTGTAGGAGGCATGAGGAATTGGACTGGCTCTAAGTTGCTGAGGATTGAGTCGAGTCCTTGAAGCTCAAAAATCCACGCCGAAACGAGGAAATCAAGCCTGATCGACTGCCCAATTGATTGGCCGGGACAAGGGCAGTCGATCGACTGCTCCCAAAAGAATCGACTGCTCGCCTGAAAAATCGACTACGAGGCAGTGTACTCCCCAAATTTGGCATGGCAGTTGATCGATGCCCACCAGTCGATCGGCAGTCAGTCGATCGACTGACCTTAGTCGATCGACTGATCCGCAGTCGATCATCCACTCAACACTCAACTATTGCATGAGTATTGGGCTTAATTCTCTCTTCTATTTCTAGATTTACTTTCTCTCTCTTAGGTTTTTGATTTAATCTTCAAGTTTTGCCTTGGGTTTGTAAGCTCAAGAAGAATCCAAATACTCCTTTGGATTAACACTTTTGATTGTAATTCAAGCTATTGGATCCTCATCTTTTATTATAGTAAGCTTTCCTTTATTTTCAAACTTGTTCTTCAATTTCATATCTTGTTCTTCATTTTATACTTTTTGTTTTACCTCTTTAGATTCATGTTGAAACTTATGATTTGGATATGGATTCTAGATGAGTGACACATCTAGATCGTAGATTGGGTCTTTGATTGTTTAAATTCCAAGTTGCTCTTGTACTTTATTTGCAATTTAATTTTCATGCATAGTTTTGGTTTAAATCCTAGATCTATTGCTTGATCCTTGTTATTTCACGTAAAGTTTTGAACTTTGACGTTAATTCTCATTGCTCTTGCTATTTCTGCTTTCAATTTTAGTAAATTCTCATTTTTCAAGTTCTTATGTACATGCAAGCTTAGTTGTACCTTGTGCATGCACGCTTGTACTTGGTGAAACAATGCTTGTTTTTGCTTATTTCCTTGATTTGCTTGCATTTTCAATTAAGGCATACGACCAAGGCATTCTACCAACATGCAATTTCAATTCCTAGGATAGTTTAGTTAGTTTAATTGCTTAATTTTCATTTTCCTTTTATTTTCAAAGCTTGAAACACATTGAATCCTTCAATCGAATTGAAGTCCGATAATACCAAGCCATGAACCTTTGATATATTCAAAACCACGAAAAACTACACTTGACATAACCCTCGAACATCCCGAACTCCTCCATTTTGTTGGCATTCCCCTCAATATATTGAAAAATACTTAATGCTATATTCGGGCTTAGGGGAGGGGAATTAGAATTCTTCTCGATTGCCTCTACCACCATCTGAGTCTTAATTTCAATCAAAGCTTCGAGTGGCACAAAAAGAGGCTCAGGTATCTCAACATCAGCTCCATCACATCAAGAGTCGGTACCTCGTCCTTCTCATTTGTCATTTTTGCCAAAGAAGCCATTATTTGACCACACATCATCTCTAAATTCTTCATCATTTTAGAATGGTCATTTAACTGCACATTATGGTCATTTACCCGCATATTCAATTGCGTAATTCCTTCCCGAGTGCGAATGGTCTCAACTTCTATATCTTGTTGCCACGCCAAAAATTGATCGTCTGGTTTGTACTCTTCATGGCTCGGGTAGTAGGGGATCGAGTCGGGAAGGGTATAAGAATCGTCATGGCACGAATAGTATTAAGTTGAAGATGGGGCCCATTCAGGTTAGTAGAACATCTCCATGAACCAATTGTACACGTCCTCCCACGTCTTCAATGGACCAACCATTTTCTTGCCTGATCCTTTAACGTAAAGAGGAAGAGTCGCATATTCACTTCACTCCTCGTAAGGCCTAAGAGAGGGAACATCTGGGTGATGGCCTCGTACTTTTGAATGAACTACAGTGGATCCTCGCTCGGAAGTCCATGGAATACCGGGAGTTGCTCATAGTAGAATTCATCTGGATCGTATTCTCGCATCGCTGGACTCAATCGAATGGTTAGTCGAATATCAAGACAAGCGTAAGAGTTACCGTACGGGTTATACATTCTCTCTTTATTTGAATTTTTTTGTCGGTCATTGAATCTAGGCTTCAAGAGATGTACCTTGCATACACAACACTCAACGCACAAGATTAAACATACCGGTGGAAAATAATAAAAATGAACAAAAAGAAAATTCACAAACAAACACAAAACACAAATAAACAAATAAAATCATGAATAAAGATCACAAAGAGGAAACACAAAAATAACAACCTTTAGCTTTCCCCGGCAACGGCGCAAGAATTTTGATTTGAACTTTTCGTACCTGTTTTTATTAATAACTTTGTCAAGGTTAAAGAGCTCGCTACAAGAGTACGAGGTCACTCGTAGGTTGGCAAGTTGAACCGAGTTGAATCTCTCGAGGAAAACTAATCAGAAGTTCCTTTTGTATTTGTTTTCACGAATAAGAAAATAAAGAAAAAGCTAATCTAAACACGCGAACAAGGAGTTTTTGTTTGATCATTCAAAGAACTACGATGATGATTTAAACTACGATTTAAACTATGAGCAATAAATTAAACTATGATCTAAACTAAGAGCAATTAATTAAACTATGATTTAGACTATAAGCAATCAATTAAAATCTTTGAAAAGATTTAAGAAAACTAGGGTTCTAGTGATCTAAAATCATCTCCACGACCTATTGACATTTCATCGAACACTTAACCTACGAGTTAGGGTTGTCAATCCCAACTTGTAGATTTAGCACCAAATCATCCCAATTGATGGTTCTAAATGATTTTAGGCACTAGACCAGTAAGATCTAACCTACTATCATCAACATGTTCAATATCATAAATTCAACGCAAGCACAACGATGCAAACTCAAGAACATAGCAAATCCGACAAGAGAATTCATAATCTAAGTAATAAGAAATTCGAATAATAAAAGTGATGAATTGAAAGCTTACTAGTTAACGGAGAAGAGCAACATCGTCCAAGCGAAGAAATTCACGAACTATGAGCTAATATATACCTAACATCTAAATTAACAACTATTCTACTTTATCTAAAATCTAGAAATTTAAAGTAAAAATTATGAAAAGTATCTAAAGAAATTGAAGAACACTCTTAGGGATTGTCATCCCCTGAGAGAATGAAGTTTAGAGGTTTTATATAAGTTTACAAAACTTGGAAACAAGTTTCTTTCCAAAAATAACTCTTTCAGAGTCTGGCGTCGACCTTGGAATCAATAAGCATTGACAACTTCCAGGAACACATCGGCCATGGCATCGGTCGATGGGCTTTAATCGATGTAGATAGAGAGTTTCGTCAGCTTGAGCGTCGACATGGTGGTCGATCGACGCGTGCGGCTCCAGTGCATCAACGTCGCGTCGACGCCTGTGTCGATCGACGGCTGTGCACTTTGGTCTCGTTCAATGGTGAACATGTTACTTTTTACTGATTTGCTCGTCTCTCGATTCTCGGCTATTTAGCTGTATGAGAAAAAATGAGAATAATCACCTATTTACATCAATGATGATCAAAACACGGTAAAATAAGTTGGAGATATGAAAATACGATAATAAGCTTAATCTATCCAACTTATACCATAATCATACGGCTAATGGATGATCGGGATAGTCAGACTCAAAACTCCTGAGTTGTTCGTTGAAATTGACTTCGTTATCGGCAAGCATCACTTTATTCCATGAACTATTAAAAGATTCAAACTCTTCCTTTTTGCGAAAAATTTTCTTACAATTTGCCAAAATATTTTTACCAATGTGCCAACGACATAAAAATTATCTTGCATTTGGAAAAGCAGCCGACACCGCATTAATTAACGCGTTTTCCTTATCAGTGACAATAACTATGAAAAAACACGTGGGATTCATTAGCTATTTGAGGATAGAGCATGCCCACATGTAGTTTTCCTCACGCTCACGCTCGATATAAGCGCAAGCAACCATAAACATCATATCTGTCGACGTCACTCCAACTATCTCCAATAAAGGCATTTTATAACGATTCGTCTTGTATGTGAAGTCCATCAACAAGACATTGAGAAATGAAAGAAGCAAATGAACCGAAGTAGGATGAGCAAAAAAAATATCTTTAACTTGACCAGTCGTACTACAACAATTCACGTGGAAAAAATAATGATTCTCCTCCAATTTTGACATGAGAAATTGCAGTTGTAATCTGCCTGAATGCTCCACAGCTCTGTTCTTTGCTTGAGCATTGTAAATAGTTCTCGTTTTTGACATATTTCCAGGATGTCTAGTTTTCAATTCGTATAATATATCTTTTGGTCGACTGTCGCTTCTTGTCATATCAACAACAAATGCATTTTCAGTAGGAGTTAAGCGATAGGCATAAGAATGGCCTTCAAAGTGTTTGGTAAGAGGGTCATTATGCATGCCATATGTTATTTGTAATGACCACTTCTCGCCACCGTCAATAAAAATTTGAGAGTCGTTTAAAAGGAATGGACATCCGCACTTCTTTGTCCGAGATTGCCTCTTTTTAGATTTTTTTTTCCTTCGGTCTCCATATCTGATTCGTCTGGTTGTGAATTTTGTCCAACCATGCCACGATATTTTCCACTTCGTTCGCATGCTAAATAAGTATGAGCTCGTCTCCCACTCTCTCCATTGTCTGATCTTTTAACTATTATCACCATACGATTTTCAATTCCTTTCGAACGAGCCCAATTTACTAATTCATCTCTAGATTCAAAACAGCTCGTTGTGTTGAATAAATAAGAGTAGTCTGCAATCACATCACTCCTAATTGGACTAGCATTACTATTACAGTTGACATTGTCTTCGATTCCTGAGAAAAAGTGTTCAAAAATAATTATCGAACAAACATATTATGTTCGAAAAATAAAATCGAACAACTGAGGTATGTTCAAGCATTAATTCCGAACAATATGCAAGTGTTCGAATAATATTTTCGAACATATGTATAATGTTTGGTCAGAAATTTCGAACATACATCAATTGTTCATCATAACCAGATCGAACATATTCGCGATTTCGAACCCAATAAATAGTAATACACCCAAAAAAAAGAGAGAATAAAGGACTAAAACAGATAGATGTCAAGAACACTAACATTATTCATCTTGTTCTTATCATTATCCTCCATTCTTACAAGTTTTAACGTTAATTTTTGTTAGGTATTGAGAGCTTTTGGGATGAAGAAGAAGATACGAGGGTTTTAGGTTTTTGTTTTATAATATATATATATATATAGGATTTGGATCATGTGGGAACTAATCCCCTCCGTGGGAACTAGGAAATCATATGATCCACTAGATTAGATTTATTGTATATGGTTAAGATCAACCGCATTAATCATATAATTAATATAATTATTATAATAGAGAAGGGCTTATATGTCATTATTCATACTATCCTAAAATAATCCATAATTAATGCATATCTTTCCAAAAATCATGTATTAGAAAATCACAATTCAATCAATTACATTTCCACATGGAAGACAAAATCAATATTTTTTATAATTCCAAACTTACAATTTCTTTTTATAACTCCAAACTTACATTTTCTTTTTATAATTCTGACTTACATTTTTTAACTTATTATATTTTAACTCATTTTCTTATTTTTTTTTAACTTATTATATTTTAACTCATTTTCTTATTGCATTATGGGAGTGGCCGTGTTTGTGTTATCATTTCAGCATTCTCAAATTTATTTTAGCATACTCATTCATTTTAACTCATTTGAAATGAATGATTATATTTTTTTTTAACTTAAATTGGTTTGTGCTAAAAATGAATGCTTACTCAAATATAACTCATTTTAAACCCAATTTCAGCATAAATTGAGAGTGGCCATAGTTTGTGTTATCATTTCAACATACTCAAATATAATTAGAAATCTGGTTTTCAAGTAGCTTTTGTACATGCCTATATCAATTCTAGTAGCCCATGAATTTATTTTATTTCCGAACATGTTTTGTGTTTTAACTTGTAAAAATTCATTTTTCTTATACAAAACATATGGTACTAGTCAAGTGAAAAATAACTCGGGAGAACGATAAACATAACTGGAATTCTTTTAAGCTAAAATCAAGTATTCGAATGGCAAACACAAATATTAAAAGCACATCTAATGCAACAACTACAAATTCATGAGAACGATATAATCGGTTTAGCAAACTTCAAAGAGCACACAAACGATAGTAGATTGTTCCAACATTGATGTTTACTGATAAGGAAACTCTAAAATGTGATTAAAAAACAATTCTATAATTTAGCATAAACCAAAAACCATATGATTGAAGGCACACTACTGCTTGGCATCAAGTTTCTTCTTCTGCCAGAGGCGATCCTGAGCGCTGTCAGCATCACACTGAACAAATGCAAATATTAGTTTTTAAACTCACAAGAATAACAAAATAAACATACAAGAAAATTGTTAGAATATAAATACAGTAAAAACTCCATACAGTCATATCGTTGGGACCGGGAAAAAATATTACTATACGGAGTTATTCTTGTATAGAGTTTTACAAAAAAAAAAAAAATCGTATAAAAAATAATATATGCATTGTATATTGTCTATCTCACAAGTTCATGTAACTAATTTAGTAGTCTTAACTAAGAAATTTAAATACATACACTTGAGTTAAATCAAAAAATGAATCTAGGGACTATAAGCTTTGACAATTTAAATACATACACTTGAGTTAAATCAAAAAATGAATCTAGGGATTATAAACTTTGACCATATATGTGTATAAATTTTGGGTTATACTTCTTGTACTACACATCAAACAAAATGGCATCCAAATAGAAAAGAACTCAAATTCCTGAAAAYATTAGAGRTGAGTTGTACAAAAAGAAAGATTTGCACCCTAGTTGGAAGCAAAAGGATTTTATGAAGTGGCTCAAAGAGACTCATGGTTTGGAAGTATCACAATCAACAATAACTAAGACGTTCAAGAAGGCAGTCGATCGTGAAAAAGATGTTTCGAACCCGGATACAATACGTATAAAATTGGTAAAGTACCCACTAATGGATTCTGCACTTTATGAGTGGTTTGTGTGTAACCAAGAGCATGTCAATATTAGTGGTGAATTACTAAAAGAAAATGGAAACATTTTCTTAAAGCAATTTTATCCAGAAGCAACCTCGTTTGAATTTTCAAATGGGTGGTTAGGAAAATTCAAGCAAAGACATGCAATTCAATCACATCGCCGTTTTAGTGAGAGTGGTTCTGTGGATATGAAAAAATTGAAGCGTGCTTGCCTTCAATAAGAGAAGAATTGGACAAATGGGCATGGAAGGACATTTACAACATGGATGAAACCGGTCTATTTTATCGAATGCAAGCTAATAATTCTCTTGCGACAAAGCAGTTAGAGGACCGAAAACAAAATAAAGAGAGAATTACAATCGTCATTTGTTGCAATGGGGATGGCTCCGACAAACTTCCTCTTTGGATCATTGGTGAATTTCTTAATCCTAGATGTTTCAAAAATATTAACCGTGATACTCTCAACTGTACTTATCGAGCGAATTCAAATGTATGGATGACATCCTTACTCTTTTTGGAATGGCTAAAGTGGTTCGATAATCGTTTAGACAGAAACGTCTTACTCATTTTGGACAATTTTACTGCTCATGGAAAAAAGGATCATCTCCCCCCTCTTCGTCATATAACAGTTATGTATTTGCCACCCAATAGCACATCCAAGATTCAGCCATGTGATGCAGAAATCATAAGGAACTTTAAAGGTTATTATCGTTGTAGGTTCAACCGTCTACTCTTGAAAAGAATTGAAGATCGTGTTTTGAAACCATCAAAGATATCTATCCTTGATGGAATTATAAATGTTTTTACTTATTGGTCAATAGACGTGAAGCCAAAAACGATTGAAAATTGCTTTAAACATTGCAAGATTCGGACCTCTAGTGTTGATGAAGTACAAGTTGCAAGTGAAATGGATGAAGAGAGGCTAAAATTACTCACTGAATGGAGCTCTCAAATTAAGGCACTATACTACCGCAACTAAATGGATATTGATGTCTTCCTTAATCATCCGGATGAGCGACAAATTACTTATGTCTTAACCGATGAAGAAATTATCGTGGGAATCAGGCAAGAAGACGAAGGAGATAATCCAGAAGATGATAGTGCTGAAATACCACAAGTTTCGTGTCATGAAGCTTTAGTTATGTTAGATAAGTTGGAATTATTTTGGTTTCAACAAGAGGGATCACATGCAAGCGAGCTATTGAGCACTCGCAAATTGAAGGATCAAGTATCGATCTATAAAATTAAGTCGATGTCGCAATCGACTATAGATAAATATTTTAAGTCATCATAAACATGTTATTGATTTTGATAAATAAAAATATAATTAATAAATATCTTTATAATATATTAATCATTTATTCCTATATAGAGGTATAAATCCTTAAGACGGGACTTGAAAAATTTATGACTTATGACAATGTGGAGTTTATTCTTATTTATAACTAGTCCCAAGTTGGGACTTGAACTTTTTATTACTATAGGGAGTTTATTCCTGTATAGAGTATTACAATAGAGAGTTTTTACTGTATAACCATAGGTAACAAAGGCAAAGTTGTAATAGAACCATACTATCGTCAACAGAAACAGAGAAAAAAGAATAATTAGACATAGGGGCACCAATCGAAAATGTTTATAATTGTATGAACCAACATTATTTTATTAATCAACAATTTCAACAACTTAGAATTATTTCACTCCACAAAGATGACATGAAGAAGTGAAGAAAATATGCAATTTCAAACATAGCTCCTCACAAGAGATAAAGAAAACAAAAAACACATGGAATAAAAAACTTCATAAAATCAGATAACACAAATTACTTTATCTATTTCTATTCTAGTTAAATAGAAACACAAACCCACTAAAAATAGCAATGTAAAAATAGTTAAATAGCACACACATTATATTAAATAGAGATATGAACACGAATAAAGAATTTGATAACATGAGTGTAGATCAAAATAATAAATTGCAAATAAATATAAAAATTTACATTAGAACGTAGAGAGAACTCGAAATCAATATTCATATCTCAGTTTACCAGTTTCTACAGTTACAACCCACAACCTATACAAGCATCAAAGCATAATATTATTAGCAACATACGAGGTTGAAATTAGCATCACTGGCAATCCAGTTACGTAATATCAGCAATCTACCAAATAGATTTTAGCATTCCAGTTACGTAATATCAGCAATCTCAATTGTCTCAGCAACTTCACCACATGTAATTAGCATTCTACCAAATAGATTTTAGCATCCAAGAAGGAACACCAAAAAAATTACCCTACTAAATAATATTTTTAATTAACCAGATTAATCAGATTTGGGGAAAATTTTGGTTAATGGGGAAAGGCATCTCCTTTTCCACCCCATCGCCCAACCCATCAATAGTTGATTTCTCAGGATAAGGTTTAGCCAAAATTCCAGGCTCAGTTTTTTAGCCAAGTAGATTAAAGTTTAAACCCTATTTTCTTCTCCTTACTAGTCTAGAATCAATGAGGTTGTAAATTAACATCACTTGGATCGTAAATTAGCAAGATTGTAATAAAAAAATTAGCATGGGAATTAACAATATTATAAATAAATAATATAAAATTAGCATATCCACGATATAAAATTAGCATACTAACCTTTAGCCACGACCGCCGATCTCAACCCCGTCGCCGCCTTGTAAAGCGCTCCGGTGCCCAAACCCGCCGCCACGCTATTAATGACGTCATTTGTATCCCTAGTAACGACCATACCACTCTCCAAGCCCGTGTACATCAACACAATGATGCCGCACTGATTCCCGACCTGCCTGCAGAAATGACCCGACCCGTTGAGGATCCGGTTGATCTTCAGTTTTAAGGTGTCGGTCGGCTTGATAGCCTTGACGCTGGAGGCGAAACCCCTGGCGGCGCCGGCAGTTGCATCGGCGAGATACCCGATCCCGATGTAGTGTGTGAGATTCTCGCTCCATGATCGGCGCTGTGCGCAGGATTCCTCCGCGAAGAGGTACTCTGGTAAGGTCAGCAGATTGTATACGATTTATGTTGGGATGTTTAGGTCTTGGTAGGGATTGTAGAGACGACGGTTTAAGGTGTTTTCGTTGACGTCGGCTTGATCCAGAGCTCGATTTTAGTATGCCATGGTGGGATTTTTTCTGATTAGGGTTTGAGGCGGACCCGAATATGAGAAAAGGGAGACTAGATTTTTGCGATTCTTTGATTTGGGGAAGAAAAGAAAATGGGCGAATGATTGGGGGAGATGAGAAGGTGGTCATGGAACATATCCTTCTCCTCGGATTTGGGGGAAATAAAAAATGACAAAGAAAACCCGGTATGCACCATAATATAAGTCAACTCTGGGAAATCAATATAATTTACCATATACTCTTTAATTAACAAGGACTTTTTGATCAAATATTTTCAATGAGTGAGATTGGTTCTCATTTCTCACTTAGGGGATAGTTCCCACAAGATCCCACCCTTATATATATAGAGAAAATTTCTATAGTACATTCAGTTTATATACCTCATGTATTTAAAGTCTGAAATAATCTAACGGTTGGAATTACATGGGGAATGGTACCCTTAAAGGTACTGTAGAACTTCCCATATATATCTAATATTTATATATAATTGCATAAATTTTATTTTTTTCTTAAATTCTAATTATATATTGTGATAGGTTATTTTAATCTTTTCATTTATGATTATTTTTGTTTAAAATATTTTGGCATCAACTTATAAATTTTTAGGGTACATATATCTGCGGCCATCATAAAAATACTATTAGTCATAGGTGCAATGACATATTTATCTTTTATTGATTGTTCAATATTCACTTTTTTAATTTTTCTTACGAAAAATGTTAACTTTCTCTATTTTGGGAAAATTGTCAAATAGTCTTCCAAGTGGAGGTCCATTTGCCAATTAGTCCTACATCCAATTTTAAAATAGTGCCTACTTTTTGCCAAATAGTCCAAAATTGTGTTATGAATATACCACAATACCCTTACTATTAAAAAAACTAATAATAATAATAACAATAAAAATAATAATAATAATAATAATAATAATAATAATAATAATAATAATAATAATAATATCATCGTATCCGCCAACGGTGGTCCTGCGGCCCCCTCCTCCGCCGCCAAAAAACGGCGCTCCTACTAATCCAGTATTCGCAGCGAACAACTACAACGCCACGCGCCCTGCCTACCGCCCGCAGCCTTCACCGCGGCGCCACCACAACAGAGGCTGCTGTTGCTCGTGCTGCCTTTAGTCAACTCTCGTGATCCTCCTCCTCATCCTCCTGCTCGCCACCATTGCCGGCGTCGTGTTTTACGTCCTCTACCGCCCTCACCGGTCGTCGTTTGCCATCGCCTCTCTCCACCTCTCTAGATTCAACCTCACCGACACAGCCATGACCTCCACCGTCAACCTCACTCTCATCGAGCGCAACTGCAACAGCAAAGTTACCTTCTTTTACGACCAAATCTCGGTCAAATTACTCTCCGACCGCGTCTGAATCGGCGACGGAGCTTTTTCGGCATTCACACACAGTAAAAGAAACGTCACAACTTTGAGATCCAGCTTTAAAACCAGGAAATTGCCGATTAAAATCTAGCTAAATGCGAAAGTGAGGGCCAAAATTAGGAAACCCACAACGAATAAAATTAAAATTAGGGTTACATGCAATGGAATTAGGGTTCCGATCCCCACCGGCAATACGCCGTCGGTTGCAACAACTTCGAAGGTGAAGTGCAAGGTTGATCTGAGAATTAGGATTATCAAATGGACAGTTTGAAGAAAAATTCATGCCGAAGGTGTGGGAGTTTTATTTTGCAAAGAAATTACTTTGATTTTTTTTTTGGGCTTGACTTTATTTGGTTTTGATTTCGTTTGGTGATTTTATTTGTCAAAAGTTTTTTTTGTATATTTTTAAAAGTACAACCGGTAAGTCAAAATTGTTTACTATATGTCAAAATTGCTTACTGTATGTCTGAATTTCTTACTATATGTCCACGGAGTCAGTGTAGTCAGTTTTTTTTTAACCCAGACAATTTTTTACTATATGTCTGAATTTCTTACTATATGTTTGAATTTCTTATTATATGTCCAAACACTTCTTACTTAATGTCCAGAAATATTTTCGATCACCTAAAACATTACTTACTATATGTCCGAATTTCTTACTATATGTAACAGATTTTTTATTTAATATTCAAAAATTCATACTTGATGACAAAAAGTATTTTATTTGATTGCAAAAGTTTCTTTCTTTGATGTGAAAATATTATTATGTATTTCTTACTTATTACACACTTTTTTTTCGCCAAAAAAAATATAGAAAAAAAATTCTTGCTTAATAGCAAATTATTATTATGTATTTCTTATTTAATACAACTATATATTATTTTATAGTGAAATTCTGAACTTTATGTTCAAAAAGGTAATAAAGTTTCTTACTTTATAGGATATAAAGTAAGAAAGTTTATTATTTTATGTTCGAAAAAGTAAGAAGAATTCTTATTTTATAGTGAAATTTCTTACTTTATTTCCTAAAATAAAGACATTCTTAATTTATGTTCAAAAAAAATCCTACTTTATATTGAAAATTTCATACTTTATGTATGAAAAAGTAAGAAAAATTCTTATTTTATAGTGAGATTTCTTACTTTATGTTTATTTGGCAAAAAAAATTGAAAAAAAAACTCGCCGGAAAACTTTCCGACGATGGCGGCCGGCGACGGCGGGGGTGGTCGGCAGGAGGTGAAATGGAGTAGTGGTGGTGGTGTGTTGTTTATTGATATTATTATTATATTATTATTTTTAATAGGGATAACCTTGTAATTGTATATTTATGGTTGAACTATTTGACATTTTGTATAATTGGTTAGATTGTTTGACAAAAGTATTTTTTACTGTGTAGTATTTGGCAATTGCCCATCTATTTTGTAAGCTCTTTTTTCTTATTTTCTTCTTCCTGTTTTTTCTTCTTGGGAAATTCCAATCCACATCACGCACATCATGAATGTTATCGTCTGATTATTGGGATGAGAATGAATTCGAAGGCGCTCCTCTGCACTTAAATCCACCCACGGCACCTGAATCGGCCGCCGCCGCATCAGAATTAAATTCTTCATTTTCTTCATATTTTTTCTTCTTGCTTAATTCCAATTCACATCGTGCAAGTATTCAACGTCGTCGTGTGATTACTGGGATGAGGATGAAACCGAAGGCATTCTTTTGCACTTAAATCCACCTTCATCGGTGCGTCGGAATCCAATTTGAATTCAAGATCCGAGGTCTTGAAAACGAATAGAAATTGGATCTGAAAGCTCCAAAAAAGTTGAGTTCCTATGTTGAGACTGCGTCTTTCATTTCTGTTGGCATTGACCTGGGTGAGCGATTTCGCTGCCAAGGACACCATATTCGACCGGAGTTTCAGCTTGTTAGGTGTCGGCAAGACCAACACTGTTGAAGGAAGGGCAAAACGTGTTTAAATTTTATGCGAGCGGCAGAAGGCTCTGCTCCAGACTGCTCATTTGAGTTTTTTTTTCGTGTACTTGATTGTTGATTGTTGGTGAGATTCTTGCTTCCCATTGCAGCGGAGGTTTTCAAACTGCGACACATCTTCCCTTATTCACCAGGATTGGATTCATTAATCGATTCGCGGGTCAACAACCGGCAAGACACTCGGCGTCGGAGGCATCTATATTCGGGACGCAATAGGAGACTCTTAACTCGGCACTGGAGAAGTGTGATTTGGCTACTCAGACTCTGTATTACTTTTTTTAATAAGAAAGAACAAAGGAGTTACTCTGTTCTTGGTGAACTCATGTCAAGCATGACTACTAGTTAATAATAAATGAGGATATAATAAAGGGTAAATCCTAGTTTATCGCCTTATTCGTTTGTCTTGATATTTACTCCATTATCTGGTTAGTATGACTTGAGCATTCATGATTTGTTAGTTGTAAATTTTTTTTTAAGTGCGAAAATATTATTAAAAGAGGAAATACGTTCATACATACAAGATCATAATGTCCATTGCCTAACTAAAGACATTTGTTCAGGTCTCATTAAAACTTCTCGAGGTAAACCCACCCTTGTGGGAGAAACCCTCGCAGAGGAAAGAGTACCCTCCCCATGACAGTAGTGGAGGGAACAGAATAAAGCAAAGTAAAATGATAAGAGTCACAGGCCGACAAGGTGTAGAAGAAAGCTACAACAAGTAGGTCATGATCCAAAAAGCAGCAATACCAAGGTTCTCTTCCGAACTGAGATTAAACTACCATCAAATGGGCTGATGTCAAGATCTTGATGAACGGTACACCGTTTTACCCAAAATATCATCGTTCACCAGATCAAGGAGGAACGTCGGAGGCGACGTGAACCAGTCGTAACGGGGAGAGTCGGACTTGGAGAGCACATCAGCAGCGCATTGCCTTCTCGATATACATGTGAAACCATGAACTATTGTTTCAAGGTTGCATGTCGTATTTCTTGATCATCGGATAATTGATAATAGAATTTGATACAAAGTGCATAGAGTCTCATATATGTGAGCCTGAGATATGAATGAATTGTATGGCCTCAACATATTGGATTGATAAGACATCAAAAATCGCCTTAATTATGTATCGTAAGAAAGTAATGAAAGGAGAAGAAGATTATACATCCCGACATATATGGTAATAAGGTTTCGTATTTATTATAAAATTATAAAAATTAAGAATCCTAATATGAGAGTATTTACTTATTATGGATATTGAGTATAATTAGGAGATTTAATCCCACCTTATAAAAGAATTCTATTGGTTGGTGGACAAGTTTCAATAATCTTATAAAGAGGGGGTTCAGGCCCTTATTTCAGAAGCTTGATAATTTCTACAACTTCTCATGCTCTCACATCTCATGCTCTCACATCTCATACTCTCAAATCTCAATCATACACTCCGATGTTCATCTTTTGTCTTAGGCCCTTACATGCTCTTATTTCATAATTCCACCTCTCTCTTTCTATCATGGAGCTCATGTTATGCTCTCTTTTATACGGAATAACTCTCTCTTCTCTATCATGGATCATGGATTATGGATTTATGGATTATGGTGAGCTCCCCTCTAGGAGATCTCCTTTAAGAGAAGCAAGCTCTTATACAGGTGACGAGAATCCTAGATTGGGCACATGTCTCTTGTTTCTTGGGAACACGTTTCTAAACATGTCGCTGAACACGTCTCTTATCTCTTGCCTCTTGTTGATACAAAGAGGACACAGGTCTCACTTCTCACTATACATTAATACTATCTCATCATGCACACTACTGAGCTCTCGCACATCTGTCTAGAACAATATCTGACTTGAGCGTCGGAGGGCCTACCCGGGGCCGCTCGGCTTGAGTTCTGTTTTGTAGGTTATACAGGTCGTCAGGAGCCTTTTGAAGTTCTATCAGGTTGCCAGGAGATTTTTGCAGGTCTGTCAGGTTACTGATTTCATATTTGAGGTTAGTACCCCCTATTATTGAGGCACCAATCTTTTTGATCGCATCATGGATAATAATCTTTTTTTTATATTTTGTTTGGTATTTACTATCCATTCTTTTTCTGTAGTTAGAGTTTTTCCTTCTATATTGTGAATGAAAAAAAAGAAAGAAAAGGGATCCAGATCTATATTTACTGATATGGTTTAGTTTGAATTTTCATGCATCCCTTTGTTGGTGCCACATTGTTGGAGTGGAGTGTATAGTTATTGCTTGTATGGATTTGATATTTTCTAAATGACTTAAGTTTGACAACAATTACTATTTTTAACAAGAAAGTAAGAGTGATACAACAACTCAACATGTTTTGGTTTAATTTGTTGTTATGATTGTTTTGTTTTTATTCTTCTCATATTACATATGGTTATGTTTTGAACTTTATCTCAGTGTTGACTTTATTTTTCTAATAAATGTGATTCATTTTTCCTTTTTTTTCCAGAATGAAGTGTCGTTAAGATGCGATTATGACGAATGTGCGGCAGCTATTCTTCTTTTATTCGTAGATATATGTAGATCGACCGAGACCAAGAATAAGCTGAAGCACTTTTGTTGCTTGAAAATTGTGATTAATGCAACTATTACTCATCATTTGTTCATAGATATATGTTCATTTTTTTAATTATTAGAGTATAAAAATAAATTTGAAACAAACTGAAAACCATATAGAAACACATATTTTTTAAAGGGTACACTTTTCCAATTGTTAGGGTATAGAAACTAATTGAAAATAATTTGGAAATCTTATAGAAATATATGTTTTTAAAATAGCTCAATTTCTCAATTATTAAGGTAGGAAAAATTGCATTTTTTGTCCTGTAAGTTTGACCCCTTTTAATTATTGTCCTGTAAATATAGGCGGTTCAAATCCTATATCTTTAAAATTTTCGCGTTTTATGTCCTGTAAATACAGACAGTTCGAAAATTGTCCTGTATCTTAAAAAATTTGCGAAGTTTTTTTATGATACAGGACAATCTTCGAACCGCATATATTTAGAGGGCATAAAACGCGAAGATTTTAAAGATGCAAGACAATTTTCGAACTGCATATATTTACAGGACAAAAATTAAAAAGGGTCAAATTTACATGACAAAATTTGCGATTTTCCCATTAAGGTATATAATCTAGAAAATAACCCCAAAACAAACTGGAAATGATATAGAAACTTATGTTATTAAAAGGGTTCACTTTCCCAATTATTATTGTATAGAAACCAATTGAAGATAAACTGGAAACCATATAAAAAGCACAATCTGAAACCATATAAACACATATTTTTGAAAGAGTTGATTTTCCTTATTATTAGGGTATAGAAACCAATCGAGAATAAAAAATATGATTTTGAAAGAGTTCATTTTTACAATTATTTAGGTATAGATATCAATTGGATACAAACTGTAAACCATATAGAAACGCATATTTTCCCCAGGGTTCATTTTTATAATTATTTGGGCATAGAAACCAACTGGGAACCATGTCAAAACAGATTTAATTTTAGAATAAATCAGGTATTTTCGGGGAAAAAAATTAGATTATTTGGGATAAGAAGATAAAAATGTATTTTTTCCAAAAAAAGTTGAGTATTTTTATTCTTATCCCGTTAATAAATCATTCAACAAAAATTAATATATTATAGTACTGACAAGTAAAAAAATCAATACATAGTATCGCCAATACATCATAGTATAGGATCAAAAATTTATGTAAAAAACTTAATAGCACAAAAACCAAATATCATAGTAACCAATATATCATAATAGCGTATCAGGTATCTAACGAATGATAACATCATCAATAAAAGTGTTTACCAACTCTGGGATATTAGTAGTAGTAGTGGTGAGAGTTATCAAGTACTGAGGAAGGGCAATTTATGGGCTTGATTTCACCCAAAAATGTTAACTATTCTTAATTATTATTCCCTTCGTTTCCTATTAATTTTTTGTTCTAAAACTTCTGTTAAAAATTAAGGAACATAAATATTTGACTAATTAATTTTCAATAAACTGGAATAAAGTGGTAAAGCTAAAACTACAATTAATTTATAAAAAAAAATTGAATCTCTAAAACAACACTTATGTTAAAACGAATGGAGTATTAATTTATATATATGAGGTTCTAATAATGCAATGCGCGCGCACAAACACACACACATGATTCCCCAGTTACATGATTTTTTTTAGATTCTCTTCCTATAATATCTTCTCCATAATTTTATCGTGCTCACCTATTCGTACATAAAAAATTTAATTACATATTATTGTTTGAGATTCTCTTTAGATAATATATATAAGAATAAGATTATGATTATTACCTCCAATTACATGATTCTGGCTAGAGGTTCTCCCCTGTAATATCTCTCCCACAAAGGTTAAACCTCTCTTAAAAATCTCCTTGATTCATTCAATTCAAGTTAGGCAAGACGAAATTTATATATACCCCTTCTATCTTCCTATATACTAAAGCAAACTACTCATATCTTAAGTGTCACCCAAAGAAGTTTAATATGTGCTAATTTATCAATCAATTATAGCTTTGGTAATTCTTGACCTAGTCTAACCCTACTTAGTTATACTTATAGGCAAATAAACCCTGTTAGAGTTGTTCATATGCCATCATTATTTCTTCTTCAATTTTGCAAAGAGGCATTGTTCTTCAAACTATATCAATGTCAAACGATTACCATAATAAGTTGTCATACATGCAAGTTTGGGCTTTGTTTAAGAATCGACGCCTAAACTATGCACGTAAGACACTATATTGTCAATTTACTAGGCCGATGCTCATGATTGCTTATATTATACGATTACAACTATTATGCGGAAATAAAAACAATATATACTTCTTTTGTTTCATTTTTTCTTTTGAATAAAAGCCTAACAGGCACAAACCAACTCTCCAATGAACCTTAACAAAGGCATCAATCAATAATACATGAAAATAAATCACAAGTGAAATCGGACACGATGGGGCATGAAGCTTGTAAAGATATTTAACATTCACGTAATGATAACGTAGAATGGACAAAACTTCATCCATTACACTGATAAAACAAATATGACACTTAATTACTGAAGCAATAAGGTAAGTAAAAAAAAAAAACAGGTAAAGTTGACATGTCGAACACATGCATTTTAAATAAAATATAAGTTTACCAAACAAATAGAATAGAATATCTGTATGAACCTACAGGGTGCCAAATCAACATTAAGTTAACACTTAATCCTTAATTACTCAGCTCTATATTCCACCAACAGTCTAAAGACCCATTTCGTGGTTACATTAATCCTTTACACTCAAGCTCTTATATAACTTCTATAAAGCCCTAAAAAATTGATAAGAAACTTAGGAGCGAGTAGAGCCAAAGTAATAATAAACAACTACTACTCTATCGAGTCACTCAGTACTAGCCTAATATGTGAAAATTTAATTATAAAAAAAAAGAATAAGATCTTAGTGAGTTAGGTTTGGGAATGCAAAATCTTAGAATATAATTTATAAAAAAATATTATCAGAGCACTTGGCATGAAAAATGATTTTTCACACACACAACGAATTTCTGATAGCTTATCTGGTTTCTAATATAAACTAAGATATCAAGCTCACTCAAGTTCACCAACACTGAAGAGCAGCAAGTGTAACTCCTCACTGAAAAGATGACCACACAACGGTCCAGCAAGGATGAGCACATGCTGCCAAAATCTGGAGTACATGCACCAGCAATAGCCGAGCCAAGCAATGCAGAAAATGACAGCTCATGCGCAGCTGCTAGGGCTTGAGTGTTCTCCCTATATTGCCCCCTTGTAATTGTTCTACACGTGTAACCTACCAGCTGTAGCTGTAGGGTTCTAGACTATTCCTAGATTAGGCCTATATAACTTTGGTGTATTATCCTTAAATGTATCAAGCAAAACCTAGCGAAAACGGCTGAGAAAAGCAAGAACCCTAATATAGCTCATAGCAGCTTTTATCACATTTCTAGTTTCACGTTTAATCCCTTTTTCCTTTACTCACTTTCACTCAATCACTCTCACGAGTACTTAAACACCAATGAATGTGTCATTTTCTCTAAACAATTGAGATTTGAAAATAATAGTACAATTTAATGTTTCTAGAAAATCTCTAGTAATATCATTTCTCTACAGCAATGTAAAAAGAACACTCAATCAATCACATTAACGATAAGGTGATACAATAGATTTGTAGTCTCTTATTTGTTGTAGAATATCTCGATACTACAACATACTTCAACCTTTGGAACACTCCATCCCAAGGCAGTGGGATTAGGTGGATACAATATTAGGCTGTTACTTAAATGGACAAATTCACCCCTATCCACACCACACTGGGGTTTGACTTAACCAAACAGGTATTCATGACAATAAAGTAAAATCATTTAAGTAACATTCAGACAATATCATATGAATGCAAAATGTCTTATAAGAAAGTTAATTTTACAAAACATCTACTCACCTTTAATCAAGAGTTCATTCGAAATATCAAAAACAAAAAAAAAACAAGGATGCTTCATGGAATGCAATTTCTCAAATATTAGATTTTAAAAAGATTTTACTCACCTTCATTACATTGAATTTATTTCATGGATTAGCACATAACTAATTCAGCTTTATGAGAATCCAGATTTATTGCATGATGCAAGTCCGATTTATTAGATTTGACCACCGGCTCATTTCGGGAAAAATTTCATATTTGGTACATTATGTTGGCCACTTTCCAGAAAAGGTACGTGATGTTGGCTAGCATCAAACTACATACATTAAGTTGGCAAATTTATCAAATTTGGTACAAAAAAAAACTCAATCGGGCTTTGATGCTTACATGGCATGATTTAATCATTTCTTACCATTTTTAATTTAAAAATTAATTTAAAAACTGATTTCTTATCATTTTTAATTTAAAAATTAATTTAGAAATTAATTTCTTATCATTTTAAAATTAAAAATTAATATAAAATTAATCATTTCTTATCATTTTTAAATTAAAAATGATAAGAAATTAATTTTTAAATTAAATTAAGTTTTGAATTAATTTTAAAATTATAAGAAAATAATTTTTAAATTAAGTTGATTTTTGCCAGCACCTTTCTTCCCCGGGTCATCCTGTGATGATAAATTAATTTAAGAAATTAATTTCTAAATTAAATTAATTTTAAAATGATAAGAAATTAATTTTTTAATTAATTTTTAAATTAGAAATGATAAGAAATTAATTTTAAAATTAATTTTAAAATGATAAGAAATTAATTTTTTAATTAATTTTTAAATTAGAAATGATAAAAAATTAATTTTTAAATTAATTTTAAAATTAAATTTAAAATTAAATTAATTTTAAAATTAAATTAATTTTTATATTGATTTTTAAATTAAATTAATTTTTAAATGATAAGAAATCAGTTTTTAAATTAATTTTTAAATTAAATTAGTTTTAAATTAAATTAATTTTTAAATTAAAAATGATAAGAAATGATTAAATCATGTTATGTAAGCATCAAAGCCCGATTAGGCTTTTTTTGTACCAAAATTGATAAATTTGTCAACTTAATGTATGTAGTTTGATGCTGGTCAACATCACGTACCTTTTGTAGAAAGTGGCCAACATAATATATCAAAAATGAAATTTTCCCGGTTCATTTCTTACAGAAATATAATTCAGGGGCTTGAAAATGAAATACCACCATATAATATATAAATATAACATATAATAAGGCACTCTCTAAAACTTGGGGCAATTTATAAGTGAAATAAATATGTTTGGATGCGACACACGATATGAAGGACGTATGGGTCACGATTCTTCAGATTAAATGTTGAAACGGTAACGTCAGAATATCAGATATGTCTTGCATATAAGAATGTTGTAATTAAACTATAGTTTGGATTTTAAGCCGTTTTAAAGGCCATTATGAGAAAGTGTACGCTTTTAAAAGGTTACTAAAGTAATTGGTTTCAAAAGTAAAATTTCAATAAATCTTAATAGTTCTTAGGTCCAATCTAAGATTTTTACAAGAGTTGATTTGACATTAATACTTAATAAATCAAGACTTTAGTTTGGGGAGTGGGTGGCTAAACTGGAACTTAAGAGAGTGAAATTGAGATTTTTAGAAATTGCAAATGGGAACAAGTCTCACCCAAAAAAGTGACTTAAAGTAATACAAAAGGCAAAGACTTGGGTAAGTCCAGATTGACGGGTCTCTCCCGTTAGGTCAACCCATAATGCGACCCATACCCAACTCAGTGACATTATTGTAATTTGGCCAAGTATATCAAACGTCACCCGTTCTGTCCATTTTCACACGATTTTCCCCAAATCGCAGACTTTTTCCCCCAAATTGATCTCCAGCGATTTTCGATTTTCAACCGATCTCCGGCGATTCTCGATTCGCCCTTCCGGCGGCCGGTGATTTTCAGGCTCAATTTTCACGCTCGCCTACCGTTTTCCAGTCTTTTCAATCGAGCACCCGGCGATTTGATTTATCAAAGGTGGGTTCCTTTCGATTTTAACATTTCAGTTTCGATTTAGTTTTTCTATATGTTGTATTTGATCTGAATACAGGAAAAGAAAAAAAAAAGAATCTGGGAACAGATTTGGAGGGGAGAGGAATTACAGTTCTGATGCGTAGGGGTGGCGATGATGGTGTTTTTGTGTTATTTATCCTATTTGATCGTAAAATATAACAATAATTGTAATTTTAAGTAAATAGAAAGCTCCTGTATCTCCATCTCCATCTCCCTCGTTGTGAAGAGCAGCTTAATAATGGCATTTGACTCTTTTTTTCTCCACCAGATTTGTTGCTCTGTTATGTGCAGGTATGATTTTCAATCAAGAATCCTTTT